>CM034361.1:3893056-3940724 GCA_019925275.1 Mytilus edulis
AGACTTTTGAAAAGGGACCCATGTTTAATTACTGGTAGTAGTAATGATCTGAATTACATTGAATTATAGGCAACAAACTTATGAATATGAGCGATGTTAAGTCTTGAAATTTAATACGAATGTTGGTTGAAGGAATCGCATTTCATTTTAATGACAAGAGTTCTTGAGATCAAGATATTAATCTGTTGAATTATTCATCTCATGAATATTCATTAGTAATTTGCATATTAATCTCAGTGTGTATTTTTGAAATCTCAGTGTGTAATTAACAATTCTCAGTGTGTGTTTTTCAATTTATTTCATCTCAGTGTGTCTTTTTAAAATCTCAGTGTGTAATTTTGAATTCTCAGTGTGTGTTTTTTATTTTTTTAAATCTCAGTGTGTAATTTAGATTTCTCAGTGTGTTATTTTAGGTTTTTAAATCTCAGTGTGTATTTTTGTCGAAAAAAGGGTTTAAACATAGTTTTGACGAGAACGGCTTGACATAGCTTTCACATGTTTTAGTTTGAGCGCTCCTGGTGAGGTGATCTTCACAAAATTGACGCACTACATCTATAAATGTTGTTTTTTTCTAAATTTCCTCACTCCATAAAAACTGAAAAAAAACAATTGCTCGACTATTTTAAACAGCGGCTAAGCTGAAAACCACTAACATTTTCCTGTGCAATTTTTCGAATTGAAGGGTTGGTCAAACCTTGGTTAATAGCTTCTAAAACCTCCCACTTGTATGACTGTTGTAGTTTGGTTATATTCACATACTTATAATAATACCCATTGCTATTTTTTTGCATATTTAAGGAATGACTGTAATATTTTTCTGTCTATGAAGAAATAAGATAAAAAAAATTGTGCACACTGAATAACGCGCGTAGCGGGTTATTTAAGAGTGTGCACCACATTTTTTATGTTATTTTGAATAGACAGAAAAAATATTACAGTTATTTCTTATAATTTAATTCTAAATTTCATTTTAAACCGTAGACAACCATGAAAAAAACGTTAATGACGTCACGTTCACTTGACTTAATTATGTCTATGGGCTGATAACAAAATAACGTCAGCCAATCAGAAGACGCGTTACGTCCAAAATTAAATTATACAACTATAACGTTTTCCAAAGTATGGACCAGCTGTAATATCTAGAATATCATATGAATTGATAAATGTTTACCCCATACATGTATGAAGTTGATTTATTGTGATAAAGCGAGGGCAATTTATAATTCGATAGTATTATTATCGCCTGGTTGATCATAGTGTCTTGGGATGAGATGTATGCGGGATTCTAATTCGAGATATATTTTTAAACAATTGAGTTTGAGGACGCTCTGTTTGGGGTTTACTTAGTGTTTAGTTGTCAATTTGAGTATTGATTCCTCAATGCTCTTAAAGTAAAAGTAAAATCACAAAAATACTGAACTCCGAGGAAAAATTCTAATCAAATGATAAAATCAAATGATAAAACACATCAAACGAATGGACAACAATTGTCATATTCCTAACTTGGTGCAGGTATTTTCAAAGGTTGCAAATGGTGGATATAACCTGGTTTTATAGCGCTAAACCTCTCACTTGTATGACAGTCGCATTGAATTCCATTACATTTAAAACGATGTGTGAACAAAACAGACATAATAGGTTAAAAAGTCACAATATGGGTACAGCAGTCATCATTGTGTCACAATCTCAAAACAAACAAATATTTAACAAAAAAGTACAAAAAACATCTATCAAATTTAAAAATCACATTCATTGCTTCGCGTGTATGACGTCAGAAAATATAAACGTCACATAGACGAATAGGAAGAAATATACAATAATTTTGTCGTTCAAAGTATTTTCTATAAAACTATAATTTCACATGGGGAATAGTGGTGTATATTCAACTTTAGTAAGTACTTCATTGGTCCTGTTGGAGAGTCACTGATCAGTCGTTCATTAACGAACACGTGTCTGGTGTACACATTGTAATCATGGTATCTATGATGAGTATATATGTTAATGGAGATAACGTAAATGATATAGATATAGGAAGATCTGATGTGAGTGCCAATGAGACAACTCTCAATCCAAATAACAATTTATAAAAGTAAACCATTATAGGGCAATGAACGGCCTTCAACACGGAGCCTTAGCTCACACCGAACAACAAGCTATAAAGGGTCCCAAAATTACTAGTGTACAACCATTCAAACGGGAAAAACCAACGGTCTAATCAATATGAAAAAACGAGAAACGAGAAACATGTATAAATTACATAAATAAATGACAACTACTGTACATCAGATTCCTGACTTAGGACAGGTGCAAACATTTGCAGCGGGATTAAACGTTTTAATGGTACCAAACCCTCTCCTTTTTTCTGAAACAATAGCATAACATCACAACATTAAAAATCACACGATAAAATATCAATTCTGTATTTGAAATTAAATAATGTACCTTCATAGATCTTCTTTTTTTCAATAAATGTATGCATGAACTCTTCCTCGCATAGAAATCAGAAAAGGTTGACCAGGAGACTCGCAAAGTTTGTTCACATAAGTTTGCAAATAACCTGTTGCCTGTGTGCTAAATATGTTCTCATTGAAAAACGCAAGCATACTGATGACTTATGTTGTAGTGAAGCATAATCTATCCTCGGATAACCTTTTAGCAAAATATACTGAATTGTATCCACAAACAATAAATTTGTAGCGTATTATACCATTGTTACGTGGGGAACTATCTTTTCCTATAAAAACAAATTTTAATTTTTTTTATTGGAAGTTATTTGTACTAAACCATATCATATATTTAGATAATTAATATGCCACTTATGCTCAATACCAAAATATTCAAAACCCAAAGATAAATTACATAATGTGTCGACCTAATACAGCCGAAAAGACCAAGGGTATAGCTTAATATGGTAAGAAAATCAGAGTTTTACAAGAAGCAAATAAGTGTCTTCCTTGATATCATTTCATTACCTTTATTACCTAAAATTTCAGTTAAACAATAAATGTAGTTTATGGCTATACCGAATAAACAGGTAAGCTAATTTTGAACATGTAGGTCTGAACAAATTTTAATCTCATATATTGATATAAGGTTACAAAACGTCTCAGGTACGAAACGATCTAGTAAGTTACGAATCGACTAGTCACGAAACAACCATGTAACGAAACGACCGTCACCCATTTTAAAAGACAATATTTGTTTCTATTATGCCCATCTTTCAGTTATTTTTCAAACTACTGTTCAGACAATACGCTTGTGGTCAATTAATATATGTTCGTTCATATAAATATTTGTTAGTAAATAGTAAAAACAAACAAAAACACCCGAACTATCTGAAAGCTATTGGACATGACTCAATTGATAGCAAAAAATGTATAACCAGTCATTGCCAGTACTGGATCTATAAAAATATATGAAAAATACCTAAAATTCTTTTAACAAGACCTAATGGTTTTGATTTAGACTTTTCAAATGATATCAGGACCATAATGATCACATATAATTAATATTCGTTTACTCAGCTGCGTGGTAAAATCAGCAGACTGTTGTTTCCTTGAGTGATTTGCTGATTAAATCATTATAATAATATTATAATTGTTTTTGCAATATACACATTTCTTTATTTATTGTTAATTTTTATTAATAACTAATTTTGGATATACATTCTTTTTCTGCACGTCTCAAAATAATGGAACATGATACATTTAATTTTAATGGTCATTACATTACGTCATGGTAATCTTTTCAGGTTTCAGCAACAGCGAAATAATTGTTTTCTTCAATTTGTTACAGGATTCAGCAAAAGAGAAATAATTGTTTATTCAATTTGTTACAGGATTCAGCCACAGAAATATTGTTTATTCAATTTGTTACAGGATTCAGCAAAAGAGAAATAATTGTTTATTCAATTTGTTACATGATTCGGCAACAGAGAAATAATTGTTTATTCAATTTGTTACAGGATTCATCAACAGAGAAATAATTGTTTATTCAATTTGTTACAGGATTCAGCCACAGAAATATTGTTTATTCAATTTGTTACAGGATTCAGCAACAGAGAAATAATTGTTTATTCAATTTGTTTCAGGATTCAGCAACAGAGAAATAATTGTTTATTCAATTTGTGCCGGTGGGTTTGCTTGTGTCATACTTCTTTGCACTGTCTGTCAGCGCCGGTACAAACAGATGTACGGCAACTTTAGACGGTACAATACTGGAAAGAAAAGACGTAGAAATATCCCAGAGGTGTCATTACCAGAAATTCCTCTAGAAGCAAGTGAGGGGATATATGAAATCATAGATGAATCAAATATGATCGATAACTTTGAACTAATCAGAAAAAGAAGAAGTTTAGTTTCTAACAGAGATGAAAGTTATGTTGAGCCGAACAGTAACAGTTATCTTACTCCTTACCACCCTGTTGATGAAGGGTTGAATACAAATGATTTGAAGGACTATAAATCAGAATCTTCAGAGTTAATGGGTTCAAATGATCAAGTCACTGGTGATGGCGAATCAACTTCATCAAGCTCGGAGGTAGATGGAAGAAGATCAAGTTATCTAAATCCATACCAGCCAATTGTTCATTCAGGAGATATTCATGAATATTCATCTACTCATAACATGAATGAATCAGGTTCATCAGGGTCAGAAGCAATAACGCGTGAATCTGGTTATCTGAATCCATATCAACCAATCGTTCATTCAGCAGATATTCATGAATATTCATCTACTAATAACATGAATGAATCTGGTTCCTCGGGTTCAGAAACAACAACGCGGGAATCTGGTTATTTGAATCCATATCAATCAATGGTTCCTGACAGGGACTTACATGATTACAAATCTGTCCTCAATTCTACAGTAGGATTCGATTCAGAAGTTTCAGACGAGTGTTCCAAAGAAATAGTTGTACATTCGTATCAAGATCTTAAATCAGAAAGTGATACACACGAGTATAAATCGGTCAGCAGTATGTCAATTGATACAGTGACTAAAGACGATTCTAGTAAAAATGTCCAAATCAAAACAGAAAACGAATATTTGCACATGGAATAAGTTCTTAGTAATAAGAACAATTGACCTAATTATTTTTGCACAGACATGTTACGTTCAATAAAAACAACATGAAATACAAAATGTACAATTAATCATGATTTCGCTTTAAGAAAAGTTCAGCTTAAGTAAAAAGCATCTATTAAAAGACACAATAATCTCGTGAAAGCTAACGAAAATGTGATGTTTCTATAGATCTTCGACGAAATGGGCGTACACAGAAGATAGTTGCATAATAAGAAATCATTGTGATAGTTACTTTTTAACATTATGGGGTTCACCTTAAGATTTCAAACTATTAGTAGAGAATAAAATTAAAACAACAAAAATAACGAAATCCGAGGAAAGTCCATATTCTACTCCTTTTTCCAAAAAAGTCCATCGAAAGGTACCAATATAAATATTCCGTATCAACTTAATAATACTTGATGGTCTTGATTCTACGTACTGACGTTATTTCTACCTTGACAACGTGTTATATTGTTCTTTCATTTGTCTTTGTTCAATTATTATTATTACTTTTACTGTTTAGTCTGTGTTGTGTGATATTCATTTTCAGTGGCTCGGTACTTATACATCTCGTAAATGTGTTTGTAATATCTTTCATTTTTGCTGATATGTTTTGTATATGCGACTTTTTTTTGTGTTTCTTTGGTTCTTATAACGTGACTCTTTATTTTTAAAGATCCCGTCGTTATGTAATTGTTCTATTTATAACATTTTGTTATTGTTTTATCATAAATTTAAAAATGCTTTGAACGACAAACGACAAAATTATTTTACTCGAGTAGTGGTATCAACCATATGTGGATTCTTAAAATTCTAAAGAACTTCTAGAAAAATTTAAATCTCGGTCTGTTTTTGAAATTCATTGTAACATGATAACTTTTGATTTTTTAACCCTGTTTACCACCATTCTCTATATATATATTTTTAATATACATTGAACGACAAAATTTCTTTCTATGAGACGGTTACATTTTCTGACGTCAAACACACGGAGCAATGAATGTGTTTTCTAATTTGATAGATGCTTTTTTGTGTTTCTTTTGTAAATGTTTGTTTGTTTTGAGGTTTTAATACAGTGATGACTGATGCATCCGTATTCTGACTATGTTACCTATTATGTCTGTTTTATTCACGCATCGTTGTATATATAACGGAATTTGATGCGACAGTCGGACTGTCATACAAGTGAGATATTAGTGCTACAAAACGAGGTTCAATCCACCATATCTGCATTCGTACCAAGTAAGGAATATGACAGTTGTTTTCCAGTCGTTTGATGTGTTTTATCATTTGATTTTGCCATTTGATAAGATACTTTCCAATTTGGATTTTCATCGGAGTTCAGTATTTTTGTGATTTTACGTTTTATCCAATGACATGATCAAAAGAGTGAAACGCATCGAACGTATAGATAACAACTAACAACTGTCATAGACGTGACTAAGAAAAGGCTTGGGAAATTATTGATAAAGCATTGTTTATAGCTAGTCGTGGAAATCATACCCTTTTTAAGTAATCATGTATGGCGTTGTAAACAATTTGAAGGTTCATTTGTTACTTTTTAATATTTTATGATATGTAATTGTCAACAGCTTTGTTGCTTGGTTGCATTCATATTTTCAAATTGCAATGAAATAATCACATTTGAAAAACTCCAATAATTGAGATTTTTCAATATTGCCGGCTTTTTCCATAGAACCTATTAACAATTGTCAAAGGCTAATCACATCACACAAAATATTTTGTAAATTCATATTTATAACCATTGAATTTCAAACTGTATATTAACGATATTTTTTTGTTTTTATTGTGAAATTTTTAAATTATAAATCAAATCAATTTGGTGTTTCTAATTGTACTTTAAACAGAAATCCAAATGAATTCCGACATTTTGTTATGCATTGTATAGTTTATATTTCTTGAATATAACAATTCTTAATAAAATCCATATTATCTCATGGTAAGTAATGTGTTTAATGGAGTTAAGTTTACTTAATCTTTATCTAAGAGGATAAAAGGAGATTTTCAAAGACACACAAAACTCATGGAATTAATGTGTTTAACAAATGTTTAATGGAGGTCAGTTTACTTAATCTTAATATAAGAGGATACAGGGAGATTTTCAATAACACACAAAACTAATGTTAGTAATCACTTTACAAAAATATATATGTGTACCTATCACGACATTGGCATAGATGCTTAAGGTGTTGTCTATTGTATGAATCCTTACATGTGTATTAGATTTGACCAGTGTTTGTCTTTGGCCCTACATTTTGGTTGGTTTCTGCTTATTTATATTATGTAAAGTACACACAACTTTTTCATATTTGTAATTTTGCAGTTTTTGGTACTCTTATTATTTCAAAATTACTGTAACAGATTGACGTAACTGTTGAGTTTATGTAAAAGGCAACGGAGCACAATCGTATTAACATGATTAATGCAGGGCTCAAATTCATTTAAAGCGACCAATAAAATGAAACGCATAAGAACAGTGTTTTTTCGTTTTATGTTGAAACGGGGCAGCCTGAAACTCATAGCATGAATGAGCAAATGTATATAGAAATACTTTCATTGAAATCCAAAGCGTCACACCAAATACTGGCATAGCGAACAAGTTGTGATATTTAACCCTTTTTTGGCCCCGTTCCTAAGTGAGGAACCTGACTTTCATTGGTTATTGGTTGTTGATGTTGTTCATAATCAATAATTTCTCGTTTTTTATATAGATTAGACATTTAGATTTCATATTTGAATGTGTAACACTATATATATAATATTTGTAGGATCCTTTACTATAGATAATTTAGCTGATCTGTAACAATAACATCTTCATGCCTTATATATCATGTACTGTAGTACGCCGCTAGATTAAAACTGACGTGGAAAGGTAACACATGCCCACCGAAAGCTCTTTTTTTGAGATCCCAGGTGGTCGTGTGGTCTAGCGGGACGGCTGCAGTGCAGGCGATTTGGTGTCACGATATCACAGTAGCATGGGTTCGAATCCTGGCGAGGGAAGAACCAAAAATTTGCGAAAGCAAATTTACAGATCTAACATTGTTGGGTTGATGTTTAGACGAGTTGTATATACACTATATATATATATATATATATAAATAAAGGGTGATTTTCAACGGCACATAGAACTCATGGATAAGAAAGCTCAGGACAGTTTCCACAGAAGGCATTAATGAAAAAACATAGAAGAGTCACTCATCTTAACTACATCACTAATTTCCTGCCATCACTTGTGTCCAGTAACTCCGGCTTCCGTACTGGACTCTTACACTTTTCAGGAATTTTTTAATTATACTAGTTTTAATTACAGTTGGCAGGGATGTGTAAATATGCAGCCACGTTCTATAACTTAACCTTAGTAAACATTTATTACTCATTTTTCTTTTCATCAAATTACTATATATTTGGGATGTTTAAATACGCAGTCTCTGTTGCAATTGCTCTACCGTTGTCATATTTTAAATATTATACCAGCTTAGATCGGTAAGGACTGGTTATTGGGACTTTATTTCCACGCATTTGCTTAACACCGCAACTGTCACCACCTTTGGGAATTTAGAGTTGTGCCAGTTCACATCGTAAATAACTATTTTTATTTTGGCATATCTTTGTAGTCTTTGTGCCGTGTTTGGAAATTTTAAAATTGTACCAGCGTTCGCTTAAATTGTATAAATTTCAATATTTTGATAGAGTCTTAATTTGAATTGACATGATTCATTTGACATCTTGCTATTACCGAGGAAGGCTATCTCTTATCTGAAATATCTAACATATTGTTCGTTTTATTGTGTTTTTTTGGTGATGTTGTACCCTTTTAGACTTGTTATATATATATATATATATATATATTATTTTCGGCCCTATATAGTTTGATGTTCGTTGTGAGCCATTGCTCCGTCTTGAAGGCTGTACTTAGACTATGACCTATAATGGAATTACTTTTTTAAATTGTAATTTCTCTTTGGCACCCATATTATGTTTCCTTATATCTATACGATATTGTCAATGGAAAATCACCGCCCAATAAAAGCATTGTAAGCCATGTAGGCAGTTTACCAAAAAAACCAAGGCAAACGTTATAATGAAAACTGTGGTAGTGTTCCTTCGATTTCTTTTTATGATTCGAAAGAACAAACATAAACATTTGTTTATTGTGCATTTATGTTTATTTAATGAATTGATTATTACGGCAAATTTATTGATATTTTATATAGGTTTTCAAAAGCAACGAATCTATCAATGTATATTTTTAATATTTTTAATATTGAGTATGTAGTGTTACAAATTCGCAATGATTGCAGTTGTTCTAATTGGTAGTTAACGTTGGTACCCGTTGACTTTTAGTGGTACTAGTTGACGTAGGACGAGTTTGTAATAGTATGAATGGACTTGATTCCCTGGAAGGAACACTGAGTTTGGATTCTACAGTACAAAAGTTATAAGATACTAATCAAACAAATGTTTACTACAACAGGGATCAAAGATGAGGTTTGACTTACCTGTCCATAGTTAATGTAAATGACCCCCACATTCACCCTAAGCCCATGATATCCCTCCATACCAATTTTAGAATAAAATGACAGGTGATTTTAAACAGGTGGTCAAAGGTTCTCGGGCTTTACACTGATTGAAAGATTTATATATATATTTTTTTAAATGAGCCATCAATGAAAATTTGTATAGGCCCAGAAATAATTAAAACAAAAGTGCACACGCTGAAATGTCTCGCCTTCTTTACTAATTATTGATATTATGTTGATAGTCCTAAATATAAAGCTTTATTACAACTGTAACATAAACCTAACATTAATCAAGAAAACTAAACATTGAGCAATGAACAATGAAAATGAGTCAACGTCAGATTAACCATGTCAGGCAGGCATGTTCAGCTAATAATACTTCCATACAACAAATATAATTGACCTCTTACTTATAGTTTAAGACAAACAGACCAAAACACAAAAACTTAACACTGAGCAATGAACCATGAATATGAGGTCCAGGTCAAACAAAACCTGCGTGACTGACATAGAGATCATAGAATATTTCCATACACCAAATACAGCTGACATATTGCATATAGTATATGACAAAAAGACCAAAACACAAAAACGTAACTATAACCACTGAACCATGAAAATGAGGTCAAGGTCAGACGACACCTGCCAGTTGGGCAACTTACAGTCCTTCTATACTCCCAATATACTAGACATATTGCTTATAGTATCTGAGATTTGGACTTGACCACCAGAACTTAACCTTGTTCACTGATCCATGAAATGAAGTCGAGGTCAAGTAATACTCTTTGACGGGCATGAGAACCTTGCAAGGTACGCACATACCAAATATAGTTATCCTGTTACTTATAATAAGAGAGAATTAAACATAACAAAAAATCTTAACTTTTTATTCAAGTAGTCACTGAACCATGAAAATGAGATCAAGGACATTGGACATGTGAATGACGAAAACTTCGTAACATAAGGCATCAATTCACAAAGTATGAAGCATCCAGGTCTTCCACCTTCTAAAATATAAAGCTTTTAATAAGTAAGCTAACGCCGCCGCTGCCGGAGCACTATCCCTATGTCGAGCTTTCTGCAACAAAAGTCGCAGGCTCGACAAAAATAACTAAAGTAAATTCAAGAAACCGAGTTAAGCCAGACTAATGTTTTGCATCAATAAAATTTTATAATAGACAAGAAATAATTGTAACAGGATGCTGTTACGAAGTCTCCCGAACAAAGCTTCCATAATTCCCTTCCCATTCCCATGGTTGCCTGGAATTGGGCAAAGTCTAGTACACATTGGTTTATTCTAGTATAGAGATATGCATATGTGACGCCTAATAGATTATCCTTCAATTCTTTTTGAAATGACTATCTGGAATAAATATGGTTTAGGAGTGGGTATCTCGACCGTATTCCAGAATAAAAAGTAAGAAAAATAAGTAACTAACATATTAGCCTGTTAGATTATAACAATGACACTTTTGTTAGCATTCGTTAGGAAGACCATAAATTTAGGGTGCTAGCATAAGGTAGCCTATGTGTTCAATCATATTGTAGAAACAAACAGACCTTCACTGACAGAATGAGTATTTGAGAGTATTTTATGTTTCATCATAGAGAAGTCAACTTATTCATTTTACGCTTACATCGTCAAAATATAATGTTTTAATCACCTTCATGATATAAAGTTTTTAATGCCTTATACTCGTTTGACAGCTCTCTAGTTCTCAGACAAAATATTACAAGTGGTAACCATACAAAAGCCTTTTGTTTTATTTGCTCATCTGCATAACAAAGTTAGTCCAATTCTTTCTTATTAATCTCAGAGGCGGATTCAGGGGGCGGGGGGGGGGGGGGGCAAGGGTCCCGCTCCCCTTTTTGGAAAAAAATTGGTTGCTTATATAGGAAATCACTGAAGCGTGACTGGAGTGGACCCTCTCTTATGCAGTCAGTGGGCCTGGGATCTGTGAAATATTGAAATAAGATTTAAACAATCTGTTTTTTAAATTTTGCAAGGTTTATAGATTCAACAGAATGTTATGATTTTCAATATTAGCAGAGTTTTATATCTTTAAAATACTTATTAAATATAGATTAATGATTATTGTTGCTGAAAACAGACAAAAACAAACGCATAAATATAAACGGATCCGGAGTTGATTGTTTATCAACGTTTTTCTACCTCATGCTGTCGTTAATTTTATGTCAAGTTCAAAGTTAAACTTTGATTTACAAGAAACATATCGAATTTCAAAAAAATAACACATTTATCACAGATCAGTACACGTTTTATTTTTATTAAGCGATTGTGTATTATTCCGAAAAGGAACGATATGTCAGAGTACAATATACTATTTAGTGTGAAGGACATGTGTATAGTTCAGTTATTCGATATTATAGATAACTTTGTCAGATGAATCGTTTTGAATATTGAACTCGACGTTCTTGATATTGACAAAATCACACAATAAAAATGACATCATAATCCAACAGCTGTTAATATAATTATTTCATGAAAACATTCAGTTTACTGTGTATTATCTGTATAGGACTTGTATAAGGTATGTTTTATATATATATATATATATCTACTGGTGTCGTTTTACAGTCAGTGTATACTTAAATTAAGAACATTTATCAGGTATGTTATATATCTATCAGTTGGTGTCGGTGTTTTTATATCTTTTCGTTAGTTAAAACTGTGCACCTGTTGGTTTGGTAACGTTATTGTATAATAATAATGATTTTGTTTGGGTAGCCCACACACTTGTTCAATCTATTATGTGCTTAAAATTTGATGTGAAAAAGGGAAGTAGGGAAATTGTATAGAATAAACACGTTCTGTCATGGTTTGATGCGATGCCAATGTAACTCATTTAATGTAAAAAAAAATATTTTCTAAACAACATGTACATACGTTTTATAAGGAAAGGTTTAAGAGTATGTACTGAAAGTTTTGAATTTGCACTAGTATGTATGCCAAATAGGGTGTAAATGCCCCTTTTCCTTTCCTCTCCTAAAATGATTCGTCCATGTTATTTATATATGCATGAATTCAAAAATGACTAGAGACTAAATTCTTAGAAAACTGTTTGACTAGTGTTTACATTTAATCAAGATTTATACATTAATTCGGCGCTCTCAGTTTTTAACCGTATTGTATCTTATAAAAACAAAAGTTTATACATTTGGTCTTCTGGCATTTTCACATTCATGATTTATTTATGTTGATCACCAAAACAGTAGAATCACATATGTATAAATACATTTGTATCAATTGAAACGTCATTTGTGTGTCAAAGACTTGGGAATAATCTCAGGAATAATGATTATTATGAATACTAGTAGTTGTATACCTAATAGAATGTTTAAAAGTAAAACATGTTAGCCAATAAACTCTCGATTATGAATATCCTAATTTCTTAGTATTTTTATAATATTTATTATTATTTGTAAAAGACAATCGAAATGAAAGACTGGAAAAGAGAAATTCTGGACGGTGTTGACATGGTATCATTTCCAGGCTGTGTCCCGGGAGTAATTTTTGTGTACGGAGAGACTTCACAAGCAATTCTTGCAAACAAGAAAGGACACGTGTTATGTGCGGCAGGTTTGACTTCTTTATTGTTATATTGCGCTTATTCTTCTACTTGTCCTATATTAAATACAAATAAGTATATACATGTGTTTTTCACTTGCTGGTTACGTTTCTATTGATATTATTCGAATTTTAATTCAAAAGGGTTCAACAGTTGTATTTGTTCATGTAGTTGTCACATTTGTTTCGATTGTTTTGGGTGTTTTTTTGGTTTTTTGTTTGTTTTTGTGTTTGAACAACGTAAAGATGATGCTTGTAACAAACTTTAAAACAGATATCGGCAAAATACTTTCAATGTCGACCCTGGTATAGAGATAGCAAAAGATAACAAAAAACCTACTAAAGGCGGGGAGGAATATAATCTATAAAATATGTTACTATTTTCTGTCAACATCAATTATTTCTTTAAAATATTGATAAAAATGACATCGCTATTTTTTGTTGATATTCAATAGTACTTTTATTTGAGTTTGATAAGAACAATAATACATTCATATTTTATAGTGTATCTGTCTGTGGCACATGTATGTTGTGATGTTTCACTAATGCACCTGTCCTAATTCAGGGACCTGATGTTCAGTGGTTGTCGTTTTTGTGTGGTTTATAAGTGTTTCTTTTTTATTAAATATATTAGACAGTTGGTTTTCCTATTTGAAGGGTTTTTATAAATGTAAAATTTAACCATTTATCATTTAATACTGTGTATTTTTTCAGCTGAATATGGTAAAGGAAGAATAATTGTATTTTCGCACAATGTATTTGTTAACAGTTTTGGAAACAAAGATACGAAACGCAAAAATAAACGATTCAACGAAAATATCAGAAATTGGATAACGAAAAACACAGACAAGGGAAATGAGATACCTTGTTTTTCTGATTACTTTAATAACTTCTATGAGCTTCCTCCTGAATGTAGGATATTAACATGGAATGGACTTCCGGTTCGGACAGAAGATAACAGTGTATTGAAATTACTTGATTGGATAGAGAGAGGAGGTGGGTTGATATGTGGAGTGTGCCCGTGGGGATTTGCAGAGGTTTATAAAATAGACGTTGAAAATATACCACTTAACATCATCTTCAAGGCAATCGGTATCGCTTATGCTGGTAAATTAATGTACAAGAATGATAGCGATTTAGCGGAACTCTTAGTAAAAGACAATATGGCGGATTATGCAAAGCCCAGTGATCTAGTTTCAGCAATTAACAATCACCCAGAAAAGATTAACAGATTAGGAGGATTAATACACAGTGTAGTGCACTTACCAGAGGAACTTTATATCAAACACAAACCACATGTTGTGGAAATGATTCAGAAATTATCACCAGATAACAACCATATACCAACACGGAGTAAACCCGTTGAGTCACATGGCGCCAAAAAAGCTGCGATGCTTATGTGCGATATCATGATCCGAGATGGCTTAGAAGGGAATGTAGTATTAGCAGAAGGAATTCATGAATTTCCTGGAAGATTTGAGAATACACCGGAAATTCAGTCTATCGAATTAGAATTTTCCTCACAGACACACAAATTTCATTCAACGGGATGTTACCTTCCTGCTGGTACTGTCATGGAATTGTCGTGGAGCAAGACGAAAAAACCATGGAATATTATAATTGGTCTGCATGGTGACGAGCTTTACAATACTGATTCTAAGCTAAGACGATGGCCTAAGATCAGAATAAAGAAAGAGCTTAAAACAAACGAATTGGGAAATTTTTCTTCAACACCACTAAACATTTGCAGTCCATTTGGAGGACTGATTTATTTACAGTCGCCTAAAAGTACAAAGGATAAATTGCAGTTGAAACTACACAATGTCGTACCTGCTCCCATATTTACTTACAAAACGGCGGATACATGGGAAACTGTGGAACGTTACAAGCCAGGGTTATGGTGTGATATCATTGGTGACAAGATAGCCTTGACCTTAACATCCGCATCAGTAAGACAGCTCTCAGATCCAACAATGACGATGAAAATTTGGGATTCTGTAGTATCTGCCCACATTGACCTACTTGGGAAGGATCCATCCAATGGTAGAGGACAATGGGTGGTTACAGATGAACAGCCGTCCATTGGTTACATGCATTCTGGTTATCCAATCGTCACCCATCTGGACATGGCAGATCCTAATAAGGTTCGTTTTAAAAATTGACAAGGAAAATATGTTAGAACCTTTTTTTTATACACTGTACTTTTTTTTAACTTTTTGATCTATGTTAGTGTGATTCATGTTTGTTATAACAAAAAATAGGAAGTAATATTGAAGAGTGTCACATGTGGATTTTTATCTGCTCACACGTCTGGCTACATGTAATCATTCTCAGATTTAAAGGGGTTTTTGTTGATCAGTTTTTATGTTTCTATGTTGTCCATGTTTTGGGTGGGCACTAATGTTTGTCTGTTGATCCTTTCCTTTTGCACACATGACATTTTAGGTATATTTTATCTCTTATAGTTGTATTTCCATACAAAACAAGCATCATCATTTCAAATTACATTCCTAACACATCTGACAAAATGTTGTCTCTTTGACACATTTCCCATTTTTATTCTCAATCTTATTATCATTCTCATTAACGAAAATCCTAATTTGCAAATCGTATGAAGATTGTTTGCCCTATTCCTCAAATGTTTTAGAAGTTTATCAAATACCGATATGCTTTACAGGGTAGGATTTATTCAAAGAAAAAGTTTTATTATTACATGAACCATTTTACATTTGTAATTAGATCTACGAGGACTGCTTCCTATTGTCCAGAGACCACATTCTAAACGTAAACAACAGGAAAGGAAGTTGGGGAATGTTCCATGAACTGGGACATAATTTCCAGGATTCTATGTGGACATGGGGTGGAACGAAGGAGGTGACTTGTAATATATTTACTTTGCATGCTATGGACGTAGTTTGCAATGTGAAACCATGGGAGCATCTCTGGGTCAGAGAAAAGTTCGAAAATGCCAGCAACTATCTCCGAGTAAGATATATCATAATTTATATCTATTGGTGTTGTTCTCAAATTCATACACAATCCTTCTTCTTGTTTCATCACTTTTAAATGCAAAACAGATAACCAGTGTTCAAAACGTGTTTTTGTAACTTGAAGTATACCGCTTTGTATACATACCAGCTGTTGATTAATTTAATGTATAAACAAAAGTTTGATTGATTTGTGTCAACCAACAAAACATTCCACTTGAACTTTATGTCACAATCAATACTAGATGTTGTTTAAATATGGCGGCGATGAGCAATATTATTATGTCATAATTTATAACAATAAACTTATTCGAAAATCCATAATTTCAAAGGTTTTAATTTGTATAGACATACACACATTTTTGTTTACAGGAAGGGGCAAAGTATGACAACTGGTGTTCCAATGCTGGTATAGCGTTGTTAGTGTACGCACAGTTGGCGAGGGACTTTGGCTGGGGTACTTACAAATCTGTATTCAGGACTTATGATAAACTTCCAAAAGACAAACGACCATCAAACCAGCAGGAAAAAGAGAACATGTGGATACAGACGTTTTCCAATGTAGTCAAGAGGAATCTAAGCCTCGTTTTCGAATTTTGGGGATGGCCAATTCGGGGCTTGGAGGATTTGAAAAGGTTTCCTCCATATCTCCCTGATGACATGACAACACGGGAATTTGCAAAAGACAGAGCGACAACAATACTTAAAAAGTACGAAAATAATTCTTCTGGTGCCTGTCCTACTCAGAAACCATCACACATGGACAATGATTATTGTCCAAGTAAAGGGGGTTCTAATAAGATTGATCAATGTGATGTAAAAAGTAACAGTATAAAGGGGGATGACATTGACAACAGTTCAAGTTCATGTTCTGTTTTATGAGTATTTTAAACACACGGACTTATATATATATATATATGTATTTAGTATTTAAAACGCAAGTAAATGTTGAAATAAAAGAGAAGTTCTACATAGGCACTTTTTATTCATCACTTCTCATATAACATAAGAATCAATTTAATGTCTGGAATAACTTTTATTTTGAGCAATTGGAACAGAGTGCTTTGATGCCCTTTTTCTTGATAGCACTGGGTCGATACCTCTGTTGATTGACTATGAGTACCGAGAAAGTGTCATCAGCTCAGTGGTTAGTAATTATGTACTGACATGATTTGTAGCAAACCTTTCTAGAAGTGTATGTTTATAATTTCAATAAAAACTAGAGACTTAAGAGTCTGTGTCGCTCACCTTGGTCTATGTGCATATTAAACAAAGGACACAGATGGATTCATGACAAAAATGTGTTTTGGTGATGGTGATGTGTTTGTAGATCTTACTTTACTGAACATTCTTGCTTCTTACAATTATCTCATTATCTCAATTTATAATGAACTTGGCCCATTAGTTACAGAGGAAAATATTTTGTTAAAATTTACAAAAATTTACAAAATTTACAAAATTCATGTTGACTTATTTGTGGATCTTACTTTGCTGAAGATAATTGCTGTTTACAGTTTATCTCTATCTATAATAATATTCAAGATAATAACCAAATAATCGTATATTAAGATAATATCAAGATAATGACTTGCAAAACAATTTAACCCCCATGTCTGAATTGCTCTTAATGCTTTGGTTTCAGAGTTATAAGCCAAAATCTACATTTTACCCCTACGTTCTATTTTTAGCCATTACGGCCATCTTGGTTGGTTGGCAGGGTCACCGCACACATTTTTTAAACTAGATACCTCAATGATGATTATGGCCAAGTTTGGTTTTATTTGGCACAGTAGTTTCAGAGGAGAAGATTTTTGTAAAAGCTAACGACGGACGATTTGTCTATTTTGTAGTCCAAATAATTTTAAAATAGCCTTGTAATACCATTATTATCGTGAAAATCGTTTGGACTGGTTTTATGAAAATAATTGTGTTAAGTTCCAGATTACATATTTGTTACATAAGAGCGTCACTGTTTATGTTCCTGTGGCGTCTGTTGTTGATGTAGGTGTTTCTTGTTGTTCTGCGGTTTGCATGCTGTGTCGACTTTTATATTATGTTTTTGTGCGTTCTCTGTGATGAGTGTTCTTGCATGCGTTTGGGTGTTTCTCTGTGATGAGTGTTCTTGCATTTATTTGTGCTGTTAAATATTGTTGTCATTTAGCGTAATATTTTAACATTGCCGTAAAAGCGGGAGGTTGGCTAGCCATAAAAACAGGTTCAATCCACCATTTTTATCTTAAAATGTTGTGCCAAGTCAGAACATGGCAGTTGTTATCAAACAG
Source organism: Mytilus edulis (assembly GCA_019925275.1). Classification (NCBI taxonomy): domain Eukaryota; kingdom Metazoa; phylum Mollusca; class Bivalvia; order Mytilida; family Mytilidae; genus Mytilus; species Mytilus edulis. The sequence continues at coordinate 3,911,526 of CM034361.1, forward strand.
TTCGTTTATATGTATGTTGGCGTTTGCTTTTGTTTCAGTTTTCCTCCTATATTTGGTGTGTTTCCCTGGGTTTAAGTTTGTTACCCGCATTTGCTTTCTCTCAATCAATTTATGACTTTTGAACACCGGTATACTACTGTCGCCTTTATTTTAGGCCCTTTTTAGTCATATACCTTTTTATCTGTTTTGTTTCTTATTCGTACATGGCTTTGCAATATTTGACTTGAAGTTTCTTAATGATGGTAAACTCCAGAAAATTGCACAAGAGGCATGAAATTTAATCAAAGTGCTTTTAAGCACTGAACGGTCAAATATTTCTTCAATTTATCAGTGATAGGTAATTATTGCATTGGTTGTACATGTAGTTGATTTCAAAGCAATTCTGGACAAAGGAAGCTAACACCAAATTTTTAAAGAAGATTTTAACAATGACATCATTCTTCTTTTAGAACAGTTATTAGATTCATGCAATTGCAAAAGTTATGTAATTTTTTTGACAAGTGTAACATCATTATGTTTCCTGAAATGTTCATGATAGAATGTATAGAATGTTATGATCCTTGAACTATATTTTGTGTATAAAAAGGTAGTGATAAGCCTTGGAATATTGAGATATCAAGTCAGTCCCATAAGGTTTGGATTGCATTTCATGCAATCTTTACCTAACAAGTGTTATTTCCATCATTTATAGCACATTGTCGAGTGGTTTATACAATAAATTTTGAACCAGAACTTATAACAAACAATTAAAAGAGTAAGGTTAAAATCATTGAATGAGGTTTTTTTTAGTATAATTATGTATAAATTTAATCACATTTGCGTCTGTCCCCAGTCAGGAGCCTCTGGCCTTTGCTAGTCTTGTATGATTTTTTATTTTAGTTATTCTTGTGTATAATTCGGAGTTTAGTATGACATCCATTATCACTGTACTAGTATACATATTTTTTAAGTTGCCAGCTGAAGGACGCCTCCGGGTGCGGGAGTTTCTCGCTACATTGAAGACTCATTGGTGGCCTTCGGTTGTTGTCTACTTTATGGTCGGGTTGTTGTCGCTTTGACACACTCCCATTTCCATTCTCAATTTTTTCATACATTGGTGATGTTTTTATAAACTAAGTTTTAAGTTCAACTTGATAGCACAGTAATGTATTGACAATAAACACATTGAACTTGAAACCAAGATCACAACTGTACTGACATATTTATACATTTTTTCTGTTAGATTGAAGTAAAAATTACAAACACACTCACATACACATTCAACTCAAAATATTTTAAAAACATATAAAATATTGTAATTAATGAAAGGAAATTAAGATGGAAGATTGATTATTTGAATGTTTGTCTTTAATGCCAGTTTCAGCGCCATTGGCTATATCTTCTCAGACAACAGTTATTGGTGCAGCAAATAGAATTGCCTGGGGAATGGTTTGTGAAAAACTGGCAATCCTAGTTAACAAAGATTGGAGTCAACCTCACAGACCTCAGTTTTCACACGTTTATTATCAAATAAACCATCAACTTGGACAACTTGACCAATAAAGCTTTGATAAAAGCTGAAATGCAGACAGCAAAAAAAAAAAGGCAACCAACTCTCATAATTTCTGACATGTTACAGCATCATGACAGTTAAATAACATTTTATTTAAGTCTTAATAATTATTAAAGATTATCATTAATAATATGTATGCAATGTAATGTAATGAATGGACAACCAGGTGCTCCGCTTTATACAACCGCAGAGGTCGAACCCTGAACAGTTGGGGCAAGTATGGACACAGCATTGAAACTTGATACCGCTCTAAATTTGGATTGCGATCAAATTATTGACACAATACGAGTTTCTGACACAAAACAAATGTCAAGATCACTAATCTATTATGCAATATTTTCAAAAATTTGGAATTTGAGAAATTTGTGGGAAAAAAATTGAAAACTACTTCCACCCCCCTTTTTTGGCAATAGGTCCAAAACCAGACATTTCTTTACACACAATTTACAAGTAGTGTAAAGGAGGTAAATCCGAACATACCCAACATTGTAAATTAACTGTTTTTGAATTACCTCCCTAAGTACACTGCTTTTAAATTGTCTTAATTGTCCATTGACCAGAAAAACCTAGTTTTTCCCCTTTTTTGCCCCTAATTCCAAATATTTTGAGCCATAAACCCCCAAAGTCTTTACTAACCATCCCTTCATGGTATGGAAACTTGTGGTATAATTTCAGAGAATTTCATACACTTAAACACAAGTTATTGTTTGAAAACTACAAAAATGCTCCCTTTTTGGCCCCTAATTCCTAAACTATTTGGACCATAACCCCCAAAATCAATCCCAACCTTTCTTTAGAGGTATTGAACCTTCTGGTAAAAAAATTTAGAGATCCATTTACTTAATCTAAAGTTATTATCCAGAAAATCTTTTCTCCCCTTTTTTGTCCCTAATTCCAAAACATTTTGAGCCATAACAACCCAAAGTCATAACTAACCATCCTTTCATGGTATGGAAACTTGTTGTATAATTTCAGAGATTTATACACTTAAACACAAGTTATTGTTTGAAAACTACAAAAAATGCTTAATTTTGGACCCCTTTTCCTAATTTAAATGATTGGGACCATAACCCCCAAAATCAATACTAACCTTCCTTCGGAAGATGCAGCAACGCAGACAAGGACATGATATCATTATACCATACAAAAAAAATGTTGTGGTTGTATAAAAACAATAAAAATAATTCATCATAAACTATTATATAAACAATCATGTAAAGATAAGGTGGAAGTACAATCCCATGTAGTACATGAGGTAAATGCTAAAAAACATAACTGATGGAAGATTAATACATGTAAACAGTACCTGCATTAAATACTTGATATAGATCATTTTGAAAAATTAATACTTATATTAATTCTAAAAAATTATGAGATTATAAAAGTAAATGATCTAAAACAAATTCTGAAGATTTTCACCCCACTACATCTTCATGAAATAATGGCAATGAAACAGGCAAAATGTAAAAATAACTGAATATTAAAGTCTTGTTAAGTTTCAATGTTTTTTTTATTCTTTATGCTAGGAAATGTCCAAACTAAGACCTTTTTATTAACATTAAAGTATTTTGAATTTTCCATGCCTTTTTCAATTAAATGCACAGTGAAATAAAGAGCAATTATTTGCTCATGCTGTGAAAGTTTTCAGTGTGATATTTGGTATGGAAAATTCCCTGTTTCAAAAATATCATGAGGTGGCAGGGACTTTTTCTGGACGGTGGGATCGGGTGTTTTTAAGCTCAGGATTTTGGGATTGATCCTTTCAGGATCCGGGAATTCTTTTATCAAATTTCTGGATGTCGAGATTTAAATTTCTTTAAGTTCTGGACCTCAGAGGGATTTTGGGGATCAGGACCCCTCCGATTTCCCCCTCTCCCTCTATCATTGTGCTTTTTTTCAGTCTTTTAAATGTGTTAAATGATATAAATGAACAAAATCATGTTTCATCTTAAAAAAATTCACGCATAAAAGGTTAAAAATTTAACTTTTAAGTTTCAGTTAATTAGGATTTGCATTTCACAGGATAAAACTTCTAAAGAATTTAAACAGAGAAACCTGTTCACTAAACTAAATTGTATTCACGGATCAGTCTAAACCATCTACTTCTAAATAGTATTTAAACATGATAAAGCCTGAATCAAGATATTTCAAATGTAGGACAATATTATTATTACCAATATACATATTATATATTAACCTTCAAGTAAGAAATACCTTAATTATGAATCTAACATTTGTCATGATGTATCATCTTTCGTTTTATTTATGGATTTAGTATGAAATATATCTACAGTAGTTTTATGACAAGGTCGTAGGTCAAGGTCAATGGATCCTATAGAGAATTTATTGTCTGAAGCTTTATATATATCTAATCCTCTTCCTATTTTTACAATCCATCCAGTGTTAAACCTAAAATAGAAAGGCTACATGTTAAACATATAAATCATTTTTGCTTAAATATGTTTTCTGTGATAATAATAAAGAGGTAAATGTTCATAAAATCATTGAGAATATCTTAGATGGATGAAAATTCAATTATGGATCAAATTTCACCAATCAAAATCCAACATGAAGGGAATTATTTAGACTGATATTTGGAAGCTCTGAAATAGAGGATAAATTTTGAGATATAGACTCCATATGCAGGTTTGTTACTTTGCATAAAATGGTGTTAAGTTTTACTAATAAAGTCTAACATTGCAGTCATATAAAACTGCTTTATGGATTAAGCAAGTCAAATATAAGTATTAGTTAAACAAATAAAAACCTTTTTCTTCCTATTAAATTGAAAATTAAATAAATTTACTTTTTAAATCTTAAACATGTTAAAAGCATTAGCATTTACTGAAAAGAAATTTTGCAGTCAATCATGCAATAACTATCTGTACAAGTGATAAACACTCATTTGATTGATATATAAAACTGTAACAAGGAGGACAATTTAGGTTACAATAAAAGAGGGATTAATCAATTACAGTTGATTAATTTTAACGGAAAACAAGAATGGGCCAAACAGCAAATCAAAACTAAATTTTGACTTCTCCTATGAATTAAATAGACATTATTTAACCAGGTGCTCCGCAGGGCGCAGCATTATACGACCGCAGAGGTCGAACCCTGAACAGTTGGGGCAAGTATGGACAAAACATTCAAGCGTGATACAGCTCTGAATTTGGATTGTGATCAAATTTTTGACATTACATGGGTTTTTTTTACACAAAACAAATGTCAAGATTTTACAAATCAATTAAAGATTTCTTCTTCAAACTTTTTAAATCTAAAATTAAATAGTTGACACAGCATAGGTTTCTGACACAGAATGAATGTGGTCTAATATGAACTTAAAAGTTTTTTTTTGCCTATGAGCAATTCACTATGCTGTTGAATATTAATCCTCTCAAAAAAATGTTTGAAGAAATTTTCTTTTTATTTATGAAATCTGAAATGAGAAAAATTTAAACCCCCCCCCCCCCCTTTTTTCACATCCCTGTTTCCCTTTTTCCAAAACTGATATCAATTCAAATTTCTAATGGAGTTTGCAACAATAACTACTCTTTTAAATACATCATAAAATATTAAAATGTAAAATAAAGTGCTTGTTATCACTGAATGGTAAAGATTGGTTGGTAGTAAAAGTGAATATACATTGTTTATTGTATAAAACAATGAAAAAAGCTTCATCAGCAACATTTTATATTGGCAAATTTCCAATGAAGTTATTTACATAAAGTTATTGGCAAATAAAAATAGAATATGACATCATAGTCATGTCTGGCAAATTTCCAACATATATTATCAACTACTATTCTATACAAAGAAAGATAACTCCAATTGAAAATTAATTGCTATTGCACAATATTGTGCAATTAGATATTTCTTGCTATTGTGCAATACTGTGCAATTGAAAATTCCTTGCTATTGCACAATACTTCATATGGAATCCTGATTTGGACCAACTTGAAAACTGGGTCCATAATCAAAAATCAAAGTACATATTTAGATAAAGCATACCAAATAAGCCAAAGAATTTAATTTTTGTTAAAATCAAACTTAGTTAAATTTTGGACCCTTTGGACCTTAATGTAGACCAATTTGAAAATTGGACCAAAAATTAAGAATCTACATACACAGTTAGATTTGGCATATCAAAGAACCCATTTATTCAATTTTTGATGAAATCAAACAAAGTTTAATTTTGGACCCCCATTTGGACCAACTTGAAAACTAGGCCAATAATTAAAAATCTTAAGTACATTTTTAAATTCAGCATATCAAAGAACCCAAAGGATTTAATTTTTGTTAAAATCAAACTAAGCTTAATTTTGGACCCTTTGGATCTTAATGTAGACCAATTTGAAAACGGGACCAAAAATTAAGAATCTACATACATAGTTAGATTCGGCATATCAAAGAACCCCAATTATTCAATTTTTGATGAAATCACACAAAGTTCAATTTTGGACCCTTTGGGCCCCTTATTCCTAAACTGTTAGGACCAAGACTCCCAAAATCAAACCCAACCTTCCTTTTATGGTCATAAACCTTGTGTTTAAATTTCATAGATTTCTATTTACTTATACTAAAGTTATGGTGCAAAAACCAAAAATAATGCTTATTTGGGCCCCTTTTTGGCCCTTAATTCATAAACTGTTGTGACCTTGTCGGGAATTTAGCGCGAATATATACATGTTAACGTTGCTACTTGACTTATGTATTTATGACGTTACTTATATAGCAATGGCTAGACGTTAGAATAAACACGATCTATACACAACGCATTTTATCTACTTTACACAACATTTATGGTGCCGTGATTGTCGGAAACAATGGAATCGAAGTTAAAAGCAGTACGTAGAGGACACAGAGGGCAAGTTACAAAGTTATTCAAGAAATTCGATGAGATTGAAAACAATTCGGACTTAGACAAAGACGATGTGAAATTAATTTCGGATGCAATTGAACAGAAACAGTAGTCCGGCTGATTGGTGAAAAAATTGTGGGTTTGATGATAAAAGCACCAAATTTTGCATGGTAGTAGTTCTGGGTATTTCAAAACATATTAGCTATGGACCCACCTTGCAATTTCAATATGGCGGCTTTTTCCAAGATGGCCGCCTTAAAATATCAAAATCTGAATATATAACTTATAAAAGGTCAGTTTCAGGTCCAAATTTGGCGCGACAGTAGTGAAAGGTGTTTGAAAAAGTAAAGACTATGAATACATCTTGTAATTTTAATATGTCGGCTTTTTCCAAGATGGCCGCCATAAAAAAAATCAAAATCTGCGTATATAACTTATATAAGGTCAGTTTCAGGTCCAAATTTGGCGTGACAGTAGTGAGAGCTGTTTCAAACAGTAAAGACTATGAATACATCTTGCAATTTCAATATGGCGGCTTTTTCCAAGATGGCCGCCATGAAAAATTAAAATCAGCAAATATCACTTATACATGTTGAAATGTGAGTAGTCCTGGATTATTGGTACAATAATACCTATGAACAAAGTTAAAATTTCAAAATGGCAACTTTTTCCAAGATGGCCACCATATAATATCAAAATCAACACATATACATTAACACTAAGTGTCCTTTGCTACACGCCAGATTTTTATACTTAAGCAAAGCATCATTGACTCTCTCAATCTTAAAAGATTTGTGAAGAAATTATAGAAAATCGTAACTGCGTTACCCTTCTTGCAGAAATATAGCCTGTAGATACTGGCGTTTTTCCAATATCTTAACTAGAATGAAAACTTCTCGACTCAAACCGCTTCTTTATGATTAGGTGGAAGATGACATAGTTATAATCTTAACATAATTGCAGTAATATGATGATTGGCATGACCTCAGGACATGCTATTAGCAAGGCAGTTACTTCTTCAAGTCAAATATTATTTTGGTGATGCAATTAAACAGGACCACTGCAACATATTTGTATGACTACGATACATGAATAAGCTGCACATACAGATAGTTCAAAAAGATATGATGTAGGCATGATGTCGTTTATATACTAGTATGATTCAACTATTCATTTATCTAAAGTGACTGTACAGTACTATCAGATTCCATCTATTCAGTACTGAATATGTTGATCGTTTCACGAATGCTAATGGTTTTACAACTGCAGAAATGAACAATATTGAAAACAACTGGAGTTCAGCTGAGGCTAAAGAATTGTAATTTAGGAAAACATTTCAATATTTCGCAAAGTCTTTTCCCACTGTCATTAAAACATGACTTGTTTATCTTTTTGGCAAATATCCAGATGCATTCAAATTATTCCCTTGAGACAACTACTATGCTATCCATTTCACATTTACTTTCTGTTTTAGTCTTCTATATATACTACAATCAACTCGACTAGAACCATCTTTTAATGTATATGACCCTTTTACAGCTGGATCCAGGACCAGTTAAGGAGGAACTAAATGACAAAATGTACAGTTTACAATGGTTGTTTATGTATGATCCAATTATTCATTTATCTTCAGTGACGGAACTAGAAGATTCCATCTATTCAATATTGGATATGTATAACCTGTCGCGAACGCTGGTGGTTTTACAACACCAGCCATTGACAATATTGCCAACAACTACGACTAGAGAATCATACACATACGTACGTAGGACAAACATTGACTTATTTCAGCATTTTTTTCCGTCTAACTTGGATAATTCGTCTTACCCAAATTTTTCGAAATGTTTGCATTTCTATTTTATCCTCTGATACTTTGACCAATATATAAGGTGCCAGCACAGCTGGTCGTACTATTGCTATGACATAGTAACAAGTAACATTAGCAAAGATTACGAAATATGCTAGCACTAACCAAAAATAGCAATGCGTTTCATACTCACATCTAGTAAAACTGTTTTATGGATAGCACTCTGTCAATTGTCTTGCCAGAAAAAACATGTATGTTAATCTGGTAAAACTAGTCAATTGTGCAACTCTCCCTGTACATGGTATATATACACAAGTCAACAAAATGATAACAAAGATGGGTTGAAGCAGATGAAAATGCAAATATTAAGTATGTCTTAACATCAGTCCAAGCATTAAAGCCAAGACAAATAGCCATCCGCATTTAATAATGTTTCAGGAAGAGATCAAATCTGTCACTACGAATCGACATTCTCTGAATACAATCCAGCAATGTGTCAATTGTTTTCCTTGACATGTATCAATTATTACTTGTGATCAATCTTTCTTTGTTGGTGCTGATGCCAAATTGGAACAGTGGAACATGGTGAACACTTTGCATTAGAGATATTATACATAGTAATGGCATTATTGAGAAGCTTACGTGATTGGTTAGAAAGCTGTAATTGAACATAGTTTTTCGTGAACAGCAGATTCTTTTCACAGGCTCTCATGCATAATGAACAAGATATATCCATGAAGTTACAGCATGTTTACTTCTCATTCTTATACAAAGATCCTCAAATAATTTTAATATAATGTTCCTTCTAATGTATAAAGGTGTTATTATGCTGCTTATTCTGTGGTTCTTAGGATGTTCTTATCCAATTTATCATAGTGTCTATGTGCTCTAGTATGTGATGTACCAGTAACTATACATTTCTTGTGTTGTAAAAGTCATTTGAAAATGGTATATGTAGATCAAGCAATGAGTAGAGTTAAGCACTTGTAAAACAAGAAGGCCGGGCTATCGTATTGAATGTTATTAATAATATCGCACAAATACAGCACATAAATAGGAAGTCTTTTACAGAAATGGATATATACCCTATTGGATATTTATCACAAAGGTATCAACATTTTGTATGAGCTCATAAAATATGGTTGAAAGATACTCTAGCGGTAGATAAAAATGTGGGATGATTATGATTTTATGTACATTTCTTTTTCAAATGTGGTGAAGAGTTGTGCATAGACTAAATGGGCTGTGCTTGGTACGCACTTTTAAAACTGCTGTGAAAATATGTTGTTGTTTAAATGTTAAAAAAAGATTAGGAAGACACCAAGAGCAACATAAACCCTCTTATAAAACAGGGAATTTTCTCAGGTGTTCAATGGAGGGTCAGCAGCTGTTATTGGTTAAATAGATTGATGAGTCATATCCAGTATAATCACATTAACACCATTTTCTACATAAGAAAATGCCTGTACCAAGTCAGGAATATGACAGTTGTTATCCATTCGTTCGATGTGCTTGAGCTTTTGATTTTGCCATTTGATTGTGGACTTTCCTTTTTGAATTTTCATCGGAGTTCAGTATTTTTGTGATTTTACTTTTTTGGTACAAGCATATGTTAAGTATACCAACATCTTTTTATTTTCGTTATCTTATATTTGACCAAATTTGAAAGTTTGACATGAAATTATGTTTCCAATTTCTGTATGATGGATAACACTGCTTTAAAAACTTATTTGTTGACAACACAGATATGAAAAAATAAGGGACAAATCACACAGCATTGACAATTTTTCTTAAAAAAAGATACTATGACTCGGACAAGGAGATGTGGAACATGTGGTATGGGCTTTACTCATTGTTGAAGGCCAGCTGATTACTTATAGCTGTTAATTTTTGTGACATTTGGTCTCTTGTTGAAATTTGTCTCATTAGCTATCATACCACATCGTCTTTATTTAAAATCATCATTTGTGACTTAGACGGTACACAGTCAAACAAATCATAAAGGCGTCATGAAAACGTTAGAATGTTATTATGGGATATTTGATTATCTTGCAAGCAATGAATTATGGAAACACAATCCTTAGAACGTAGTATCAACTGCAAATAGCAATTCGAAGAATGAAAAGAATATCAACAGAGCCATGTTTTAGTTTAGATAAATTAATTTTTCACATTTTTGGCGGCCATTTTGAAATGGCGGCCATTTTGAAATGTCCGCCATTTAAATTTTGTTTAAAGTTTAAAATACCGCCATGACTTACTTCAAAGCGTTGAATCACATTTTTTATGCTTTAAAAGTAATAGATTTGAACAATATTTGCTTTAATTTTAAAGTGGTAACTGAGATTTTGACTGATTGGCAGCCATCTTGAAAATGGCCGCCATATTGGATTTTTTTCCGGTTGGGTCCATAGCTTAAAATGACAACAATATATAGATCTACCATTGTGCAAAGTTTCATGCTTTTATCATCAAACCCACAATTCTTTTGAAATTATGCACGAATCAGCTGGACTACAGAGGACTATCGTGGATTTGAATGAAAAGATACTGGATTTAACGTCGGAGGAGGATGTAGCAGAGGAAATTCAAGAGTCTGATGAGTATATGTTTAATTTAGAGTCCAAACTTCGAAAAATTAGAAAAAATACACATTCTGATTCTATTTCTCAAAATGTAGCATCAACGTCTCTAGATCCAAATGCGAACAGTTTTAATCCATCTTACCCCACAAATTCATCGCTTACCAATGCCAATGTTATACGCAGCAATGAAACTGAAATTAATGTACAGCCAACCAATTTTGATAACTTCCGCTCCATGCAAAATACCCATCGTGACTTGCAGTCTACAAATAACTTGTACAACCAAGGCTTTTCTTCGGTATCAAATAGCAGTCAAAACCACAGATTACCAAAACTAGATTTACCGCACTTTGATGGGGAAATTTTACAATGGCAAACCTTTTGGGATTCCTATGAATCAACTATTCATTTCAACAGTACTTTGACCGAGATACAGAAATTTAGTTACTTGAAGGCCCAACTCCATGGCCATGCCGCCCAAACTATTGAAGGTTTCGCACTGACAAATGCCAATTACACTACAGCCGTCAATTTACTCAAAGAGCTTTTTGGATCGCCCCACAGATAATTCATGCCTACATGAAAGCTTTAATGGACCTTCCTTCACCGTCAAATGATTTAAACAGCCTAAGAAGGTATGGAGACCACCTAGAAACGTACGTAAGAGGTCTGGAATGTTTGGGTCAAACACAAGAAATGTATGGCGCGCTACTAGTACCTATAATTATTAGTAAACTACCAGTAGAAACGAGAAAAAGTATTGCCCGTGAATATGATAGCGATCATATAACTCTAAACAACCTCAGAAAAGCCATCACAAAAGAAGCGAGAATTCTTGAAGCGGGACAATTTACCGACCGCGAAGGTTTACATACTACCGCAACATTTCTGACCGAAGCTCGTAATAAAACTCAGCGAAATTTCAATACAAACAATCCACGTTTCAATGACAAAAAACGTCCATGCATCTACTGAACTGGTGTACATTTTCCGGGAGATTGCACGATAATTTCTGACGTGAATGAAAGACTGAACATCGTAAAGCAAAAGAAAAAATGTTTCAACTGTCTAGGAAACCACGGTGTTTCCGAGTGTAAATCACGTAAACTGATGTAAGAAATGCAACAAGAAACATCACACCAGTATTTGCGGGGAACAAGCTACAGATGGAAAAGGACAGGACAGCAAGGAAAAATCAACCAATGTAAGCTTGGTAAAAACAGAAGAACCAGAAACCGCAGTAATGCATACCTCACAACACACAAGCGTTTTATTGAAAACAGCTATCGCACCAATATCATACGGGAAACAGATCACTGAAGCTAGTATTTTATTTGACGAAGGTGCCCAACGTTCATTCATCACTCAGAGAATAGCCGAACAATTACAGATAAGACCAAGCGGAAGGGACACAATTGAACTGTCAGCTTTTGGAGACAAGGAAAAGAATATACGCCATTTGGATACAGCAACCGTTCAACTACAAACTGACAAAGGTGAGATTGTAAACATTAATGCATTGATTGTTCCAGATATTGCAGTCCCACTTCAAAACCAGACGAAATACCTTACATGCAATTTGCCATACTTGAAAGATTTAAAGCTCGCACATCCTGCAAATAACGCTGATAGCTTTGAAATTTCACTCTTGATAGGAGCCGATTATTATTGGGATATAGTTCAAGATCACGTGATTAGAGGGGATGGACCTACAGCCGTAGCATCTTTTTCTTGGTTACTTGTTATCTGGACCCGTAATAAAAAACGGAAAGAAATCATTAACTTCATCAGTTCTTTTGAATGTTACTTCACACCATGCAGAGGAAAGCGAGATCGAAAAATTCTGGAATCTAGAATCGTTAGGAATACGTTTACCACAACAGGACGATGAGGAGAGTTTTGTAAAGACTTATCAACAAGACTGTATCAAATTTGAAAACGAACGTTATTCTGCCAAGTTGCCATGGAAACTGGATCATCCGGACTTACCTTCAAACATCATGATCGCTAAAACAAGGACAGAAAGCACAATTAGAAGACTAAGTCGTGAACCACATTTACTAAGAAAATATTCAGAAATTATTGAAGACCAAATGAAGAGAGGGTTCATAGAGAAGGTAAACGATAAAAACGACAATGGTAAAAGCACTCACTATATACCACATCATGCCGTAAAAAAGGATTCAACAACAACACCAATTCGTATAGTATACGACTGTAGCTGTAAAAAGTCGCCAGATCACGCAAGTTTGAATGATTGCTTAATGTCAACTCCGCCAGACTTGAACGACTTGACAAAAATATTAATGGGATTTAGAACCAAGAAGTACGCAATAAGCACGGACATTGAAAAGGCTTTCTTACATATTGGATTAGATGAGAAAGATCGAGATTTTACACACTTTTTTTGGTTGAGCGACACAGATAATCCCAGCAGTACTCTTACAACATATCGATTTAAATCTATTTTGTTTGGTGCAACAAGTTCACCGTTCATCCTAAATGCAACACTGCTTGGTATCAGGTCCGTTCGCGCCCAATATACTTTCGCACCCTACACGTTCGCACCCAAGGTCCGTTCGCACTCTACATGTTCGCGCCAAATTTTAATTCAAATTCGAGTTGAATAATTGGAAAATCATGAATGTTGTTTTTAATTGCTTTCGTGTAAATACTGAATGTATTTTGTAGCTTGGTATGAGTAAAAGATTGAAGATTTTAAATGAAAAACACAAAAGATAATTGTTTTTAACACCTTGGTCTCTTTGATCTGAAATAATGAAACAATACACTATTATATATTACTATACATGATAAAATTTAATCAACACACAAAAAAAAAGAAGAAACGTAGTCAGAATCTCACTTCATTTTGAAACAAGTCAATGAAACAAAAGTTATAGCAATACACTAACCAAAACATGATAAAAAGTTATTCAACACAAAATAAAACGTTGACAGAATCCCATTTTATTTAGAAAGGAATATAATTTTGTTTAACAATACACTATCCAAAACATGATTAAGATTTATTCAACACAAAAAAAAATGCTGTCTCACTTTATTTTGAGACCATGAAAACAATTATACTTATAAGAATACTACTTGCCAAAACTTGATTACAAAGTTATTAAACACAAAACCAATTAAAAATTGGGCGCGAACATGTAGGGTGCGAAAATGAAAGGGGGCGAACATGAGTGGGTGCGAACGTGAATGGGCGCGAACGGACCCGGATTCACACTGCTTAAACACTTGGATGCATGCAACACAAATGTATCAGCAATGATGAAGAATGACCTCTACGTGAATAATATTTTGTCCAGTTTGGAAAATGAAGATGACGCCTCAAAGTATTTTGTACAAGCCAGATCATTGATGTCGGATGCTGGATTCAACCTTCGTTCATGGAGTTCAAATTGCTCAAAACTTACAGATTTAGCCAAACAACATGACGTATGTGAAAAAGAAACTTTTGTCAAAATACTTGGACTGAAATGGGATACAGTTAAAGATACGATCACTTTTCAAAAAGTCGACTTATTTGATATTGAACTACCAAATATTACGAAACGTGAAATTCTTAAACAGTCGTCACGTATTTACGATCCGCTAGGATTACTTAGCCCTGTATCCGTACGAGCAAAAATTTTAATGCAGACATTGTGGGAACAGAAGTACGGATGGGATGAGCCACTACCATTAGAAATACAGACAACATGGACAAATTTAGCCAAGGATCTGGAGAAAACGACTTATACAGAATTGAAAAGACCGTATTTTCCCAATTTACCAAATCAGAAAACCCAACTTCATGTTTTTGTAGACGCTAGTACAACTGCATACGGAGCAAGTGTTTACATATGTAACCATCACGAGTCATCTTTAGTTATTGCAAAGAATAGAGTAGCACCGCTTAAACAACTGACACTACCACAGCTGGAATTAATGGCCGCATTGATTGGAGCACGACTAGCCGATCATGTAAAATCAGTTCTACACATAGAAAACATAACATTTTGGTCAGACAGTCAGATAGTACTACAGTGGTTATCAACTTCAAAGCAATTGAAAAGGTTCATACGAAATAGAGTAACGGAAATACGCAAATTGACCAATACACAAGAATGGAGATATTGCCCAACGAAAGATAATCTGGCTGACCTTCTTACTAGAGGACTCAGCGTGTCACAGTTTGAAAATAATACACTATGGTTCAACGGACCCGAATGGATCACTGATGCATCAAAATGGCCGTCGTTGAAGCCAAATGACACAACAGTACTACTTACCAGTACATATATAGAAGATTCAAGTACAGCGGACAAAGAAATAGATAATCAACAAGGAATACACCAAATTGTGCAAATTACTAGATATAGTACATTATCAAAATTACTATGAATAACAGCTTATCTATTAAGATTTATACGAAATTGCCGTTCGCCAATATTACAGAGAAATAAGGCGAAATACGTTTCAAGAGAGGAATTGCAGGATGCAACAGAGTGTTGGATACTAAATTGCCAAAGAACTTCATTTAAGGACGAAATGTTACACTTGAAATTAAAGGATACTAAACCTACTGTTTTAGTTAGACAACTAAGATTGTACCTGAATAACAAAGACGCAATTTGCTGTGGAGGGAGAATTCATAACGCACCTGTTTGTGAAAATACGAAATTTCCTTATTTATTACCTAGAAGTCATCATTTTACGAAATTAGTTGTTCTTGATATACACAAGTACATGAAACACTCAGGAGTTTTATCAACAGTGCCTCAGATACGACAAACTTACTGGATACCCCGAATTCGCCAATACGTAAGAGGAATTTTGCGAAATTGCGTAATTTGTCGAAAAATCAACAGTAAACCATATACAGCACCCGATCCTCCGCCACTGCCAAAAGTTCGATTACTTGAAGCACCGCCTTTTACAATTACCGGCGTAGACTTTACCGGAGCGCTGTACATTAGAGATACACATGATACTGAACACAAGGTTTTTATATGCCTATTTACTTGTGCTTCAACGAGAGCCGTACACCTGGAAGTTGTACCGGACTTATCAGAAAAATCATTTTTACAAGCCTTTAGAAGATTCGCTAGTCGTAAATCTAGACCACACACCATGATATCGGATAACGCCTCGACATATTTAGCCGCCTCGGAAACATTAAAGAAATTAACCCAATCACCATCGCTAAACGATATGTTGTCAACATATGGAACAACTTGGAGATTCATACCAAAAAGAGCGCCCTGGTATGGTGGATGGTGGGAACGCTTTATAGGAATTACAAAAACTTGCTTGAAGAAAACATTAGGCAGATCTTACGTTACCATGGATACACTTCAAACAATTCTGACAGAAATAGAAGCGATCATTAATGATAGACCATTGACCTACGTATCACCGGATATTGAGGACGAGGAGCCGTTAACTCCGTCACACTTGCTGTAGAGAAGAAGAATAACTTTAACGCCGTATCCACAACCGAATATTGAATACATTGCCGTGAATAGTGGAAAACAAGAACTGCATAAACATTTGAATAAACAGTCAAGTTTAATGGAAATCAGAGTACATAACGACTCTTAGAGAGTTTCATCGCCAAACAGGAAACAACTTACAAACTATACAAGTTGGAGATGTAGTGCAAGTCCAAGATGATAAATTACCGAAAAACCGATGGAACATTGCTGTTGTTGATGAATTGATCACCGGAAACAATGGTTTTACACGAGCAGCTATAATACGAACTAGTGCAGGACGTACTATAGTAAAACTGTACCCGCTCGAAATCCAAACAAACATTAACAACTTATATGACAACAATGATGATTCTTCAACAGAGATATTGACAAGAGTTCTACCAAAACGAGAGGCATCTGTCCGAGCTCCAGAGAACATCAAGAAATGGACTACCCAAAAGTGATAGACTTCGTTAAAAGTGAAAATTTAATAAGTGAATTATTTGAATTTGTTTTAGAAAGACAATTAATTATTTAGTTTTCAGTAATATCTATTTGATTGACATTTAAAGTGATTAATAATTTTATATTTAACTTTTGCCGGCCCCGAGAATGTCGGGAATTTAGCGCGAATATATACATGTTAACGTTGCTACTTGACTTATGTATTTATGACGTTACTTATATAGCAATGGCTAGACGTTAGAATAAACACGATCTATACACAACGCATTTTATCTACTTTACACAACAGACCTCAACTCCAAAAGTCAATCCCAACCTTCCTTTTGTGGTCATAAACCTTGTGTTAAAATTTCATTGATTTCTATTAACTTATACTAAAGTTATTGTGCGAAAACCAAGAATAATGCTTATTTGGGCCCTTTTTTGGCCCTTAATTCCTAAACTGTTGGAACCAAAACTCCCAAAATCAATCCCAACCTTCCTTTTGTGGTCATAAACCTTGTGTCAAAATTTCATAGATTTCTATTCACTTAAACTAAAGTTATAGTGCGAAAACCAAGAAAATGCTTATTTGGGCCCTTTTTGGCCCCTTATTCCTAAAATGTTGGGACCAAAATTCCCAAAATCAATCCCAACCTTCCTTTTGTGGTCATAAACCTTGTGTTAAAATTTCATTGATGTCTATTCACTTTTACTAAAGTTAGAGTGCGAAGACTAAAAGTATTCGGACAACGACGACGTCGACGATGACGACAACAACGACGACGACGACGACAACTACACCGACGACGACGACGCCAACGTGATAGCAATATACGACCAAAAAATTAAAATTTTTGCGGTAGTATAAAAAATGGCAGGTCAATGGACAAGATTACTACCTACCTAATCTCTCTGTCATGTAGAGAATCATGAAAGGACCAGTTGAATTCTATTCCATGATTGTGTAAACTTTTCTTTAGTTGGTTCAGTTTCTGCTGTTGTTGCATTTGAGCATCAGGATACTAAAAAAAAAATATATTATGTTATTTGACAAGATGTAAATTGATACACACAAATCTTCCTAAAATATCACATCTACTAACTAGATACCATTGAGATGGGCGCCATCTCTGTGGGCCCCGCTGTCAATAATGTGTGGTAAATAAGTTGTATGGATAATCTGATATGAAGCATTATTTGTCACACACACTCTGGTGTCATGTACAAGCCGACAGACAGACAGTCAAGTATAAAGTATGAAATATTAACGGTTCTCGAGAGGTAGAGCAGACACAATTTGTTAAGAACAACGAAAGGATGGACAGACAAATGGACTGATCTTTGACCTAGGATGCATACATTATGACACATTCTCTGGTGTTGGTTAATATATATGTTAAGTTGAAAATGTTTGTCAGGTATAAAGTATGAAATAATAACAGCTGTCCTCTCAAAATATAGTGTGGATCAAATTTGTTAGCAATGGACAGACCAACAGACAGACAGACCTTTGACCTAGGAAGTTGTACATACATCATGACACACCCTCTGGTGTTGGTTAAAATGGATGTCAAGTATAATATTTGAAATCATAACGGTTCTCAAGATATAGAGCGGACACGATCTTCACCACAGGACACGGGGTTGTCAACTGAAACCAAAGTTTTTGACCTTGACCTTTGACCTAGGAAGTTGTACATACATCATGACACACCCTCTGGTGTTGGTTAAAATGGATGTCAAGTATAAACTTTGAAATTATAACGGTTCTCAAGATATAGAGCGGACACGATCTTCACCACAGGACACAGGGTTGTCAACTGAAACCAAAGTTTTTTTACCTTGACCTTTGACCTAGGAAGTTGTACATACATCATGACACGTCCTCTTGTGGTGGTTAATAAACATGTAAAGTATAAAGTATGAAATCATAATGGTTCTCTAGATATGGAGCGGACATAAAGTTAAAGTGTTACGGACGGACGGACGGACGGACGGACAGACTGATCACTATAGGGCGACCCGCCTAAAGGCGGGGCCCTAATTATTAGGTGTTAAAATTGACAGCACACTTAGCTGGAAAAATCAAATTGATCAAATTTGTGCTAATATTTCATCAAGAATATACCTTCTTTCTAAATTAAAGAAATTTTTAGATATTAATGCCAGGAAAGCATATTATAATGGGTATATTCTGCCTCTCATCGATTACTGCTGTATTGTTTGGGGAGAATGTAAAAATGAAGGGATAGTAAGAATGTTAAAACTTCAAAAAAGAGCAGTAAGATTAATTTTTGATGCAGACCCATTACTCATCAGCCCCTTATTTAAAGAACTTGGATGGAAGACAGTAGAAAACAGAATCAAATACCACAAATATTTATTGCTATTTAAATGTATGCGGAAAGAAGCACCACAGTACCTATTTCAAAAGTTTCAACTTATATCTGTTAATAATCCTTATGCCTTAAGGGGTGTTACTCAAGGTAATTTGATTCTTCCAAAGCCAAAAACTGAACTGTTTAACAAATCTTTTGCTTATTCTGGATCAGTTTTATGGAACGGACTACCATATGAAATGCGTAAAGTGCAAAACACTTATTCTTTTAAACAAATTATAAAACAATACTTGAGACAGTCCCAATATTCAGTCTGAAATGATTGCAGCTATTACTCTTAGAATGTATGATTTTAATGATTTGTATATTATATCTTTTTACTTCATGCAATCTGTAACTGTTTTATATCTTTTAATCATGTTACATGTACATTAAACTATTATGTCTATACAATTATGTTTATATGTTGTATGTTTGCTTTTTCTCTCATTATTATTATTATTTTTATTTTTTTTTACTTATATCGTATTCATGTATATGAGGGCCTCAGGGAAGATTAGTAGTTGTAACTAACTGTGTTTACCCTCTTTAAATAAAGAATTTATTATTATTATTATTATTATTATTACTAATTCTTAGCAAGGTTTCGTTATTTTTAATGAAAAGAGAAAATGTTGGTACTCTAAAGTTCACTTTCTTCAACGGATATTTTATAATATCTGCTGTCTGTTTTATACAAAATATTCTCTATTGAGGGAAATGAAAGGTTTAGCTTCCTATAAAACCAGGTTTAATCCACCATTTTCTACATCAGAAAATGCCTTTTCCAAGTCAGGAATGTGACTGTTGTTATCCATTCGTTTGATGTGTTTGAGCTTTTTGTTTTGCCATTTGATACGGGACTTTCTGTTTTAAACTTTCCTCAGAGTTTATAATTTCTGTTGTTTTATTATTGCAATGTGTTTATTTTTGCGAAAAATCTAAAAGGGTTCTCATAGCAATAATTGAAACTTGTATTTGGATTTTTTTTTTATGAATCAAACAGGATTTTTCTGAATACTGCAAAAATTAAAATTTTAGTCTAAAATGATAAAATCGCAATAATAAATGCATGCAATAATTTCTGAATTTATAGTATTTCATTTTGATTCTCATATCCAGTAAGCTGTCAACATTATCATATGAAAACCAAATACAAAGTGCCTCCATTTACTAACACAATTTTAAAGAATTTAAATATATTTAATGTGTTCAAATTTCTTGTATAAACAGTGAAGTAAAAAATAAATGTATTATGAACCTACCTCGTCTCTGCCAGTCAGTAGTCTTATCTCCTTTACTGGGCACTGACTTTTTACAACAACTTCACAAAATCTCAGCAAATTACATATCTGAAAAAAACAAACATTTCATTGTCTTTATTGATAATGTAACTGTTGGCAATGAACTTATGAATTCAAGTAATGTCTTGAAGATCCTGTGAGAATTAGATTTCCATGTTCATTGTACTAAACCCAATCTGAAGGATAGTTTAAAACATGAAAACCTGAATGAAATATCTAAACAAAAACTGATTTTTCTTTTTGAAAACATTGCTAGCCAAAAGATTGGAAAATCTGTGATAAAAAAATTGTCAGATTATGAAAGATTATAATACTATTAACAAGGAGTTTGTTATGTACCCAACAACCTTCAACAATGAGTAAAACCCCTATCGGGTTTAATTACATTGAAATTTATAACTTACTTGGTGATGTGCTCTGATGTAGAGATCTTATATTTCTATTAATAACATGAATAACTTACTTGATGATGATGTAAGGATCTTCTATTTCTATTAATAACTTACTTGATGATGTGCTCTGATGTAAGGATCTTCTATTTCTATTAATAACTTACTTGATGATGATATAAGGATCTTCTATTTCTATTAATAACTTACTTGATGATGTGCTCTGATGTAGGGATCTTCTATTTCTATTAATAACTTACTTGATGATGATATAAGGATCTTCTATTTCTATTAATAACTTACTTGATGATGTGCTCTGATGTAAAGATCTTCTATTTCTATTAATAACTTACTTGATGGTGTGCTCTAATGTAAGGATCTTCTATTTCTATTAATAACTTAGTTGATGATGTGCTCTAATGTAGGGATCTTCTATTTCTATTAATAACTTACTTGATGATGTGCTCTGATGTAAGGATCTTCTATTTCTATTAATAACTTACTTGATGATGTGCTCTGATGTAGGGATCTTCTATTTCTATTAATAACTTACTTGATGATGTGCTCTGATGTAAGGATCTTCTATTTCTATTAATAACTTACTTGATGGTGTGCTCTAATGTAGGGATCTTCTATTTCTATTTCTGTCAAAAATTCTGTCATGAAACGTGAAAATAATTTCTCCATTCCAAACCCTGTAGCATTGTCATCTATCTGGATCTGTTCATGGGATCCTCCAGCTAGAAAAGTATTGGAAAACTTATGTTTATTAATACAGTATGGGTTTTGCTCATTGTTGATTTACAAATGAACAAGGAAAATGAGGTTAAAGTCATGAACCCTGACAGACAACGTCACATGTACAACACTAGAGAGTAATTCCTACGTTTCACATTCATTTTGTAACATATCAGCATATCTATATATTTATTTATATATGACATTGGTCATCTAAACTTGATTGCTTTTCTCGATTTCGCTGTACCGGCTCAAGAGACAAAATCAATCTCCTTGAGATGATCAACGATAATCTATAAATATATATATAATAATCTTTTTAGCAAATTTAAATGAATAAGTTTTTTTACATAGTACCATGAGTTCTGGCAAACATAAATAGCAAATCACAATCAAATGGCATTTTGGTTGCATAATTAATTCCAGTATATAATTATAGATTTTATTAATTTCAAGTTCATTTAACCATTTTTTGTTTCTATAACAAATGATTTCAGTTGTTCTGCCCTGTCCATATATTCTGATATATTATTCATAATTACCAATTTTAGTTTCTATAACGAATGATTTGAGTTGCTCCGCCCTGTCCATATATTCTGATATTTTCTTCCTGTATCTTTCCTTCTTACTTTGGTCACTTGTAGCTGTAATAAAATGCAAAGTCAGCATTAGTTCTTATGTTTGAAACCTTCAGTCAATCTGTAAAACAACAGGCTTTGACAGCAAAAGGGCAGTCAAGGATAAAACTTTATAGCCCCTTCACCTAGTCATTGTTAGTGCTACGGGCATACAATTCTAAATGTTTAAGGGATATCAATCTAGTTCCAAAATAATCTTAACTGTGCCAGTAAATGAAGCACATTTGTATTACTGTTGTTCGTCTGTGTAACAGCTAATCTATGAACTTTTCTCTTTTCAGTCCTTAATTATTTGACCTATGTCTGTTTTTCTTTCACTTCAATGTATTTTGTTTGCATGTTTTGTGTTATCTCCCTTGTTTCTTATCTATCTGTTGAAATGAGAACTTTAAATATACACAATGAAACCAACTGCCAGTTGCAAGCCTATTACCATATACATGACATATATATCCTATTAACATTTAGATCTACAGAGCTAATAAATGCCTTACTGAAAACCCACCTAATTAGAAACTCCATAGACATGTTAGACCTTACATATGGCTGCTGTCTTCAGTACTATAACCTCCGTTCTAATATCACATCTTCGTATATATACATATATATATATATATATCCTTATCTAAATGGCATCTAGCTGTGTCCATTTTTACACCTGAACACTATATATCCTTACCTTTTAACACCTGTAACAGTAAATTAATGCCCTCTTGGTAGCACACTAGTGATTCGTCAAACCGTCGAGCGGTATCCATTTCCACAGCTCTCTTTAGGACACTAATAGCTGAGGCTTCTACCCCTGTTACCACATCAGCCATGGGATATTTACTATGACATCTTCATTTTAAATGATACTCAGGGTTGCTACATTTTTCTGAAAACTACCTAAAATGAAAAAACTAAAGTTTATTAACATACTTAATTAATAGAATCATGATAATAGTGCTGATGAGATAATGAGATCTCCTGTTTAAAATAATTGATAATAGCTATAGCTGAAGCTATATACAATGTACCTATAAATGTTTCTGGAAATTCAAAAAGTTTGGAAAGATCTCCTTTGTTGTTATGCATTGACACTAGCCAAAGCAAGTTTTCTATCATGTCTAATAAAGTGAAACAGATTTTATGTGAAAAATTAGATGTTATTGGGGTAAGATCTATATCTTGTTTTAAGTCCTATTTGACAAGCTGAAAACAGAATGTGGGTATAAATAGGGTAACTTCTTTATATCACATGTGGTGTCCCTTAAAGGGGCTTATTTGATCCACGATTGTTTAATATCCATGTCAATGTTGCTCCAACTAGCATGACTAGCAATGACTTGGATTGTTAAGTTTTGATATATATATGTATATGCAGATGATAAAGGTGATACAATGTACCTGTAATTTTATTTTCTCTGACACGATAGTCCGCATCTTTAGATGGACTTTGCGGAAATCATCTTGTCGGGAGTGTATTATATATCAGTCTTTGGTTTATCTCTCTGACTTATATCCAGAAAATTGAATTTAACTGACAATAAGTTGTGCTATCATTTGGGAAAGACAGAGATTATAACTTAAAATTGGTCCTGGTCTAAAACTTTGGTCCCCAATCATATTTGGGAATTGTAATTGATACCCTTACGTGGGAAAAATTTTGTTGATTATATAGGGAACTACTTGAGCATGACTGGAGCCCCCAATCCCCTAAGATCAGTCAGTGAGAATTATAGTTATCTCATACCATTGCAAACTCATACCACTGCTAACTCGTACCACGGTAAACTTGTACCATTGCAAACTCATACCAACTTATTTCATGTATTTAAATGATTTCAAATGGTGTTAAATGAAGAATAAATATTTAAATTTCAGTCATACATGTTATCATGGTCATATAAATGGTAATAAGGATATATTCATATTTTTTTTATAATGATTTGTGAAAACAAAAAACAGTTTTATTTTTGTCTGTTGTCAAGGTTTTCATTAAAATCTGGTATTAAACATGTTAAATATAAGAAATTATTTTCTTTATTAAAGTAAAAATTTAATGAAAACAAAATTGTATATATATATATATATATTGTTAAAATTTTCATTAAATTTTTGTATAAATTTCAAGAAATTCAACTTTTTTTAAAAGATTTAAACAAAAAATTTTAAAACATTTGTAAACAGGCGTGTAGCAACATGTACGCAAAAACTCAGTTGCGTACACATGATCAACGTATTTTACTTTTTTATTTTATTTAAATGGGTGCCTCGTTCAATGTGTTCCTCTTATTAAATTATTAAAAGTGCTTATTCTCATTGTTCAAAATAAAAGTGCTTGTTCTCCTTGCTTGGTAAAAATAATTTAAAAGACTTGTTTTGGAAGTTGATAAAACATATTAAAAAGAACTGGGAAATAATTTGATTCTTTTCCTTGTTTTTTACGGGACTTCAGAAGTATTTATATATAGTTCAAGATTTCCAAACTACAACCATGAACTATGATGTTATAAACAAAGATTTGTATCCAGGAATCTTTAATATACTTAACATATGTATGCATGTCTAGACAGCAACTATAGAACAATCTTTCAGTACCATGAGACAACAAGAGAAATACAATGAAAACCTTTTGTTTATATGGGCTTGGTCTTGACATTCAGAATTAACTTTGAGAATAAAAAGCTAAAAGAAAGACTGCTTGTTCTCTTATAAAATAAAACATAGAGAAATGTGATTCAATCTATTTATTCATATATATTCTCAATAAAAAATTACCCTTTAACATGTTCATGATGTTTAAGGTGAACGGTTTTGGCTTAGAAATTTGGATTTTCTAATGTATAGTGGGTTGAGACTAATTAGGTAGCAATTAAAATAAATGGTGGCGGCACTATAATATATATTGTTTAATTACACCTAATATATAAATAAGCTCTACCCACTACACATTCATTCTCTAAATAAAAATTACCCATGGTTAATCCATGAGACAAGGCCTTTAAGGGAAAACTAAGCTGTAATAACAAGGCTTAGTTATTACAGGCATGTATGATGTAACTTATTATATGAGAGTTAATGAGACACTTGGGAATTACTTGGAATCTTGTGCAGTGCCTCATTACAAGCTCTGTCCATCATTTCTGTCAACTATTTGAATGAATGCTTGTTGGTGAGAAACTCATTATTAAAAGGTACTTGATTTCTGTAATAATGTATGCTTCTCTTTTATTTTTATAAATTTCTCTCATAATTATCCACTGTCACTCCTTTATTATATGTGTTATTGTTAATGTCTTTAATTTGTTGCCATAACCATTTATTGTCAATGCGTTAGTGCTACATGTGCTAATAAAGTTATCTTATCTTATCTTATCTTTCTTACAATAAATTGAAATGTACATTGTGACATAATACATGTATGTCTCAATGTCTGAGCAAAGGCTTTAAAGAGATGTATAGAAGCTGTATTAACACCCTTTAGTTATTGCAGTAATATATTTTCTCTCATAACATAGATATACTATGAACTGTTATATCTTTGCAAAGTTTAGTATACATAAGTTATAATATCAATAGAACTTGTGAAAAATTTAACAAAATAAAGATTCTTTATTGTCCCTGTGAAACGTCATGTACATATGTTATCTCTGGGTTTTTTTTAAATTTTAGCCAACAATACAACATGTACAATGTATGTTTTTTTTCTCTAATAACTTATTTAAGTTAGACCATGTAGACCCTTGACTGATGATAAGAGACACATATTTTATATCTACATGTACATTGTGTGGAGGTGTTATTCATATTATATTAATTCAAGCTATTACAATAAGCTTTAATACTACTACAGTTCTTAACAACATTATAATAAAGTTGAGAAAGGAAATGGGGAATGTCAAAGCGACAACAACCTGACCATAGAGTAGACAACAGCCGAAGGCCACCAATGGGTCTTCAAAGTAGCGAGAACTCCCGCACCCGTAAGCGCCTTTCAGCTGGCCCCTTTAAAAGTATGTATACTAGTACAGTGATAATATAATGAACGTCATACAATTATGTTTGCTTTAATAAAATTAACAGTGTCAATTTTCTTGCACCAGATGCGCATTTCGACAATACATGTCTCTTCAGTGATGCTCGTGGCAAAAAAATTAAATGAATGTTAGAATCATACATATATCGCTTAATCCAGCTACACATACAGTACTTAGTAAATGTCTGTATCATTACTTTTCAAAATGAAACTAAACTTATCTTGTTCATGCAGACATATTATCAAACGATGGTATCTATGATGAGTTTATTTAATGGTAGGAGTTTGCAGTGGTACAAGTTCTGAATGTTGCAACTTACAATGGTATGATTTTATGTTGGTTGATCCGAGTTGACTTTTAGCTAGTCATGCTAGTAGTATAAGTTGACGAAGTTTGTGTTTGCAATGTTACAAGTTAACTTGCTTCCTTCTGTTGGCCCCCTTTTATGAAAAGTTCTAGAATTAAGTTCCAGGTCAACCACTGAATGTTTCTATCTGCTCCTTTGTGTGTTTATCAATATGAATAAACTTATATTTTTAGCAATCAAAGATCAATTGACATAGATTGTTACCTTTTATTTATTCATTTATATTTCATGTGTTTCGACTATTTAGTCCAAATAATTATGACGTCTTGGAAAGCTATTTTAAATTTTTGCTTTCCTGCGATGTAAGGCGTCAAAGAAAAAAAATCTAATAGCCTTTCAAGATGTCATAATTATTTGGACTAATAATAATATTAACTTTCTTTGTTGTTGTTTTCCTCAAGTGTTATGCTTGTGAGCTTGTGTAATTTTGAAAAAAAGTATATATTCTTTTGTGTGTTTCTATTACCATATTCCTTTTCCATGTATATATATAAGATGTTATTGAGAAAACATGATGTTTTACCTGAACTTATCTCAGCAGGCATATCCAGATTGATTCTAAAATTATAAAAAAAAATCCTTTAATCTGGTTACCGACTGAAAGATTTTTTTTCTGCTCGACTCTCTACGTATTATCTATCTCAGGTAACAGTCTAAAAATCGATTTCCGGTCAAAGTCAAAATGTTGCCTCAAATTACGATGGATGACGTGCTAAAATCTGTTGGTTTTTGTGCAGTTTATGTCCTTTTGATGAGCCTTAGTTGTGTCCTTTGTGACAGTTCAGAGCTGGAAGAAACAGATTCCATAGACAGATTCAAGTTAGAAGGAAAAATTGATCTGTTTTCAGCTGGCAAAAACAAAGATTGGGTTGTACATGCACGCGTGTTTGTTGATGGCGGGGACTACGTGGGATTATTAAAGTAATTAATAATATTTCTATAAAACAGGTGGTAACTGATGAAACCTTGATTTACACATTATACATATATTAATAGTTTTTACTGTAGTTTTGAAAAGGGGGAGGGTTCTGTTTTCTCAGATTCCCTCAGTTAATAGATATTTTGAGTGCTTGACTCTGTCAGCCGAAAGGTAAATGTAGGTTTTTCTACCTCAGAACACTACCGAACACCCCAAAAACATTTTTTTTTTTATCTCATATCGTTATAATTGTGTCCTAGGCTAAATGTAAGTAATTAATTCAACAAATAGTAAGATTAAGAGACCAAATACATGTATATCCTACCGTAGTCTAAAATCGGTCATCTTGTTAGTTTGTTCGGTATTTGTGTTTGAACTTATCACACAGAGTTCTAAACTTTGCATTGTCGTCACTACGCTACTTCCAGCGTACAAAATTAGTTTTTTCTACTCTTTTGAATAAAAAAACATCTTTTAAAGGTACATTTGTAGGTTTACATTGTTATTCTAAAGTATTGCTCAAGCATGCCATTAGAAAATGGCTGTTTCAAACCTGACTTCTGAATGTCTAAAAACATTTCAGAACTTCACCACAATGGCGGATCCAGGGGGAAGGTTCCAGGGGTTGGAACAACCCCCCCGCCTTTTTTTTGACGATCAATGCATTTAAATGGGGACATATAGGTGGAACCCCCCCTTTGACCTGGGTTGGGAACCCCCCCCTTTTTTGAATGGCTGGATCCGTCCCTGCACCAAATCCCACTTCTGGCCTCCATTGCTTTATTTACATTCTATTCAGCATCATCAAATACATGTATAGTGCATATTGATCATAACATTCTATACATACTATCCCTGAATATTTCCAGAAATTTATTGATGTAATATAAGGATGCAAGTTTTCCAGATGCGAAGTCCATATTTCCATGACCTCCATATATAAAATGTAGAATGTGTCTACAGGCCATACTGCAACTCTAAAACACACAAAAGCTTTTATGCATGTATATCATGTGTATATGGATGTTTAGATTTTAACTTCAACATAGTACAAGTGTTTAAAGACATGAAAGAGAGAACCCAATAAGCTTATTACTCAATTTTTGTTTTTGCACAAAATTATTTTTGATTTATTGCACTCATAAATTGTTATATTTTATTAAGTGTCTGTTTGCGATGCGTTGACGTATAGTCAGGGTTCTAACTAAGGATTTTTGAAGGCCAGTCCAGGGACTCATCATTTTTGTCCATGGTGAGTCCCAACAGTAAGAAGATATTATTATATTTTATTGCAATATGATTTATCATTTTAAGGCTCCATGACCTAAAAGAGTAATGAAATGACATTAAATTCAGATTCCTTTTATTCTATTGCTATAAAATGATATATGTGTTCATTTTATACAAAATATTTCAATTTTGATGCATCTTTGGATTCGCAAGTTTTGAAAATGGTGAGCCAAGACAGATTTTTATGAGTCCTGGACTCGTATGTGCTGATGGATTGTCGTACATGTACGATGTACCGGTAGATGTAGAAATAATCTCTTAACCTCCTTCATACATAATTTGCTTAATCCTGTAATCGGTTCTTTTCTTAAATGTAATATATATTTGTTTTACAGAAGCCTTGGATCTTTTGTTATAAGTGGTTTATCCTATCTATATATATATTTGTTTTACAGAAGCGATGGATCTTTTGTTATAAGTGGTTT
>CM034361.1:3940824-4422242 GCA_019925275.1 Mytilus edulis
TTTTTTGTTATGTTATTATAGATCATGATACATGTAGATAGATCTATATAAACTGTAAGCAGCAATAATGTTCTGCATAGTAAGATCTACAAAAAAGTTAAATGACCAAAATTGTCAATTGACCCCTTAAGGAGTTATTGCCCTTTAGGCCAGACTTTTTTTATTATCTGTTTAACGAGATCCGCCGACTCCACCTTTCCCGATTTTAGAATAAAAATAAAAGTAGTGCTTCTTACTTTTATTATTATTTTTCCCGCCGAAATCCTCAGAAAAAAATAAAATGTGTTGTTCACGATACTTGCTTTCAGTCAATTTCGTTATCGGTAATATTTAATTTTTACCAAGTCAATGAAACAGCAATTTTCATTTAAAAGTAAAGAAATTCAAGGCATAAACGATATATTTTCTTCTAAAAGATTTTTAAGCTGGTGGCATGCTTTTCATACTTGTCAAGTTACACGAGAGCGTACATCAAATCATTCTAACTTTCGGCAAAATCAGTTATTACTTCATCAGAACTTGATGAAATTAGCCACAAGTCAACTTGTCATCCATGTATTGCATTAGAAACGTCATATTCCTTTCCAAATAGCGTATCAAACATCGTTTATTTTTGTAAATTTTTCTTCGTCCGTCATTTAAATTTGTAGAACTACGGATTGGAATCGGGATTTCATCGGAAACGGACCCGCTATGACCGAAATCCGGATTCTTGCGATAATGACTACAGACGCATGAATGGCACTGCTGACAGACAAAAAATTGATCCCAAAAGGGAAAATTACGCATTCCACACGCATTAACATACTTTTGGTTAGATCTTCTTGATTAATGTATATATTTCCATGTATAAGCATTGTTTCAATTTATAGGTTTAAGTTGCTTAACTCTGGGACTATTACACCAGAGACATATATACACATGTGTATATATATGTCTCTGCATACACTAAGAGGTTCCTGACTGGGTGACTGGTATATACATATACAGTGTAGATGCAGCGAGGTTGATATATTTGAGTGGTGCCATGGATCTATATTAGTGGAAATACAGAATCAAAACATAGTTTTTAAGTTTATATTAATAGAAGGGTTAACCAGAGACATATATAAACATATAGTTTATATATGTCTCTGGTTAACCCTTCTGGGTTAATATGCTGGTCTGTTCTCATTTCATTGTTCTTGTATTTTGATAAATCCTAAAAAAAAAAAAAAAAAAAAAAAAGTCACTTATAATGGTTTTATTTTTATTTTTAGTGTCGACTGGACCAATTTTGCACTTTTTTTTTTTTTTTTTCGCCCCCTCGACCCTAATTTTTTACAAATTTTCTCGTTAAACAGATAAAATAAAAAGTCTGGCCTTAAAGACAATTTTACACAATTTGTTCATCAAGTTTGCTAACATTTAAAAATCTTCTCCTCTGAACTCTGAGATACAGGTGAGCGATTCAGCCTCATGTTGCATCCAAGACTAAAAATGCTGAAAAATGATTCCAGACAGGAACACAATATAATTTTATTGTTACATTTTATTTTTTTTACAAATTTTACATTTATAAGTGATGTAATTTTTTGTGTGTAGCATCGGAATACTTTGTACTACATGTAAATATCTTCTTCCTATTGTTCTGAATATGAGGTTTAATCCTCTTGCTGCCAAAGGTACATTTATGGCTTCTACCATTGTCTACACACAAAAATTGTTGATTGTTTAGAATGTCAAAGGTCCATGGTCATGGTAAAGTCATTATTAGAGGTGCACTGACAACTTCAAAAGACAGCTCCAAATTTTTGTGTCTCATTTAATGCTTGTACAATTTGCATGTACAGTGTGTACCAGTTTTTTCCGTCTGATATGATTTGTTAACATTCTTTCATAGACAAATGTCAATGAATGTTGTCTCAGTTTTTAAGAAAATGTATTCTGGGCACCTGAAAAAATTGTAAACAGAAAATTTAAAAAAAAAAAAAAAAAAAAAAAAGAAAGAATATGTATTAATATCACTCTTCCCTTTGTGGGAACTGTAACATTAGTATTACCAAGAAGTTCATTCTATTTTTATTGTAGATAGAAACACCAGGAGAGGAAGATGAAACGTGTAAAACATTTGTATTCCATAACGAAGACCACACACTGGGAAATTCTCTACGTTATATTATAATGAAAAAGTGAGTACTCTGTGAAATAATGAAGATTATGATAATAACAAAATTAATAGACATGATAGATGTACATTGTTTGGGTAAAGCTTTTTTAAATGCAGATTTTCCACTGGTTTTATTTAGTTGTTGGTTTTATGTTTTATCATGTTTATTGAAAGTAAAATATATTTCTCCATTTTATCATACTATTCATGCTATAACCAAGACACATTTCATCTTTTCATGCCTGTTATTGTTGTTATTCACTATAAACATTTTTTTAGGGTCTACAGTCAGAGAGCATGGAAAGTCAGACATCAAGCATGTCAAGAAAATTTGAATATCTTTTTCTAATCAGTCTTATCAATTTATGTTTTTTGATTGAGTTAAGCCTGCCAATTGATATTTTACCATGACATTATGTTTTTCTATGTTGTGATGTTATGCTATTGTTTCAGACAAAGGGAGAAGGTTTGGATCCATTAAAACGTTTAATCCCGCTGCAAATGTTTGCACCTGTCCTAAGTCAGGAATCTGATGTACAGTAGTTGTTGTTTGTTTATGTAATTTATACGTGTTTCTCGTTTCTCGTTTTTTTATATATGGATTAGACTGTTGGTTTTCCTGTTTGAATGGTTTTACACTAGTAATTTTGGGACCCTTTATAGCTTGTTGTTCGGTGTTAGCCAAGGCTCTGTGTTGAAGGCCGTACATTGACTTATAACTTTTTTTAAATTGTTATTTGGATGGAGAGTTGTCTGGTTTTGATTGGCACTCACACCACATCTTCCTATATCTACTTAGTATTTTATGTTTGATATGGTTTATAATATGATTTACATTTAGACATACATGACATATTTTTTTCTAAACTGAATATATTTGATAATGATGTTGTTTATTTTGTAGTCCTGATGTAAAGTTTTGCGGATACAGTGTCCCTCATCCCTCAGAACTTAAAATCAATTTCCGTGTTCAGACCTATGGTAAGTATAAATGTAATAAATTATGTGAAATAATATCAACTATCAATGACTATGATTAGAAATGTTTTGCAATATTTTCTCAACCCATTTAAATCACATTAGTTGGTCATAACATACATAACATACAGTTCTGTGATCATGGTGAACGTGATTCAAAAGAAAAAAATTTCACAGCCTAATATAGATATCACTTTAATCGCACATCCATCAAACAAAATACAAAATGTAGACAATAAATCAGAATGTTGAAATGTCTGATATATGTTCTTCCAAGGTACTTTCTATTCTTTATATAGATCAAAGGAATTGATAATTCAAATTACTTTGGCATTAGTTTAAACAATATTTATTTATAAATAAATTTGGTGTACATGGTGTATTTACTGTCCTCTGATTGGTTAAAAGTATTACTTTTATTTTCAATGTTGTCATTTTTTTTATGACTACACGCCCACTCTGACATTGTGTATTCATTCACCAACATGTGTGTACGTTATAATTGTTAAAATAAATAATATTAAAAGTTCTTTGAGCCTTATTTTTGATAGAAATTTATTTATAATGAATGGCAACAATTTATTTTGAATTTATTGAACCATAAACATGATAAAGTTAAATTTTGACTCTTCACATTTTACACAATCTGCTTCATGGATTATTCAAGGTGAAGAGTCAAAAATTAGTTTTATAGTTCAATAAATTCAAAATAAATAATAGCCATTCATTAAATGAAAAATTACAAGAATGAAATATTAAAATGTTACATCAAATATCGGGATTCGGAGACAAGTTTTGAAAAACTTAGGTAAATCCTTCTCCCAAAAAAACCACCCCATCTGTTTAACAAACAATATTATGTGCCAACTGTATATATTCAGTTTAAGGTAGCATATGATAAATTAAATAAATACACACACAAAAAACTAACAAATAAAAATACTTTGGCATTGACGAAGTACTTGACTTACTGTTGATTCATAATTTTTTGTGGGATACAAATTTATAGAATGACAGATTATCTTTGGTACAGAAGAACTAGGAACTTAAATGCTCAACATATTACAAAGGTTCTATATATAATGCAGAATTCGACATACCACAAAATCAAATATCTAAGAAAATGAGAAGTTTTCGTTAATCCACCAAAATTTGTGCCAATGAAATTAAATGATGTAGATGAGTTTAAATATGACTTCCTGTACTTGCTTCACAGTAAGTTTCTTAGTTTGAAAAACCTGAAATGTTATGAACAGGCTTTTTCTTTATTGGTCCTGGACTCAGCCAACACAGAAACAATCACTTAATAGCTCTGTTATATGGTTATCTTTGGAGATCCTTAACTAAACATGATATTAAGGATGTACTTAGGTGAGGTTTTGGAATTTGTGTCAAATGTTCGGACTCCTTGGTGTTTTTCCATACAATACAATGTAAAATATTTTGCCCCATAACACCCATTTATTATTTCATATAAGACTTAATAGCTCATGAAAGGTCATTTACCAAAATTTTAGAAGATTTTTAATTTTCTTTGTTTTGTTTTGAGACCTAATAATACCAATGCAAATATAAAATAAATGTCTGAGTCAGCCTTTTCCCGCCATATTTTAAATCTCAAATATCTCGAAAAGGAGGTCCATTACCTATCAATATTTTTAGCTTATTTTTATCCTTAAGGAGGCTCGAGGGTATAAAAATTTCAAAAAAATTAAACATTTGTTTTTCATTACAAATTTTATTTATTAATTTTTGTAGTTGTTACTTTATCATATGGTACAAAAACATTTAAAACAATTAATTCGTGTTGGCCCCAGATGACTTTTAAAATGTAAACATCATTGAAAAAGTTCCAAATTATCTCCCTTTGGTGGAAATTGAATTTTTTGGCTTTAAACTTGAAATATCTCTTTTAACTCATCGGTGACCTATATTTTTAAATATAATTTCGATATATGCTGTACTTAAACTAAATTATTGTAGAATTTGAGCGATTTCTGTAATAAATTTCCTTTTTTATTTCGATATTACCTTTATTTCTCCTATTAGTTCAACAGGAAAAAAAAACGCTTTTACAAAGATGTATGCTTCTTTCGAAGGCAGATTGTGGGTGCAAATGAACGGTGACCCCATTTTTTAATTTTATTTTTCTATTAACTATAAGATAAAGTTCATTTATAGAAAAATATAGAGAAATCCTATATAAATGATTTAGACCCGCGAACCTCCTTAATTGATGCTCTACCAGCTTATAGTATCAATTTTAACTTCTTAATTTATTAATTTTCACCTAACCTCACCTAAGTACATCCTTAAGGATAAATGGAATTTTCACCTGTTGAGTTATAACAGACATAAGGATATGTTGTTATTATTAACAACTTCATTTCTCTATTTTTTACAGGGAAACCAGCAGTAGACATTTTAAAGAAAGGTTTAAAAGATTTAAATGGTGCATGTGAACATGTTTTACGGACCTTTGAGGTAAGATATCAAATGGTTCTAGTGAATTCATATAACCTTTAATAAAGCCATACCAACCATAAAATACAAAAACATTTATAAAAGACAGCAATCCTTTTGAAAGTGCATAATCAGTTAGTGAAGACTTTATTTTTAGAGTAGGCATATAACTTACCTTCCCTTTTCATGCACTGCCAAATTGAAAACAAAATACAGTAAATGCAAATTTAATAAAATACATAAAATGTATCATTATTAATACTATCTTGTTAGCCTTATTTTGTTAAATTTGGAGTCAATAGTTGAAGACTGGTAATATTTAACTTTAGGTATAATAACACCATTGATTTTCCCCAATTAGTCTTAGTTAAATTTGCACTTTTTAAAAATCTTGCAGAATTTATCTTTGTTTCAAATAAAGAAATTCATTATCACTGGACTAGTATATATTTGTTTAGGGGCCAGCTGAAGGACGCCTCCGGGTGCGGGAATTTCTCGCTACATTGAAGACCTGTTGGTGACCCTCTGCTGTTGTTTTTATTTGGGCGGGTTGTTGTCTCTTTGACACATTCCCCATTTCCATTCTCAATTTTATGATTATGGTGGTAATACACCTTTACAGCTAAATGTCGTACACGGTTCATTGTTTTGTTAAAAACTTTAAAAAAAAAGAAACAAAGGATAAAACATCAATCAAAATAACATAGCCAGAAATTAGCAGTGCTTTCGCTAATTAGTATTCATAATATTTAAATGAGAATTGTACCACATGATTATAGTTTCAACTGGACTGGCTTGATATCATTAAAATCTTTAAAACACAGATTTTATAAGTTGCCCGTCACAGAGTCCTTGTTCATAATCACTCTGATATTTCCGTAAAGTTGTCAGGCGGTCAAAATCGAATCAATGAACATGAATTAAGTGAATATTTCGTGTTTTTGTGGGTTTATTCTTCTTGAAGTATTTGCATTTTAACTTTACATGGGAACCTAGAGTTCAACGACTACACATACAAGGTTTGGATTTGGTTTTTCTTTGGACATTCAAGTTTCAAGTTTTACCCCTGCAACCTGTTTTTCTAATGACCTTGTTAGCAAATTTTCAACACGAAGTTTGCAAATTTGACATTTCAGCCATTTTAGCTTGTATTTTAAACTGCAATGTTGAAAGCCTCTCGCTTCGATATTTAGAATAGCTCAGGAACCTTGATTTTTGCAACGACAGTCATTATGTTTCGTTTAAATGATGTATATTGTTGTGTATATTTATTTTCTGCCCCGGCAACCTGTCTATCACTTAACTTATTAAAGTTGAAACAGACATTTTTTTCAAAATTCCCTATCATTTCAATATAATTTCCGTGACCCGTATCAGATTTCTTTAGTAATAATATTCAAATAAACAAAGTGGTGTTGATTTCTGGATATAACTCACTATTTCATGGAAATTTTTCGTCTCAATTGAATAAGATTGTTACTTTTGTGTAGCCATGTTTGCTTAAAGTTTATTTTTTCATGATTTACCATCCCTTTTATAATTTATTTTCAGAATAGTGTGTCAGAGTTTAAGAACAGAAATACATCATCTGAAATGGACACAAGTTGAGAAATGAATTGTGTAAAAATAGATCTAGTAGATTCCTGTTACACAATAAATGTATGTGAACAGTGCTGAGGAGTATAATGACAGTTACATTACAGGTGCAATGTGAATTTCATGTGAAATTATTATAAAAGTCAGATAATAGGGTTATATTATGTTATTTATGTATATATTCATATGACTAAGTTGTCATTGAAATGTTTTAAAGAAAGACTATAAAAATTAGATTAACCACATGTTTACATTTTGTTTAATTTGCCTCATTAATGTATAATCCTTTGTATTTAAAATTTCTCAATGAATTACTGCTTCTGTCTATTCAGTGACAGTGAAACAACCACAAAGTTGTCCATCAGAGTTTAGACATAATTTTTTTTACTCATATTGTTCTATATTTGTATGTTTCATGCATGTTATCAATAATCTGTTAATTGGATAATGCATGTAATGTTCTGGCTATTTTGCTGAAGAAACTCAAAATCTGGCATTTGTCCTATAACTGCATGGGTTGTCTCCCTCTATTTAAAACAAAAATGACCTCAACAAATCAATTAATGTTAGTAGGTCAGTATTCATTACATATTTAAAACTGGGTTGTGTACAGTATCTTAGCTGCTATGTACATGATGTAGCGCTATCTAGATTTTGGCTTTTGAAAAATTATCTAGCATAGCCTCTAAATAGATCTAGTTAGCCCCAAATATTCATTCTATCTAGAGAATCCTAAATGATGTCAGAAAACTTATTGCTAATGACTTCAATTTTTTGGAAAGATTAGAACTTGTTCTAAATCTTTACTTAGGCACCAGCCTCCCTAACAACAGGACAGGTTAGCTACTGTTACTAAATGTATTCACACTGACATATAGTTCCCTATGGTTCTGATGTATGTGCACATAATACACATATAAACTGAAAAAAACTGGGTATATTATTGGAGCAGTTCATTCACGAATGTATGTCATTAAGGTGTGTTGATGTGCAGGCTTTTTAAAAAAACATTTTGATTAGGTAACTGGGTATTGATTCAACTAGTATGATTGACAACTGTCATTATCACTAAACAAATCAGAGACAAGGTGGGCCTTTAATTACAAGGCCCCACCTCCTAAACTGCCAATCAAATTGACCACATTACCTATCAACCTCAGTCTTACATAATTATACAGACCACTCAATATAATTCTTAATACACAAGTATTTGACCTCATAATTGAATACACAAATGTGTATATTAGATGTTTGATATTTATAAGGATGATAGATTATTTATTGCCAATTACTTTTGATCTACATTACATAAAGTGATTCTGTAAATTATATCTGAAAGATAAATGATTAATGGATTAACAAGATCTTAAAAAAATGAAATATGAATATAATTATGAATAAATAAAAGGTATTCAAGTAAGGCCTATAAAAAATAGGCTATAATTTACTTGATAAATTTCCAATAATCATCTGTAATTTATCAACAATTAAATTAGTACACTTTTTTTTTATCAGGAATTGGCTTCAAACAGTTTAAAAAATTTAAAACTTTTAATTATAACAAACCATTGTTTATTAGTTTATTTCCCATCAATCATTATGTCTATTTTAGTCATTTGAGTCATTATTATAAGTGAATATATATTTTTGCAATCAAGAAAGAATCCACATTTCAATAAGATAAGTTTTTTAATTGGTTTACGTTGCAAAAAGTACATTTTCAATGCCCTGTGTTGAAAAATACTTTAAAAATTGATCAAAAGGCACTCTAAAACTTTTAATCTTCAATGCCATATAACCTCTGTTTCAACTTGCAAAATGCCCCAAAACAACATTTTTCAATTTTTTTTAAAAAGTTTTAAGCTGTTGGTCCAGATTTATGTCTTACAAGGATAGTTGGTAACATTTACTAGAAGAATTTTTGCATTTTTTTGTTTTTTTGAAACATGTTCAGAACCGGCAACATAATTTCGATAAGATATAAAGTGCAGTTTAAATAAAATTGTGCAAATTAAGAGACCCATATTATTTAATTTGACTGCTCATTTTATCCTCATACTGGAAAAGCAAGTTTCCTTCTAAAGACCTGCTGAAAATGCAATTTTCAGCAATAGTGCTTTATAAATTTTCATTTTTCCCCACCATACCTTAATATGAAATAATTCAAACTACTCTTCTAATCTTTCCATGAGTGATTTCCATCACTTTGATTAGCCTAGCTACGTAACATATCATTCAACATAGATAGACATCTAAGACATAGTTGCTTTACTAGCTGTTATGATATTGAATGCAACCCTGATATTCCTTACATATAGGAGTTTATATCTCCCAATTGATACAATTTTCCCCGGGCTTGTATTTCCTATCATGATTTTCTTGATAGAGGGTAGCTGCTCACAAGGAAGCTATTAAACCAAGAGTTCCAAATGGTGAAGTTTAAATCATTCCTTCATAAATTTTATGGACGCCATAATGAGTTGGTTGACCGTTATGGAATAACCCTTTCACAGATGATATTGGACCTCAAAAACTGATCTGAGCACAGACTAAACTGTGCAGTCGGAAACATTTGTTGGCCTGGTATCTACTAGATTTTGTAAAAGTTAAATTTATTTTGTGTTTTAGAAAGATAAAATCTTTTTTTGATTTTAATGAGCATTTTTTTTGCTCCTGCAGAAGGTATGAAGGTGTAAAAATTAACTTGGTTGGAATACAGCTTTGAGATGCTCTCTATAAAAAAAACCATTATTAGTCAAACCAACTAGGGAAAAATGGAAAACAATTGTCACGTGTGCCATTCAGCAATATCATGAATATTGGACAGAGAAATGGGAGATGGCAAAATCTGAAAAATCTACAATGAAATACATTAATATTAATACAAGGAAATCCTCACCAAATATGGAAATTCACCTCAAATAATACTTTAGAAGTAAAATTAAAAAAAGCAGAAATAAAAGCAAAGCTCATAACAAGGACTTATACACTACAAATAGACCAAATAAATATGGAATGTCTATACACAAAAACACGTATACTATTAATTCAATTAAATCAAGTTAATTGCTTTGTTCTTTAAATTTCCATCTAGAATCAGCCACCTCTTTTTTCTTTACCATTTCCAAGTAATACTTCACCACAATATAGTGTCCGTATTTAATGACTACTTTATGGTCCTTTACAATAATGAGGAAATAAAGACCTTAATTTTTTTGAGAGATTTCAACAGGTCATGTCATCTTCCTGTTGAATGTAACATTATTTTGCAGATATTTTGTAGTGCAAACAGTAGAATAACAAAAAAATCCTTGGAAAGTTCAAAACGGAAAGTCCCTTATCAAATGGCAAAATCAAAATTTCATGTACACCAAAGGAATGGACAACAACCGCATGAACCGTTGTTTAACTGACTTTTTAATGGTGGATTGCATCTGGTTTTATAGCTAGCTAAACCTCTCACTTACAACATGTATGACAGTAGCACACAATTCCATTATATTGACAACGACGTGGGGGAAAACAAAATGACACCACAAGATATCAGTATTCAGCTGTCCCCTAAATAAAAGAGTGTTTAGAAAAAATAGACGTCACATGAAACTCCTAAACCTATTAATTAAACCAAAATTTAAAAAGAACATGCAGGACTATCAAAGGCCAGCTGTTCTTAACTTGGGACAGGTGCAAACATATGCCGGGTAAAACATATTTTGTTAGTTTCCAACTCCCCCCCCCCCCCCCCCCCCCCCCAGAATACCTCTAGCCAATGTAGAATAAACAAACAGAACAATACGCACAGTAAATTTCAGTGTAAAATAAGTCCGAATACGATGTTAGAATAGGTAACAGAAGAAACTGTTAAAGTTAAATGAAAATGATTATATAAATTTACAAAGGACTACTAGCAGTTACTTACATGCCAGCCCCAGGCCTCAATTAAAACTGATTGAAAGATTATGTCTTCATCATATGAAAAACAAGCACAATCCCTCCCGTCGGGGTTAATTATCCTACCATCAAAACGTAAACGAGAAGAACATAACCCATATCATGTCAACAAATGCAACAAATGCAAAGACCATATGAGTGAATCAAAATTAATTTCAAACAAATGCCATCATTTATAGTAATCAAAAGTACCAGGATTATAATTTAGTACGCCAGACGGTCTTCATATGACTGATCAGTGACGCTCATATGAAAATATTTATAAAGCCAAACAAGTACAAAAAGTACAAAGTTAAAGAGCATTGTGGATCAAAAATTCCAAAAAGTTGGGCCTAATACGGCTAAGGTAATATGTGCCTTGGATAAGAAAATCCTTACTTTTTCGAACAATTCAAAGTTTTGTAAACAGAAATTTATAAAAAATTACCACATAATCATTATTGATAGTCATGTCAACACCGAAGTCCGAAGTGTTGACTACTGGGCTGGTGATACTCTCGGGGACGAAACGTCCACCAGCAGTGGCATCGACCCAGTGGTGTTAATGAGTTGAAAACGGTATCATAACTGAATCTCTTTTAAATAATTCTGTTAAAAAAGAGGGACGAAAGATAACTCATAAATCGAAAATAAATGACAAAATGACGATTTGTTAATATTGAAAAATATTTATTAGTATTAACAAATCCGATTTATTTATATTAAAAATCCGATTTATTAATATTAAAAATACGATTTATTAATATTAAAAATCCGAATTATTAATATTAAAAAATAATATTTAATACTAATAAATGCTTTATTAATATTAATAAATAGGGAATAAATTCCACAACGGCTTGCCATACGCCATTGCTAAAAATGAAAAGGACAAACAGACAAACAATTGTACACATGACACAACACAGAAAACTAAAAAATAATTAACACGAACCCCACCAAAAACTAATCGTGATAAAGGTATTCATTTGTGGTGAATGACGACATTTGTGTGCTTTGTATATAATATTACCATAATACAAAGAATGTGAAATACTTGAACGTATAAGATGTCTGCACGTTTATTAATTTCTACTAATGATATCCTTGTACCGATGATAGAATATAGTAAATGTATTGACAAGGTTGGCAAATCAGGATGACGCCATAGAAATCTATAAACAAAGCAGATATTCAAAAATAAAAGATAAAAATACAAGAAAGGACAATAGCACAATAACACAAAGGCGGGATGTATAATTATTGATCAACAACGAAAGGATATAATAAAAAAAATACGAAGTATTAGTGGTTAAAAGTTCAATTCAAAGTTTTATTTAGAGTCGATATTCAATAAACTACATAACACAAGCTCTAGTGAGCTTTTCAAATCGACTTAATAACAAAATACAATACATACACACACAATACAATATACACATACAAAAGTCATGAAAACAACACAATTTTAAACATATCATGAATGCATAGTAAGATACCATAATGACATATATAAGTTAAAAGCATATAGTACACTTAAAACATAGCACAAGTTAATAATAAGATTGCACAAATCAAATAGTCACACAGAAAATAAAAGTAAAATAAAACAGGCATAAACACTATATGCATGCACTGCACTGGCATGAGCTGTTACTTGGATCCCATGTTTGTACCAATTTTTTGAATTGGTCGAAAGATGTTTCCACTCGACAATGGTTCGGTAGCTCATTCCAGATTTGTGCAGCATTATAGCGAAACGATCTTAAGCCATATTTAGTAGTTCGAACTCTTGGGAGTACTGCTGTTTCCTGTGATCTTAAATCATACTTGTTAATTTTTATATCAATCAAATCATGAAGGTAGCTCGGACTTTTTTGGTGAATTATTTTAAATGTTTCTATTGCAATTGTTTTTATTCTTCTTATTTTTAAAGATGGTAATTTAGATTTTTCTAGCAATTTTTCGTAAGGAATATCATAATCTTCATAAATGAATCTTTATAGAGCTCTTTCTTGAATTTTTTCCATTTTAAAAGAATTTTTTTCACTACAGTAGTGCCAAATTACTGGACAATAGTTAAAGTTCGAAAGTATGAATGAGTAGTATGCTGTTAACCTACCTAGCCTGTTTAAGGATTATGTACCCTTGTGTTGATTCAATGCTAAACATATTGAAATTTTATAAAAAATCCACAGCCTTCATCCTTGTTCTGTCATATTTGGCAATTTGATGATCGATAGATATGGGATTATTGCATGCAGTGCTAGCACTGATTTCCTTAAAACAAGTTTATTAATGTAGTTATTGGTTAG
Organism: Mytilus edulis; assembly: GCA_019925275.1. NCBI lineage: Eukaryota > Metazoa > Mollusca > Bivalvia > Mytilida > Mytilidae > Mytilus > Mytilus edulis. The sequence goes on from CM034361.1 coordinate 3,954,256, forward strand.
AACAAATAAAAATATGGACCAAATCAAGTACACCTTTTAGGGTGCGCTCGACTTTAGTTACTCTGCACGAGGTATTTTGGAATTTACAGGTTGGTTAGACCTTTTTGTAAAAAATAAACACTAGCACATCATAGAAAAGCAAGTGAGTAATCTATGTTTCAAATTTTATAACAAAAATCTCTTTATTAAAGGCTGTGGATTTTCTATAAAAATCTTGGTTTATTTGCCACAAAGTACTCTTTTTCTATTAAATGCAATGCAACAGTAAATAATAATGCTTTGCATCAAGTTTCCCCCTAGTATATGTTCAAAATGGCCGGTCTCTATTATTCATTATATCTGTAGTTTTGATACAATTGATGTTTTAAAAAATCGTACAAAAATGGCTACAGAAGGGTACATAAACCTTAAATATTTACCCATACGTTTTAGAATATTTAATTGTCTTGATGCCTTTTTACATATTTCAGAAATATGATTGTTAAAATTTAAGTCCGAATCTGTAGTTATTCCAAGAAGTTTAACATTTTCTTCACAAGAAATTTTATTTCCATTTAAATTAAATATCAAATTATGTTTATTTGTTTTTTTCCCAATGGCTATAGCCTGGAATTTGTCAGGATTAGCCTTCATTAAATTTATAGAAAACCAGTTTATTAGATTTAAACTATCAGTTTCTAAACTTTCAACAACTTTATCTAAATTATGATCACTGTATGATACAGTGTTGTCATCAGCATAATTATAAATGGTGCTTTTTTGTACACAATGAAATATTTCATTTATGAAGACATTGAAAAGAACTGGACCAAGAATTGACCCTTGTGGTACGCCTTTAAACATACGATCCCATTCGCTGTAAGAACTTCCAATTTTAATTCGTTGTTTTCTGTTTTCTAAATAACTTTTAATAATTTTAGAGAATTTTTAGACAGACCGTATGCTTCTAATTTAAGTAATAGTAAATCATGAGGTAAACAATCAAATGCTTTAGATAGATCCATCAAAATTGCAGCAATAAATTTGTTCTCGTCCAGAGCTTTTTCCAGTCTTCTATTATTTTAATAAGTGCAGTTTGGCAACCAAAACCTGACCTAAATGCCGAAAGAAGAGAATGAAAATGTTTATTTAAGAATTCCATTAGTTGGTCATGAATAGCTCTTTCATAAATTTTAGAAATACATGGCAACACACTTACAGGTCTATAATTTTCTTTATCAAGAGAGTTATTCTTTTTAAAAAGTGGGGAAACCTGAGCAGCTTTAAGATTATCAGGAAAAATTGAGCTTTCAAAAAGTATACAAATTCAGTAAAAAGGAACACTATACCATGTAATAAAGATGATACACATCAGTACCTATAATCTATACTTCAAGACCCTCAAGAATTATTTGTGATGTTGATATGGAATATTCATCAACAGAGTCATTGGATCTTCCGATGAACGTTTTCAGAAAAAGAAAAAGACGTTCTTTGACATATTGACCCTAGTTCATCAATTTTAAGCACAACAGCTGCAAGCTTTTGAATACAGAATTATTTGGAATATTTATATCCCTTAGGCAGGAAAAGTTAGCATTTAGCTGCTAAGGTGGTAAGAATTAAAATTTCAAAATCAAAATCGTCTGGTTTATCATAGATTCTGGTACTGAAAACTTGATGTTTGTATTATATATAAAAATAAGGTGAAAATGTTCAAAAATTTTATTCATATAAATAGGCACTTCTCATTGATCACTTTCTCCCTATGTGAACCAAGTAACTTTTTCTCAAGCCGGTTTCAACTCTAATAGTCAATACTAGGAAATGGAAATGACTATGGTTGTGAAAAAGATTAGATTACGATACATGTTTTTTTTCCTTTTTAATTTTTGCACAGAAAAGTAACTCCCGAACCATATCTAGTTCCACTAACCCATAATTAGATGGCACAATGAAACATCACAGACTAGAAAAAAATAAGACGGTGACCCAATTCAGTGATTAATTTAAACCAAGATCAAACTCGTCACTCTTTAGAATCTCCGAAATTGTTATATATAATATATTTTTCAAAGATCGACAGACGAATTATGTGCCATTCGCGTTATCATGTACATTGTTTCTTAGCACGTTTGTTCTAACTGTAACACAAGTTTTCTAAAAAGAAATTAATTCATCAACAGAAAATGGAAGAACGATATCTTATTAATCATGTAAGTAAAGAATTACTGACGTCTGAACTGATGATACTCTCGAAGGTATTGCTCGTTGTATATGCTTTTTGTTCAATCAAATCAATGCTTAATTGGAGAATTCATGTTGCTTTATATCTTTAACTATTACGAAAAAAATGGAAAGACATACTAAATAGCACCAGTTCATAGCAAGCCAAATTGTCCTAGTTCTATTCTGAATAAACATTCGTAGAAACGTTCAGAACCAATAGTGTTACAGACAAAGACGTTATCAATTGTAGTATGTTAAAAATTTCAATAACGATATTGTTTTTACCTGAGGATCATGGATTATTGCTTTGTTAGAAAAGCAAGGAAACATGCGCGATTGTCCACCAGGAGTATAATCGATACACTCGTTGTAACTTCAAACCGGACCTAAGACTTTATTTTACGTTTTTCTTATTATAATTTGTATCAGAATATGACCCTCATATTATTTTGGAGTAAGTGGAACATGTTTGCAGACCTCATAAAGTTTTCCAAGGACATGTTGAATTTCCTTATGCATTTCAGTGTCAAAATGTACTTATTCAGAATATATCAATATGTTTTATTACCGTAGTGCGCATGTGACTTCACAAAGTTTATTTGTTTCTTTTTCGAAAGCGGTCACTTTAAACTCTGTATTTCCGAATTCAAAATCAACCGCTATACATCGTTTTCCTCTATTCAAGCACACTGGTAACAAAACTTCAACCTCGCATAAAAGTTTGCATCCTTCCTCATCGATGTACTCTACTTTGTCTTTCTTAGTTATGAAGACAGTAATTTTTAATTGTTTTTGTCTTTTCACCAGCGTTTCGTATTCTTTACGTATAGTTTCACCTACTTTTACTTGTTGACCTTTCTTTACTAAAATATCAAATACGTCATTACACCGTTCATTTCCATCTATTGTTATACATCTTCTACGGTCGTGTTTTTGCTTATCAAAGAGTGGTTGAACTATTCTACCGTATGTATATTGTGCAATTCTAGAAACTATAAAATTCGGTCCATGGCCAAATAGAACTGCACCTTTTGCAACAACCATGTCTGCTTCATTAGGAATTATAACATTCACATTTGGAAATGAGATTTTCAGTTCTTTTTCTAAAATTGGAGATAAGGTTAAACCTCCAACAACGAGAAATGTGCTCACTTCATTAGGTCGCAAATCCTCTAACACAGATTGTATATTGTCGATTACTCTTTTAATTACTTGTAAAAACATGTCCTGAATTATAGTTTTTGATATACGAAATCTTTCCATTTTTACAGACACTGATTTGGAATATTTTGATTTCTGTACTGCCTCCTCGATCGTTTCATTTGTTTTTTGTTTATAAAGATCCTCTAATAAATGAGGATATTTAAAGAATTCATGGGTCTTTGACTTTGTAGATTTTAGAAATATTTTCTGTTTCAGCTTTTCAAGCGTTCTTAAAATGTCAAAATAGCTTTGAGTATGGCACCTTTTAAGACTTTCTAAAACCTCTTTGCCAACAATGCTTTCAATAAGTTTGATGAACTCATTGTCTATCATCGTGCTTCCCCAATCGGAACCAGAAGGTTTACACAGTTCTGTGATGACACCATTATCTGATTTGTGAGATGTTATTTCAACGGTTCCACCTGTATATAATAAAAATACAACCTGTCATATTATATTACGGAAGTGTTTTCCCCCCTTAGAATACTGTTGTATTTTCAAATGAATATCATACATACAAATTAGTTTCATTTCAAATATTTGTAGTTAATAAAAAGATTTTACAGTTTACATATTCAATATCGAATATTCTAATGTAACCCCGTCATTTCGCCTTGTAATCAAAATGATGTTTCTATTCCAATGAAACATAAAGTACACTTGCGGAACCCCTAAATAAAAATTCAACGTCAGCAGTTTTTTTAGTGACATCAGAGAAAAAAATCTATAGGTTGGTGTTGCCCGCTAGGAAATAAAATAGTATAAACTCTTAATAACGCATATTTGTGTAAGGCTGCTTATTATCTTTTACATGTCTTCATATTGAAACAATGCAATCAACCAGAAGCTTCTTATGTGAAGTGCTTTAACATATTTAATTAGCTGTATACTTTTAAAAGTGACACAGTGCAAGTGCAAAACCTTCTTAACTTTGACAGTTCGTTTCAGATGTGAAGCATTTAGCTTTTAAATATTTATTTTACGTAACGTACGCACGATCGTATGTCAAAATTAAAAAAATAAACATACCACCAATATCAATCACTAAGTACTCGCAGTGTAAAATATCATAATCAGAAAAACCAGGAAACTGTTGGGGCTGATACGTATTCAAGTATTGGAAATAAACTGATACACTTTCAGGTTCAAGTGCAATAAGAAGTTTTTCCTTCTGCATTCCTGCCTGAAATGATCATCAAAAACATTTCTAAAACTATTAATCGTATCTTGATGAAAAAAATCCCATAAACAAATGTATATGTAAATAAAAGTATCAACAGTTTACTTCAAGGAAAGTTTGTAAACGGAAAGTCCCTATTAGGCAAATGGCAAAATCAAAAGTTCAAACACATTGAACAATTTGAAATATAGGAATTTAGTAATTTAATTATTTCGTACCTACACTTCGTTCCCTGAAATTTTAATTTCGTTCTCTCCCTATTTTGTACCTTATGGAAGAAGATTTATATGCATATAAAAAATTGAACTGGTGGTTACACCAAATTTAAACTTAGTACACACGTTTATTAAACTTTAAATAATTAAAATTGAAGACCGATTATGGACCCGAATTCACGATTCACTAATCATGACATAGTGGTAGTACGAAACCAGTGAATTCTCAAGAAAACATTTTGGATAACGATGTTAACCATTTAATTCAGCATGTGCATTTAAAAAAAACAACGTATGAATGTAGTCCGTTTGGTCTTACCTGATCTTGTCTTATATTACAGATATATTTTATCATTATTTTCTATATATATATGCATGAGCTACTTCATTTACATGATTTTTAATTTAAATCAACTATATGTTTATAAATGCACAGTTTTGTTTTAGAAGAAAAAACCGACATGGCTAGATACTTCAAATAATAACACCACTATAAACACAATTCCATATTTATATTCTTGTCATGGTAAGAAAATACATAAAATAATATAATTACACACTCAATTTGATATTCGTGTTCATTTCTATAAATTATACAAATCTTTTTTATTTTTATAACTTAACTTGTGATAATATAAACGTCATAAACAATGCGACACTTTTCTTTTATTTTGAACCTTTCACGTGACACGCAGTTTATATTTTATTTGTGGTGTACTGATGTGATCTCGTAAATTCATTGGAGGTGTCTGTTGTTATTCTGCGGTTTACATGTTATAATGTACTTTTATATCATTTATTTATATTTTTCTCTGTGCTTGACAGTTGTTATCCATTCGTTAGATGTGTTTGAGCTTTTGATTTTGACATAAGTTTAGGGTCATTCTGTTTTAGGATTTTCCTCTGAGTTCGGTATTTTTGTGATGTTGCTTCTGTTTATACTGTATTCTTGACACGAAGTGGTGTCATTTGAATGGTATCTTTTTAAGATTGCCATATTAGCGTTAAGTTTGAATTGCCAAAAAAACATGTCTAACCCATCATTTTCTAAAAATGTCATGTATATGTTTTTCATACCTAGTCAGTAATATGTCAGTTATGTTATCTACAATCCGTTTCTATGTTGGCTTTTGTTATTCGGTGTTCTGTTGCTTTCCTCTGATAGATAATGTGTTTCCCTCAGTTTTTTGGTTTGTCAAACGGATGAGTTTTTGCTTAATCATATTAATATGACTATTGAACAGCGGTATAATGTCGTTGTATTTATTTATACCAAATTACGGATTCTTTCCAATTTCACAGTTTCAAAAAGTCTATTTATGCACTGTACGAAATTGTACCTTTTTTTAGTGACAATAACAATCAAAACCAAGGAGTAAACAAAGACTCACAAAACCAAAGGACATTTACATCAACAGTTATGAATAATAATTAAGATACAACTCCACTAAAAACCGGGAGTGAAATCAGGTGCTCCGGAAGGGTAAGCATTTCCTGCACGTATACGGCACCCTCATTACATCATTGAGTAACATAAGATATGAAAAAAATACCTTTTCAGCAGATTTTCGCATAAAATCTTTTGCTTTTTCCGTCCATATTGCCGGCACAGTAACAACCCACTGAATAGCATCAAGATGGAAGTTTGGCTGAATTGTTTTTATATGGTTTTCAGCATATTCTTTTAATTTAGCCAGTGCTGACGAAAAAACATTTAGGGCTGACATTAACTTTCCGTTAATATCTTTTATTTCCCAATTGTCTGTTATGTCCTGCAAAGAAGGCAATTAATTGATTAATTATATTTGTTCCTTTCACTTTCGTCGTACAGTAGCAAGTCTTTAGTGAAGATCAAAATAACGAGGTCCCAGGTTAGGGGTGGGTTTGGATCCCGCTAGCATATTTAATCCCGCCACATTCTGTATGTTTGTGCCTGTCCAATGTCAGAAACATGTAATTCAGTAAATGCTTATTTGTTTTTTCATTCATTTCTTGTCCTTTAATTATGCCCACACTTTCCTCGTATGAATTGTGTAATATTTCGGGCCTTTTATAGCTGACTATGCGATATGGACTTTGCTCATTGTTGAATGCCGTACGCGGTGACCTACAGCTGTTAATTTTGTGTCAATTGTTGGTTGTGGTGAGTTGTCTAATTGACAATCATATCTTATCTTCTTTTTATAAGATACTTGATTTCCTTAGTATAATTTGGGATATAATATATATATATATATATAAGTACGTCTGAGTCAGTGACAACTCTACAACTGATTTATCCATCGGATCACCAGCAATGATGGTGATACATGGCTGTGTACATTATGTATATACAACTCGTCTAAACATCAACCCAACAATGTTAGATCTGTATATTTGCTTTCGCAAATTTTTAGTTCTTCCCTCGCCGGGATTCGAACCTATGCTACTGAGATATCGTGACACCAAATCGCCTGCACTGTAGCCGTCCCGCTAGACCACACGACCACCTGGGCTTCATAAAAATGAAGCTTTCGGTGGCCGAGTGTTTCCTTTCCACGTCAGTTTTAATCTAGCGTCGTACTACAGTACATGATATATAAGGCATGGAGATGTTATTTTACAGATCAGCTAAATTATCTATAGTAAAGGATCCTACAAATTAATGTAAGATACAGTCACAGAAAATAAATATTTTTATAAGTACGTCTGAGCCAGTGACAACCCTACAACAGATTGATCCATCGGATCACCAGCAGTGATGTTGATACATGGCTGTGTACATTATGTATATACAACTCGTCTAAACATATATATATATAGATATATTAAAAAGGTGGAAAGTACAATTTTTCTTCTGTTTAGGGGTAAACTATAAATAATACATCATGTTTGGGGAACACTGATTAAAAAGATCCTACCTATCATAGAGTAATAAATTTAAAATAACAACAATTAAAAATTACGACATGCTGTTAATTTAAGTCACAGTGTACTAAGGTAATTAAACCTTATATATATTATCTTAGCGCTTCTTGTATGCTAAGACTTTTATTTTGACAAAACGTATTTGAATTTAATCAATATAAATTTCTACTGCAATTTTGGAATACATTTTTTTTTTTTTTGCTGTTTTGTTATTATTATTATATTACATTCTTGGTCTTACAAAAAAAGGTGCCAATACATTGCTACATATACTATTATATATATATAGTTCGAATAACTATTTTTCAAGACAGTTTAAAAATATTTCGGTACAATATTTACCCTGCTGATATTCAAGAATACTTATATAGATCTAAAGTTAATGATAACTGTACATAAAAACCTACTTCACTCTTGTACAGCGCCATCTTAAATCGATGGAAAAATAAACAATCGGTGTCATCATCTTCTAACATACGATCTATATAATCATTTTCAGCATCATATCCGAATGCTAGACATTCTCCGTTGGTCTGAAGTAAAACACTTGTAGGTGTCTTTATAGAGACAAGTCCTCCACTCCCGCTCTCCCAATACCTATTACAGTCAATCTTTAGTGGGTCTTCCCCGAATGATTTTGTTGATGAGAATGCATACCCTGATAATGTTGTACCCAAATCAACTGCAACTACAAGTTGATCAGTGTCACACTCTGTAATTAAGTTAATGATAGACTTGAAATGTCCATAATTGATCGGGGTGTACTAATTTAATGGAATTATTAAATGGATAACCGAACTGTCAAAGCAGTTAAAAAAATATCGACTGAAAGAAGCTATAAGAGTTATATAATTATAACTAAGTACTGTGTGATTTGATAAGAATACATCGATATCATAACCTTGTATATATGTATTCGAACAGCGGTATTTTTTATTTATTATGTCTGTTTTGTTCACGCATCATTGTAAATATAACGGAATTTGATGAGACTGGCATTAAAGTGAGAGGGTTAGCCCTATAAAAACAGGTTTAATCCACCATTTTCTACATTTGAAAATGCCCGTACCAAGTCAGGAATATGACAGTTCTTGTCCATTCGTTTTTTATGTGTTTTGTCATTTGATTTTGCCATGTGATTATGGACTTTCCGATTAGATTTTCCTCTAAGTTCAGTATCTTTGTGATTTTACTTTATACTACTGTGGCCTTTATATACTCTGTATATAGTAGAAAGTGTACGTTTTACTAATTTTTGCCTGGCACGTAGTAGATTGAACATTTGAATCTTATTTTATAAAACATATACACATCAAGGAAATGGTGAAATTATTATTCATACAATTACTAAAAGTCATTAAAACACAAATTCATAGTGATAAATCATAATGTCATCTTTATAAATACACTTAATATTTGTTTTTAAATTTTCCGTATCATTCTAGTTACTATAATTTTGAATACCTGCACTGATCAATCTCTTGGCATTTTTATCAATTCCATGATTTGTATGATTTCTCCTTTGGTGCATACTGGTAACAACATCTTTTCCTATACCTTTCTTCAAAGTATCGTTTACAACTCGTGTGCATTCAGCAGCTTTTGTTCCTGAATGTAAAAATAACTGAATTATAAAAAATACATTATGTTGACCATAAGGTCAAATTTGAAGGTCACATGAATTGTATCCTCATGATACAAGACACTAAAACTCATGATGATACATCTACATGATAAATATCAAAGCTTAGATCAAAATACAAAAAAGGTTATGGCCATTTTGTACTATTATAATGTATTTGCTCTTATCTATTGTACCAATTTGAGGGTTTGGACATCATTAAAACTTTTATACGAAAACATCTAGCGAATAAATTTATATAGATTTTTGCAAGAACAACAGAATAATATATCACTACAAATAGTTAGTTTTAAAAGTAATTTAAACGACACATTTGTTTTCAAAATGAATTTTCTTCTTCAAATACTAGACCAATCACATTTACTTGAACATTTTAATCCAGAATACAACATATACAAGCAATGTGTACTTTATACTATGATTTTGTCAATTTCGGATAAATTTTAAAGATATTAACATAAAAATCCCTATACTCTTATTTCTGAAAATTCCAAACTTGGCCAATATCAGCATGTATTCGGGTTGTCAAATATTTTAAATCAATGGTTCCAATCTTTTGAAATTTTTTAAAGATCTTTAGTCAGACCTAGGTTATTAATGTGAGAAAAACAAGAAACATTAAACGACAGTTTTTTTCTCTATGTTGAGGGGAGGCATATTGTTGGGTACCCCCTTATATAAACAAATCATTATACTAAGTGAGCAGTTGTTTATCAATGTTAATGAAAACATCTCATAAATGCACGAAGAAGATACATATTTGGATAAAAACTAATTAAAAAAAGGCAGTGCATGGCTTACGATAGAAGCTAGACACGATTCGCCGACAGGATTTATATAAAAAAAGAAGATGGGGTATGATTGCCAATGAGACATCTCTCAACAAGAGATCAAATGACACAGAAATAAAAAACTATAGATTATCGTACGGCCTTCAATAATGAACAAATTCGCCTGTGGTGCAATTCATAAATCTCATATATTATGTGCATAGATCTATATCGATGATTTAAGGCCTTATAAACCTCAAGATAAAGGAGATTTGAAAATGCAAAAATGTAAGAAATGCTATAAGTTTATGAATTTTTAGAAACCTATCAGCAGGTTAAGTACTTTGAACCTGCTTTTCTAAAACAAAGCATACTTTATTTGTATGTATGCAATAACCGACATTATAGAAAGCTTAACATTGATGAAAAAATTACTCTTTGCATGATTGTAAAATTTAAACGATCCCCCAAATCCGGAATTTATTGTCTCTGCATATACAAGTACAAAAAAATTATCTTTATTTGTAGATATCATTGCTTGACAAAGATAAATGTTGTATTCTCCAACAATTGTTTCTGCAACATATTGAAAGTCCTGTATCTTCCTCTCATTATTTTTTTCACCTAAAAGAGTTGTCGCAAATTGAATTTGATGTTGAATCCGATGTCGATGGCGTTGCAACTGAAATGATTACCTTACGTTCTTTTAACAATGAGATTATTAACTATATTTTGGTATTGATGAGAGGGATTTAAGGAGTGTGTTGATATTATGACACACATTTGTTCTACGAGTTGTTTGTCTATTTTTGAACCAGTTGAAACTCCTATTGTTTCTAAATTCTTGCTACGTCAGCAAAAGGACACTGTGCGTAAAAGCTGTCCCTTTTTATAAGTCCGAGTAATACATTTCTAATTAACGATATGATTTGGTGTGAGATTCTGTAGTTCATTACAATTTATGTTAGACATATTTGTATTATACACTCGTAAATTAGGATTGACTGTAAATAATGCGTAAAAAATGGTAAAAATATGAGGACAGATGAAAAACGGTAGTTTGGTGGTTATTTTATTGGCATTCTTGATGAAGTTTTTTTTCTTGGGTGTATTGTTGATTTATAATGGTATTTATTTTAAAACTCAGAAACAATCAGATCAGCAAGTTAGGAAAGCTGTATTTGCCTTGAAATCAAAAGAATCATGTTGATATATTTGAATGTTTACAATACTTGTTTGATACTTTTATTAGTAGTATTGCATGCTATGACAGTGAGATATAAGGCTTTTATAAATCTTCGAGTATTGAACAAGTTTAGATAGTATTTGGTAAAAACATTTTGGTGTCAAACAATGTACCACGAATGCATTGGTGTATTATGAGCTTGGTAGATATCGTTTGGTGTATCTTAGAGTGTTTAATGTTATCAAATACTGGTTAAGACAAATTACGGTATTCATAAAAATTGTATCCAAGGACAGGTACGGGATGAATGTTTGTTCAATTTGAGTCTAAACGACTTCTGGTGTAACCAAAGTAATAAAGATGTAAATAGCACTCTTGTGTTTTTTTAATTAACCTTCTGCTCTATCATCCTCTCATATATGTGTTATTTGATTTTGTCTACTGAATGTTAGGTTGTTACTGCCTATTAAATATCAAATTCAAAATAATAAAGTATGATGTCTTGTATATAACAACCATCCTCATTTAATAAAGCGCACACTTGAGCACGAGTCTCCGTGGAGGGTAATAAAGTATTTGCCATAAGTTAGAGTAAATTCTCTCCCTCGTATTATCCAATCAACATCTAGCATTTTGACATAAAGTACAAAAATATACAATACCAGCTTACTTCTAATGCATGCCGGCTTACGACATTTTCTGTATAGCCATCGTTCATATGATAACCCAATTAAGATCACCAGTGAAGCTGCAGTAAAATACAGTTACTATAATACCATTATACTTTAAAAGATTGTTTTATCATATATAAATATATATTAAATATTTTGAAAATTGATTAAAACCTTTTTGATGTTGATTCGTAATTGAACAGCAATGATGCATACAAGTGAAAGAGCTAAAGAATACAATTTGATAAAAAGCACTTGCATGTACTAATCAACGACAACATCGCAACGTTAATATCATTCATATTAAAAATGATGCCTGTACCAAGTCATGAATACATTGTCATACATTGGTTTCCTTTGTTAAGAGTTTTTTTTTTTTTTTCCCTTTGAAACTGACTTCAGTTTTGAATTTTCTTTGGAGTTCGATATTATTGTTATTTCACTTTACACACAAATACATTCTAAGTAATACAACAGAAAAAAACTTAAAAAGTATATAACCAGTTATATCAAAATTGTTCTAGCATTCAACCGTTTTCCTGATGCTATTTCAGCAGAACGTTTCAAAGTATAAACTAGTTGAGTGCAGAAGATATCTTATTAGTTTTTGTCATCACAAAATATCGCATAAACAGCCAACTACGTTGTTTATATTTTATCTTAATAAAACTTGGAGTGCTAATAAGCTGATCCAGCTTAATATATTTTACCTTTTCTCAACAGCTTATAATGTTTCTGCTTATTTACTAATAAAAGCTGAGGAAAATTCACTAGTTACATAAAGAACGTACCTATTATTCCAACTATTACCATTACGACAGCAGACATACTATTTGATTCTGTAATATATATATCAGAACATTAGCTTTGAATGCATTGCAAAATCCATTCCAAAGATCTGTATAGAAAAACGTTAAATCATAAAAATAATAATTCAGTTTAACGTGATGAAAAATTATATGCCTATAATATCATCGTTGGGATTATTCTGCAATGGGCCACTGTATTTATCATATTATGATACACTATTGCACATCATTGCCCATGAGATTTTCAATCGAAGAAATCTTGATTATATCTGTATAGGCAGAGTATCAAATCCGGCTTAGAGTTTATATTCGCTGAGCTGAAGACGAAAGGGATATAGACCCATAACCAGGAATGTCACAATAAATGCCATGTCTGGACCTGAATTACACATATATTACAGACTACCCATGCCTTAATTGTTTTCCAGTTCCTGATGTTTGTTAAACATTCACCATGCAGTAGATACATCTCCGGCATGCGTGACAAATTTGGTACTTTGCTGTGAAAATAGTTCTATCGTATATGCAATGATCTGTAATAAAACTTAACAAAACATAGAATAATAAAAATAATGATTCAGTTTAACATTAATTAAGTATTGGTTGTGTAAAACTCGTGATTTTAAATGAAAAACGTATTATTAACGAATGCATGTCATTATTATCACTCTGTGTGCACCTCTGAAATTTTTAAGCGTTCTGTATACATGTAGCTTGATACTATGTCACATCGTTATGATGACGTTGTTGCGGTTCCAAACAGTGTATTACAAGCTATTTCATTATTATAAAAATAATCAATGAAATAAACTAGCTAATGAAACCATATGTTATCTAAGTGTTTTCTATTTCTAACTATATTTTTTATATCGATAGGACGTGCAAACTACAGATTATAAAAGACAAAGTTATTGTCATACTATACCTTTGTAAGGTATTTCCTCCAGTTCATTGTTTTGTGATTTGTTTTTATCATCGATTCTAGAAATATTTGAAAACAAATAATAATAGAAAGAAGCGTAAGAAAGTCTCTGATAGGAAACAACTAACGCATTGTAACGTCAAGCCGAACAATATCCACCAGCCGTAAAGTTTTTAAAAAAGTTTAGATTCAGTATGTTTTTCTTCCTTTTATAGATATAGGAAGATGTAGTATGAGTGCCAATGAGACAACTCTCCATCCAAGTAACAATTTATAAAAGTAAACCATTATAGGTCTCTTATTTCTATTTGTACTTTAATAGCAATCTATTTTTTTCCAATACATCCCTATTCAAATATTTATGGGAACGTCATAAGTTTAATACTCATTCCATTCGGAATTTAATTTGCAGAATTTCATATGCGCCCCTTTACGACGTTTGCGTTTTTGACTTTTCGCTATAAATATGAATAGGATATACTTTTTCTCCGATTGTTAATGATGCTAAGTAATGTAGTCTTAAAACGTTTTATGCATCAGACGTGATTTCTTTGTTATTTAGTCTTTACGTGTGGTTTATAAGTTGATAGCTTTGAGTAACAACAATAACTATCAGATCGCGACTTTGTACTTTGTTTCTCAAGTATTTTTGTTAGTTATTTTCTGTGGCGATGTTTTAAAAGATTTTTAGTCAGACATATGCAAATCAGTACTAATCTTTGTAGTTGTATATTGTGATATTTGTTTGTTTGTTTATATTTTTGTTCATAAATCATGAATTTCGATGTAGAATACTAATCCGAAAACAGTCGTGATTCCGAAAGACTTAAACAGCCAACAGTGTATATGAGTGTTTTACACTTTAAAATCGACACTCAGATAAGTGTATTCGTACATAAACAATAGCTTACCCATAAAGTATAATTTGTGAACACATGGAACTGTTAGTTCCACCAGGATATGTGCAGTTGTAATCTGAAAATATGGTGATTGAATTAGTAACTAATTAAATGGGATAACATATATGCACATTAACATTTAGGACACTTCATAGAATTATATGAAAGTCATAGTCTCACCTTGACAAAGACATATTTCGGATTCATGAATTATTTGCAGTCCGTTTTCTATAGCATCTTAAATGAACAAAGCTCAATTGTATGATGTCATTCAGATATTAAAAAAACATCAGTATGTCTAATGTTAGTATTTATATCTTTTTATTTTAAATAAACTGCTTGATAAATAGATTAGTAAGTAATACTCACTTAGAAACTGAAAATATTCCCTACGACACTTACTAAAGAGAAAAGAAAGGATAATCATAGGTATATTGCTAGGTTTTCCAAGTGCTCCATGAACTTTCTTTCTAAATTATAAACATACTTTTTTTCGTACCCGAAGGTATAACCAGCCCAGTAGTCAGCACTTCCATATGCGGATCAAGGGGGGGGGATGAGGGGGGGACCCCCTTATGAAATTGCAAAATTTAAAAATTGTGATACAATTATGTATGTTTATAAATTAAAAATACGTAGATAGGTATATGATTCAATGAATAATTATGGCAATGAAATGTTCAATCGTTTATTTAGCAAATTTGACATTGTAGGTTTTAGTGTTTATGTTTCCTCATTTTGCTGAGCTAGAATATGTTGTTAAACAATTGATAGGTGATGCCTGGTGCCTATTCCTGGATGTTAACTTAGGATTTCTCCCCTTTCATTGTCTTTCGGTGTAATCTTCATTTTGTTTGGGTTCTATTTCCTTGATTGGATTGGTAGTGTAATATTGATATTGTAGTTACGATTTTTGTTGATTTTTATATTGTAAGTTTTTTTTTCTTACTGAAAAAAAAATTGGTGCCTCCCTTTTGTAAATCTCTGGATCCGCCACTGACTTCGGTGTTGACATGAATATTAATTAAATGGTCAATTTTAAATTATTTTTTTTTATAAATTTTCTGTTTACAATACTTAGAATTTTTCGAAAAACTAAGGATTTTTGTATCCCAAGGATAGATTACCTTAGCCGTATTAGCACAATGTTTTGGAATTTTTGGTCCCAAAGCTCTTCAACTTTGTACTTGTTTGGATTTATAATTATTTAGATCTGTGCGTCACGGATGAGTCTTATAAAGACGCGCGTCTAGCGTATTAAATTATAATCCTCGTACCTTTGATAACTATTATCAACTTTATACATATTTTGGAAGAAAATGTCATCTATTCGAAAGTAGAGATAAACAAATTCAAAACATCTTTTAGATCACATACAATCTAGACTCTCATTTTGCAATATAAAAAAAAATAAGAAAACTGAAAGAGTCTGTCCTGCATTATTTAGTTGTTAATTTATGTGTCATTTGGTCTCTTTTTAAAGAGTTGTCTCGGGACTCTAACAGGAAAAAAAACCTCCTAAATGTAAACGTAAGCTACTTTATTTGTACATACAACGCTATAATGTTATACATTATTTACGAAGTTTAACTTCATTACTTTGAATGTGATATACAGCACTGTTTAATACTGCAACGAAACCGTAAAAAATTTACCTGCATCTAATTGATATCCGGTAAAACATTTTCGAACATAGCACGAACAGTCTTCCTCAAGTGGTCTGCAATAACATCTATATTTAGGTTCGACAACAAAATCATAACCTCGTCTGTAGTCACATCGACATGAAGTGTCTACTGTTGAAGAATTGCTATTGTAAACAATTTGTCCTTCACCAGAACATGATGACTTAAGGAACTGGCACAAACTGCTTTCATTTGACCAAAGTGAATATGGTTGAAATCTACATTTATCGCATTCGATGTTCCGGCGAATTCCAGTCAACACATATTTTTCGCCTGAAATTGATTAATTAGATTAACCTGATAGTTCAAAAACTTGTCTTGTAAAAGTCTGAATAGAGTATTTTATTTCAAGTAGCAACCCAACACGTTTTGTTATGAATGCTTTTTCATAGAGACAATTGTTTATAAATGTATTATTGTTTACGTCTTTTGCTCTGTTGTTTTTATCTTACAATTTTTATCCAGTGTTTTTTTTCCAACTAAAAGATTATGTATTCCTCTCACGTATTAACTTACTACTTTAATCTGCTTGAGGCTTTTTTTATTCTATTGCAGAATACTTAAATATATTGTATTGTATCAGCATAAAAAAGTAAAGAACAAAAAATATAGCACTCCAAGGACAATTCATATCGAGAAGTAACTGA
This sequence comes from Mytilus edulis, assembly GCA_019925275.1. Classification (NCBI taxonomy): domain Eukaryota; kingdom Metazoa; phylum Mollusca; class Bivalvia; order Mytilida; family Mytilidae; genus Mytilus; species Mytilus edulis. The sequence continues at coordinate 3,971,200 of CM034361.1, forward strand.
TCAAATCAAAAGTCTCACATTCATTAAACGAATGGAAAACAACTGTCAATGTGAGGACTTGGTATTTTCTTTTTATTGTGGAAAGTACAGCCAAACCTGCTGAAGAAGCCTCTGTATGAGGCAAAATCTGTATTATGAGATCATTAATTAAAATACCTCTGTAGTGTATTTAATCCAGATTGAATCTGAATTAAAAGACAACTTTTTTGCTCTCCCTAAAGTGGTCTCTAAAACAGGTTTCATTGTATACACAAAAGGCAAGACAAAAACGGCGGGAAGCAGAAAACAGAAACGAAAAATTATTCTGTACGGTAAACGTTACGTTCAACATCAGCTATCAAATATTTGTATAATATTCTGCAACTCATTTGCCATAAAATGACACCGATCAAATACATAACTTGAACATAAACCCGTGAGATAAACTCAGATTTATTTCGAGTGCAATCAGGGTTGTCTTGTAGTTCCACTTACCTGGCGCAGAATAGTCTGCCGTTTCGTTGCAATATTCTTTGTAGATTTTTTTATTGGTATCAAACGTGCAAGAATATTTGTCTTTCGCATTTACCGGACAAAGAGCATTTGCTCGTAGGTTTCTGTGAGGTGTTTCGGGACATACAATATCGTATGATCTTACGCCATATACAAAGAATAACATATAGAATTCAAACATCTGCAATGAAATAAAAAAGTTGAGAACACAATATTTTGACGAAAAGACATGCCATTGTGCTTGGCTTAGATTTTAATATTTCATTTTGCTTTAGATTTGACATAAGTATAATGTGAACTAATGTGGCTTTTTGAATTTACCAGAATTAGAAATTATCTCATTGCATCTGTACTTAAATAGACACCTAATACATTAGGATCAGCATTAACCAATTTACCCGAAATCACCCTCTTTTGTTAAGGTTCGTTCTTTTCTTGTCTCTTTAAAACATTTTCCATTTTATTTCCATTCTCAATTTTATTTTGTTTCAATTTATATATATATATATATAAACGGGTCTAAATTGAAAACTACGTTCAAACCTATGACTGCGTTGGATAAAAATCGCAATTTTTATACGTGTGCATGTAAAACAAATTTCGTTGTAGAAGGGGTCTAAAAACAGCACAAAAAACATTTTCCAAAAGACCAAAAAATTGAAAAAGTATATTTAAACAAAACGCATTTGACTAACAGGTTGAACAACTGATGTTCTTTAACCCTGCTGACTGTCATTGGCGATTGCCAAATAAAATTGATCACAAGATGTAACAAAATGGATCTTAATATAAATTTAATACTAAACAGAAACAAAAAAATTAACTTGTGGCCACGATGTTATGCCACAAACATACGGTGTCATTATTTTATTAGTACACCAGATCCGGATTTCGACAATAAATGTCTCTTCAGTGATGTTAGGGATCGAAACGGTATTTGGAAGGCCATATAAAAAGTACCCTCATTTTTAGAAAAAAGTGCCCTCATTTTTAGATAAATTCTTGAATTTTAAGAGTCAATATAGGATGAACGGATCATATAAACCGAAGGGAAAATATGATACAAGCCCAAACAAAAAAATATTAACGAGTCTAAATTGAAAACTACGTTCAAACCTATGATATAGCGTTGGATAAAAACCGCAATTTTTATAGGTGTGCATGTAAAACATTTCGTTGTAGAAGGGTCTAAAAACAGCACAAACAACATTTTCCAAAAGACCAAAAAAGTGAAAAAGTATATTTAAACAAAACGCATTTGACTACAGGTCGAACATCTGATGTTCTTTAACTCTGCTGACTGCCATTGGCGATTGCCAAATAAAATTGATCACAAGATGTAACAAAATGGATCTTAATATAAATTTAATACTAAACAGAAACAAAAAACTTAACTTGGGGCCACGATGTTATGCCACAAACATACGGTGTCATTATTTTATTAGTACACCAGATTCGGATTTCGACAATAAATGTCTCTTCATATATATATATATATATAATTATTAAAAGATAATAACGGTTTCAATGCATCACTTTTTTACTAGTACTTTCACTGCTTCCGCAGATCTTCAGGTAATGTGACTTGTATATAAATAAAACAATTGATTGACGTTAACAATAGTATGACGTTAACAAATACAAGGGAGACTACTAATGTCATTTTAAGACTTTAAAATGTTACGTTAAAATTACAATATCAATAATCATTCTAATATGACGTGCTTCTTTCGCTTTGTAAACAACACTGTGATAAAATTCTCGATATATCTATACTTAGCGCAGACTCCAAGATGTACACAAATGGCTGTTTAAATATGCCTCCCACGTAAATCCACATGCATCGTATTCGTTGTGGATTTCGCTGTGTTAACAATTACAATTGAATAAAACCCTACAGAACATTTATTCTGATTCTGACGCATAACAAAAAGAATTTACACATTAGAGAACGGAAAAATGGACAAAAACAAAATAAATTAAAATTCCGCGAAATTCCAGTAATGATTTTGGCGCATTAACGTCATTTAAAAACATGACGTCATACGAATAAAAACGTCAAAGCTGAAGGTTTTTCTATTGCGTTTACCTTCTAAACTCGGATAAAATTGCATTAAAATAAAGTATTCAGGTAGGTGTTGCTTGTTTTCTGTTTTATTGCATTATTCGCACATTTACTGATTTCAGCAAGTCAACATGGCGGCTCCTTGGTTACAACATGTCAACAGTGATTTTGACGGTAGCTTACGATAAAAAATATAAATTTAAAATTGCAAATGTTGGGTTTACTGAGAAGTAAAAAAAGGAATCACAATTTTTTTCTAGCCGTTAGTTAAGAAATCATTCATGCAGGTTTATTAGATTTGTTTTACATTTGTCGAACAGTGGGTAAAATAGAACAGCCACACACACGGTATATCCATCATCGCCAGGGCCGTAACTAGGGTTCGAATTCAGGGGAGGCAGGGTTTGGGCCGCCGATTGAGGCCCCCGTTAGATATGGGGGTTGGGGGCACAGCCCCCGCTGATTTTTTCCCCCTCAGTTATTGGCTAAAAATGACCTGTCAGTTCTCTTCGATTTCCTTACTTTAAGAAACATCAGTATTGCTTGAACCTGGAAGCAACTCAAACTTATGCAAAAACAAGCTGAGATTGCTGTTCAGGGTGAGCCAAGGCTCCGTCGTGAAGGCCGTACTTTGACCTATAATTGTTAACATTAAATACATTGTGACCGCGGATTTTTTTCTCAAATGATATGGCTAAAAATTACCCGTTTTCTTTCGATTTCCTTACTTTAAGAAAGGTCAGTTTTGCTGGATCTTTGTAGAAATTTTCAAGCAAACAATTATTATCTGTATTAAAAGATATTTTTTTTTAAAAACTGGTAAGTTCAAAAAACATATAAAGCAAGATAATAGAACGCAAGATAATTGTTTTATTTATCGAGGATCTTGAATTTCAATATTGTTGAAAGCTGAACAGACATGTATATAACTACAACCAGGGACTTTCTATACTAGTCTAGTATATGCTAAGTATAGTAAGTCCCTGCTACAACGAATGGGAGTGTTTACCTACTAAGACATTGACCATAAATTATGTTCTCGTACGATCGGGAGTAAAAACGACCCAACAGCTGATTCAGCCGGTAATGAATTTCCGATATCTTAAAAGATTCACAATACAAAAGGAACTTCCTCTGCTTAATTGAGCCCCAAAAGAAATGTGAATAGTTAAGTTATTATTCAAAATTATCGAAAGCAAAGTTTCATATGTGTTCTCGTACGAATACTGACCCCTTCAATACTGAATAACAGACGGACGGCCACACGAAAAAAAACCGGTTCACTTTCGATCAAAAATCAGAAAAATGACAGACACAGTGTAAACTTGTGTTGTTTATAATATAAATTCAATTTCTTCGTGTACATATGCTTAAAAAAAAAAATTGGTGTAGAAAATTCAGGGGAGGCAGTTGCCTCCCCTAACTGCCTCCCCTGCCTCATTGGTAGTTACGGCCCTGATCGCTTCAGTTTTTAAATGATCGTATTTGTCCTATTAGAATCGAAATAATTCATGGAAGCCATAGATTTGTTGTAAATTTACACATGGCCTGAGCCGTGATATTCGTTAATTTTATCCCTCGCTAACGCTCAAAACTATGGCTTCCATGAATTATTTCTTAATTTAATCCCGGGTTGAAAATGTTTATGAATAATTCTTCTTTCTTTCTCCGAAGAAAATCATTTTGACGATTGACCATATACAATGGAAATATTTTAAATCGTCCATTAGAACAACGATGGAAATGGTCGTTTGCCCTGATGAGTGTTAAATCTTCATGGTTGGTTTGCTGTCTATGTAAAGTCATTCTAGTCCGCAGTTCATTTTTTGTCTCTCCAACATAGAATTCCTCACAATTTGAACATATGATAGAATAGATGACGTTTGAACTTTTACAAGACATATTTTGCTTAACAGTAAAATGTTTCCCATTTTTGAAATAAATTGAACTTCCTTCTATCAAATCTGGACAAGTCATACAACGTTTATCGGTACATTTTTTTTACAATTGGCACAGTTTCATTAAAGTCAAATTTTGAAGATGTTGAATATCGTTTCAGACTTTTCGACTGTCTTTTGCTCTTGATAATCTTCTTTTTCTGTAAGACTTTGTCCATTCTTTCACTTTTGTGTAAATTTGTTTCAATTTGTCGCATGCAACTAAATATGTCATAATCTCGCGGATTATAAGTTGTGACAAACGGAATAATTTTGTTTAAATTGTTCGATGATTCCTCGGTAGTTTCGGATCGCCGTGATTCTGTAACAATGGGTCCTTTTGTTAATGCATTTTGAATTCCGTTATTTATTACTTGTTCCGGGTAGTGTTGCTTCTTTAAATACTTTTTTAATTCTTCCAGTCTTTTATTGCGTAATATGTCTGTACTTGTAATAGTGATTATTCTTGACTTTAGTAGTCTCCCTTGTATTTGTTAACGTCATACTATTGTTAACGTCAATCAATTGTTTTATTTATATACAAGTCACATTACCTGAAGATCTGCGGAAGCAGTGAAAGTACTAGTAAACTAGAGGCTCTAAAGAGCCTGTGTCGCTCACCTTGGTCTATGTGAATATTAAACAATGGACACAGATGGATTCATGACAAAATTGTGTTTTGGTGATGGTGATGTGTTTGTAGATCTTACTTTACTAAACATTCTTGCTGCTTACAATTATCTCTATCTATAACAGTACTTTCTGTGGAAAATGTTATTGAAAATCTTCAAATTTTAAGAAAATTGTTAAAAATTGACTATGAAGGGCAATAACTCCTTAGTGGGTCAATTGACTATTTTGGTCATACTGACTTATTTTTAGTTCTTACTTTGCTGTACATTATTGCTGTTTACAGTTTATCTCTATCTATAATAATATTCAAGATAATAACAAAAAAACAGCAAAATGTCCTCAAAATTACCAATTCAGGGGCAGCAACCTAACAACCGATTATCCGATTCATCTGAAAATTCCAGGGCAGATAGATCATGACCTGATCAACAATTTTACTTCCTCTCAGATTTGCTCTAAATGCTTTGGTTTTTGAGTTATAAGCCAAAAACTGCATTTTACCCCCATGTTCTATTTTTAGCCATGGCGGCCATCTTGGTTTGTTGGCCGAGTTACCGGACACATTTTTTTAACTATATACCCCAATGATGATTATGGCTAAGTTTGGTTAAATTTGGCCCAGTAGTTTCAGAGGAGAAGATTTTTCTAAAAGATTACTAAGATTTACGAAAAATGGTTAAAAATTGACTATAAAGGACAATAACTCCTAAAGTGGTCAACTGACCATTTTGGTCATGTTGACTTATTTGTAGATCTTACTTTGCTGAACATTATTGCTGTTTACAGTTTATCTCTATCTATAATAATATTCAAGATAATAACCAAAAACAGCAAAATTTCTTTAAAATTACCAATTCAGGGGCAGCAACCCAACAACGGAATGTCCGATTCATCTGAAAATTTCAGGGCAGATAGATCTTGACCTGATGAACAATTTTACCTCCATGTCAGATTTGCTCTAAATGCTTTGGTTTTTGAGTTATAAGCCAAAAACTGCATTTTACCCCTATGTTCTATTTTTAGCCATGGCGGCCATCTTGGTTTGTTGGCCGAGTTACCGGACACATTTTTTTAACTAGATACCCCAATGATGATTATGGCCAAGTTTGGTTAAATTTGGCCCAGTAGTTTCAGAGGAGAAGATTTTTCTAAAAGATTACTATGATTTACGAAAAATGGTTAAAAATTGACTATAAAGGGCAATAACTCCTAAAGTGGTCAACTGACCATTTTGGTCATGTTGACTTATTTGTAGATCTTACTTTGCTTAACATTATTGCTGTTTACAGTTTATCTCTATCTATAATAATATTCAAGATAATAACCAAAAACAGCAAAATTTCCTTAAAATTACCATTTCAGGGGCAGCAACCCAACAACGAAATATCCGATTCATCTGAAAATTTCAGGGCAGATAGATCTTGACCTGATGAACAATAATACCCCGTCAGATTTGCTCTAAATGCTTTGGTTTTTGAGTTATAAGCCAAAAACTGCATTTTACCCCTATGTTCTATTTTTAGCCATGTGGCCATTTTGGTTGGTTGGCCGGGTCACCGGACACATTTTTAAAACTAGATACCCCAATGATGATTGTGGCCAAGTTTGGTTAAATTTGGCCCAGTAGTTTCAGAGGAGAAGAATTTTGTAATAGGCAGGGGACCAGTCTTCGGTCACTGTCATTCGTTTCGGCATCTTCGCCAGTTTCAGCAACAGAACCTGTTGCACTGTATCAAACATTCCAGTAACAACAACGTTGAAACTGGCGAAGATGCCGAAACGAATGACAGTGACCGAAGACTGGTCCCCTGCCTATTGAACATAAATCCACTGGCTGAACTAACTCACAGACTGGTAGAGCGAATACAAACGAAGACTTTCAGTATGGATTTTATTTTCACTTTAATGAACGGATGATATCAGTTCAAAAGGCTGACTCCGACTGAAGAATTAACTTCAGCCGACACATTATAAAGATAGACAATGTTTACCGGTTGCCAAAGAATTAAGATTACATAATAATAAAGTTGACAAATTTTACAAACATAAGATTAACACTTTAAAGTAACAATAGGCCGTAATAGAAAAACGGATTAATGTCATTGGTATCATACATGTCATGGACAAGAACTGATAAAACAGATATTGAAAAAGAATTATCTATGTACGACATTAACGGATTAAAATAATTATGAAATGAAATAGTTGTGTAACATAAATTAACACAATCCCTTGTATAGTTTTTCTCACAGTTATAGATTAAAAAGTGACACACATGAAAGATCTTTAAGAATGCAAATCAAAGTACATTGTCTGTTGAATTAGAATGAAATTGTCCGAAAGATTAAACAGAAACTATAAATAATATAAGAAACAAGTCCAAATGTCTGAAATAAGAAATACATAAATTAGTCCGACTTTTTCCACGTTCACAACATCATGGTTGAAAAAGAAAAAGACAAACATTTGCATATATTAAGTCAAGTGTGTTATGTATTTGTATTAGGGTTACATGCATCTGTATTTTCACAAATAGTCATTTTATACGGTAAAACATTCATCAGAGATATTACTTAAGAGTTATACTTAGATTTCTTTGTTTGACAAGTTAGCACTAATGATTTGCATATGATGCCCTATTAAATTTATGTAAGGACCACAAGGGTCCCGGATTACCGGAGCACCCGGATTTCTAGAGCACAGAATACACGGAGTTCGGTTGCCCTATTAGTCTTTATTTGTATCCGGGCTTGTAGAGAGAAAGAGCGTAAAATAGGGAGGAGAGAGAATTTATAGTGAGGAGAGGACAGTAAATTTTATATAGTAGAGAGAAGAACCGTATTGCTGATAGTTATCAAAGGTACCAGGGTTAGAATTTAGCACGCCACACGCGCGTTTCGTCTACAAAAGACTCATCAGTGACGCTCAAATCGAAATAATTCTAAAGCTAAACAAGTACAAAGTTGAAGAGCATTGAGGACCCAAACTTCCAAAATGTTGTGCCATATAAGGCAAAGTTAAATATTCCTGGGATAAGAAAATGCTTAGTTTTTCCATAAAATTCAATGTTTTTTAACAGGAAATTTATACAAATGACCATATATTTGATATAAATTTCAAATATATAAATTTCAACACCGAAGAGCTGACTACTGGGCTGGTGATACCCTCGGAGACGAAACGTTCACCAGCAGTGGCATCGACCCAGTTGTGTAAATAGTTATCAAAGGTACCAGGGTTATAATTTAGTACGCCAAACGCGCGTTTCGTCTACGAGCCTGCAGTTACGATGTTGAAAACTTATTATATATATAACTGTTACATGTACTTTGAATTTTGAATAATACAGTTACTGTATTGAACCTTTAATCGACTTTGTGTTTATGTTAATAGTTATCAAAGGTACAAGGCTTATAATTTAATACGCCATACGCACGTTTCGTCTAAGACTCATCAGTGACGCTCAGATCAAAATTGCTTTAAAGCCAAATAAGTACAAAATTGAGGAGCATTGAGAACCCAAATTTACAAAAAATTATACCAAATACGGCTAAGGTAATCTATGCCTGGAATAAAAAAATTCTAATACTTCGAAAAATTTATAAATAAACAGGAAATGAATAAAAAGGACCATATTAGTTATATAATTACGAGTTAACTTGCAAGACTTCGTTTAGTCTACACCAGGATCCAGATATTTATTTATGTGACCAGTATTCCCTTAATCACGCTACAAGTAGACTTTAAGAGTGACCCTGTTAAAGAGTATACTTGGCATTTGTCGTTCGTGTAAGAGTGAAACTTGTATACCCAACAACACAGCACACATACACGTATACACACTTTAGTGCAAGTAGTACATAACGCAATTTTTTCGTCACAAGAGAAACCCTTGTACCCAAAATACAACATAGAATACTAAATACTTAGCAACACGAACCACACGGGTGTAATCTTAGGTGTTCCAGAAGGATAAGCAGATCCTGCTCCACATATAGCACCAATCGTGTTGCTCGTCATAGAACAAACCCGGTTAATAGTCTAATTCGGGAATTCACATTCGTGAAAAGGGAACGGGATTGTAGTAACTACATAGGGAACATAACCGCTATCATCTGCGCAAAGGATATTCCATAACAGTCAACAAACTCATGATGGCGTCCGTAAAATTTACGAAAGGATGATTTCAACTTCACCATTTCAAAATATTGGAGTAATATCTCCCTTGTGAGCAGAAACCCTCAATGAAGGAAATCATGATTGGAAATGCAAGTGAAAATCCTTGATTAAAATTTTTGTTGAACATCTTTGCAGCTTTCGATGTCAATATTTTAGATACTACATTTTAAAAGATGAATTGTCTCGAATGTGTCAGTAAAATATTCTTGATTGTTCATAATCTAACGATTACAGAATTAAAATAGAGTTTCGTTAGAGTTATGTCTAAAATTGTTCTTGAAATGAAGCATGCATGCTTGAAGGGCGGACAAAATATACCGCAGTACTTGTGAATATGATTTCAAATGCAAAATTACAGGCTGGGGAATGACAAATGTTAAAATTTCATGAATTCACAAAAAGGAGACCTGAATTAAGAACAGGACACGCATCATCTTTTAAGAGATTCCGGTTTCCAATCTCAGATTCCAATAATGATCCAAACGAGACACATTTGACCTTTTACTGGTAAATAAAAATCAACAATCAATAATTATAAATAACACAAGCAGTCAAAGTGTCTCTAACAGAAATCCTTTGAAAAACATATTTATCATTCTGATCAAATTCATAAATTAAACCAGTATGCTTACAATATTGTAACAAAATACGAATTTTATAAACAACACTTACCGCCATGTTGCACTTGCAATGATTTTATATGACCTCTTTTAAAACCGAAAGTAAAAATGATAAACATTTATGTATACATGTATGATGCATAAAACTTCTCAAAGATAAATATGCCAAAAATATGTTAAAAGAATTTAAAAATATTTATTTGCATAGTTTGGTTTGCTGCAATATTTTCTCATAACTAGTTTTAACCCAAATTGGGAAACACAGTGGTAACTAGGTATAATGTTATAAACAGTAAACATGGTAAATGATTTAAATCTACGGTAGCTTATACGAGACGTAGTAATATATTAGGTAATTTCCTTTCCAACTTAGAAATTTCAATGTTTTTAAATTGACACATATCTTAAGTTTGGCTTTTCAATCTTTTCCTAGGCAGAAAAAAAGAAGAGACAAATTAAAAGAGCAATTTTAACTAGTTTAGTCGATGGAAGAACCATGAAACAGTACACGAATAAATTAAGGCAACAGTAGTATACCTCTTTTCGCAGTGGCGGATCCAGAAATGTTCATAAGTGGGGGCACACTGACTGCCTAAGAAGGGGCCCGCTCCAGTCACGCTTCAGTGATTCCCTATATAAACAAAACATTTTCCTAAAAAGGGAGGTCCGGCCTCCCCCTAAATCCGCCTCTGGTTCGAATTCATCAATCGATTGGGAAATCCGGGTTACAAACTATTACTGAGGGAAAACTACGACACCTCAGAAACACAACATTAAAATGTAACACACACAGAAACGAACTATAATATAACAATGGCCATTTTCCTGACTTGGTACAGGACATTTTACATTTTAAGAAGAAAAAAATGGTGGGTTGAACCTGGTTTTGTGGCATGCTAAACCTCCCGCTTTAATGGCAATATTAAATTTAACATTAAAATGACAACACTACATGACAGGATTACAATACAAATAAATGGGAGAAAATATAGGACAGTGAAACACACTAATAATAGCTAACAAAAGATATCAGGTTTAAATAATAAAAAAAACAAGACTAATCAGTGATGCTCAGATGAAAAACATTAGAAAGCCAAAACAAATTGACATTGAAGAAAACTGAAGACCAAAAGTTCCAAAAAGTTGTGCCCAATACGGCTAAGGTTTTCCGCCTGGGATAAGAACATCCTTATTATTTTGAATAAATCATACTTTTGTATACACATGGAAAAAAGTATTGCAACACCAAATTAAAATTAAAATTAAAAAAAACACTTTTTATTTTTTTGTTAAATAATTTGTTGAAATAGAACTAGGTAAACATTATTTAAATGTTACCTGAGTTTAATCAATAAATATCGACTCTATCAGTTCTTATCTGCACATGCAGTTGTTGTACTCGTAAACACTGAAACAGATGTTTTTATCCTCATTGTTTTCAACACTTAAAATAACCAAATTTATAAATTTATGTTATTGACACCTTGTAATTGGTCATCCACAACTCATAACTGCAGGAAGATGGCAGATATCAAACATGAGGGAAGCTGGTATGTCGCTGTGATAATTGCACTTATTGTTGGTCATCATTATTCCACTATAAGTCGTTTTGAGAATAAAAATCAGGCAAGAAACGATGTTAAAGACCTTCCGAGGTCAAGAAGACCCCCTATAACATCTGCTAGGGAAAATAAAGCATAATGAAGGTTGGTCAGAAGGAAACCCATTGCAAACGATACATCCTTAAAAGAGAATGATGACCATACATGAGACTTTAAACAGAAACTGTTCGAGATCGGCTCATCCCTTCTGGTTATCGTGCGATAATATCATTTCGGGGACCTTTGCCTACGAACAAACACACAGATGTCCGTATCCAATATAGTGCAGAGCTCGCCAAAGTTGGAAATAAGCGTCGTGGAGGAAGATCCATTGTTTCAATGGAATTCGGTTTATCTTCCTTGGCCCAATCGTAGCCCGAATTTGAACCATATTGAGCATATATGGGACACTATTAGGCGTTAAGTGCATGAAAGGACACCTCAGTTCAAACAAGTCATGAAATAAACAATACCCATCGTCAAGGATGGTTGCTGCTAGCTTAGCAACAAATTATTCGACTTATGGCAGGAATCAGAAGATGTTAAGATGCGGTTATCCATTTGAATGGAGGTTGCGCACAAAGTACTAATTCTTTGGCGTATAACAATCAACCATGATGTGAACAATCATCTAAAGGTTAATTTTGAAATGTCTGACATTGTAAAGTTCGACTACAGTAAAAGTTGTAAAATGCATTTTTTTGTACAAAAAACACTTCATTTTGTTATAAAAATTTTGGTTAGATAAAACTTTTTTTTTTCATACATTCTTTGTTCGTTTTAAAGCCAATGTTATCATTAACTACGTTTCAATATTATTTTACAAATATTTTATCATATTCCATTCAAAATATGGACGTCAAGTTGGTTACCTATTCCCTATTCCCTATTCGTTACCTATTCCCTATTCCCTATTCGTTACCTATTCCCTATTCCCTATTCGTTACCTATTCGTTACCTATTCCCTATTCCCTATTCGTTACCTATTCGTTACCTATTCCCTATTCCCTATTCGTTACCTATTCGTTACCTATTCCCTATTCCCTATTCGTTACCTATTCGTTACCTATTCCCTATTCCCTATTCGTTACCTATTTGAACAAAGTTTGGAGACTTATTGTTTTTGCTCAGTTCTTATTATTTTTATTCTTCTTCTTTTTCCTCTTCTTCCTCTTCTTCCTCTTCTTCTTCCGCCACTTTAAAAATTAACTTGTCCGCAGCATTTCTCCAAAACTACTTGGTCAGATTTACTTAGGGTTTCATAAAATGTTAGACTAATATGTTTAGGTGAGCCATCAATCGTTCATTTGTGCATTGGGGTCTATTAAGGGGTATTTTTTTTTGGGGGGGGGGGGCAGAAAGAAGGGAGGGGTTTACTATAGAACCCTATGGGATTTTATTTTCTAAAATTTTCAAATGAATATAACTTGAAAACTGTAAGTGATAGATACATGCAGTCTTCAGAAATGATTAAAGGACAATAAAATAAATCACATGAAATATAGGGGAGTCCCTGGGGGTCATTCCTACCCCCTTCAATTCGAGAATATGCTTTTAACTTGTAAACGGTCCAGATCCCCACCCCTAAACCATATATATTCTTGTATGGGACAATAAAACTAATCAAAAGAAATTAAATAAAAGTTCCTGGGGGTCACCCCCACCCCGTTCAATTTGAGAATGTACTATTATCTTGTAAACGGTTCAGATCCCCACCCCTAAACCATATATTTTCTTGAAAAGGACGATAAAACAAATCAAATGAAATTAAATGGAAGTCCCTGGGGGTCATCCCCATCCCGTTCAATTTGAGAATGTGCTTTTATCTTGTAAACGGTCCAGATCCCCACCCCTAAACCATATATATTCTTGTAGGGGACAATAAAAATAATCAAATGAAATTAAATGGAAGTTCCTGGGGGTCAACCCACCCCGTTCAATTTGAGAATGTACTATTATCTTGTAAATGGTCCAGATCCCCACCCCTAAACCATATATTGTCTTGTAGGGGACAATAAAACAAATGAAATGAAATAAAAGGAAAGTCCCTAGGGGGTCACCCCACCCCCTCTTGTTTGAAAACTTATAAACGGTCAACATCCCCACCCCTAAACTATATTGTTCTTGTAAGGGACAATAAAACTAATCAAATGAAATTAAATGGAAGTTCCTGGGGGTCACCCCCACCCCGTTCAATTTGAAAATGTACTATTATCTTGTAAATGGTCCAGATCCCAACCCCTAAACCATATATATTCTTGTACGGGACAATAAAACAAATGAAATGAAATAAAAGGAAAGTCCCTACGGGGTCACTCCACCCCCTCTTGTTTGAAAACTTGTAAACGGTCAACATCCCCACCCCTAAACTATAAATATTCTTGTAAGGGACAATAAAACTAATCAAATGAAATTAACTGGAAGTTCCTTGGGGTCAACCCCACCCCGTTCAATTTGAGAATGTACTATTATCTTGTAAATGGTCCAGATCCCCACCCCTAAACCATATATGTTCTTGTAGGGGACAATAAAACAAATAAAATGAGATAAAAAGGAAGTCCTGAGGGGTCATCCCACCCCCTCTTGTTTGAAAACTTGTAAACAGTCAACATCCCCACCCCTAAACCATATATATTCTTGTAGGGGACAATAAAACAAATAAAATGAAATGTAGGTAAAGTCCCTGGGGGTCACCACCACCCCCTCCTGTTTGAATACTTGTAAATGGTGGAGATCCCCACCAGTAAGCCATATATATTCTTGTATGGGACAAAAAATCAAATCAAATGAACATGGGACCATATGAAAAGCGAGTTATGGGAGCTTTATTTGGGAGACTTCGTAACAGCATCCTGTTACAATTACTTCTTGTTGTTTATACTCTTATATCTGGTAATAGTTCTAAATTCGTTGAGGTAAAATGATCTTTTTATGACCTATTTATATGTGTTTGTGCTCAACCGATCCTTTTACTTTATGTTCGATACTCATTTGTTCCTTATTTGATTTTCATACGTTCTAGCTTTCAACTGCTTTATGTCCGTATGTTTGAAGATGGATCTTGGTTCGAAGGGATGAAATCACCGTGTTAGCGCTTGCATAAAAAAAAGATGTGGTATGATTGCCAATGAGACAACAACCCACAATAGACCAAAATGACACAGAAACTATCAACTATAGGTCAATGTACGGCCTTCAACAATGAGCATAGCCCAAACCGTGTAGTGACCTATAAAGAACACCTAAATGTCAAATAAACTTAATGTAATTTTTTCCCCTCCAATTGCAAGTTATTTCAAGCATAACTGTCAAGTTTTGTCTCAGTCAGAGCTATAGTTTCAGAGAAAATCACTATAATGTAAGGCCATATCCTACGGCAATTTCAGTCTAATTTCTTCGAAAAATCCTATTTTCAGTGTATTATTATAAAATGCAGTGTTGACTAATATCTGATCATAAACTCATGATCTATGCATTCAAACAATTATATAGAATACAAAAGACAACTTTAAGATGATAAACAATTTTATTGCACCTTTTAGAGTTCATTTGAAGGTCTGTTTTGGTCTGTTTTGGTCCATTTTTCCTCCTTCCTTCCTTTTTCATCAAAACTTGATATCTTTTGTCTAAAAATTAAAACAAATGTGATTATTTCCCCACAAAAATGAAATAAATGTAATGTTAAATCAATAATTAAAGTGTTTTAGCTGAAAGAACTGTCTCTATAAATGTTAACAGTCTACACGGAAGTTTCTATAAGCCCTTATGTGTAACTCAAGTTTTTGGTCTGTTCGCCTAGTGTGACAAATAACGGTTCCCTTTCAGTCAATCATTTATTGTTACTGGTATCAAAGTCTTTTTATTTACTCATAACAGTATATTTCTAATAGATTTACACAAAGAGTCCACTTTCTTGTATTTTACATTAGAAAATTGGGAGAAAGAGTAATAAAAAAATACCTCAAAATGTTTTTAAAAAGGGTTATGTCCCTTGGAATGCTGGTACAAAAAATAATTGGTAAGAATTATAAAGTTTAAGTATGTGAGACTGGATTCTGATGTGTGTAAATCCAGGGCAAATAAGTGTTTAGATGATTTATTGTCTGTGCAAAATGTAGACGGCACAATGGCAAATTGTAAACTTTTGCGGCCAAAAAAACCCAAAAAAACATGATGATAGTTGATACTTACTTTAATGCTGAAGTGTCATCTGCAGACCAATTCACATATGAGATTTTTCAACAGAATGCTCTTCAGAACATGGTTAACACTGAAATAAAAAAAATCACATGTTGTATAAACAAATCTGTCAGGGTAATTTAAAATTTAACACAGTAAACTAAATACAGCTTTGTCTGTCCACTCATTTGACTTAGAAAACACCCGTAAACCCTCATTTCAAGGCAATTTTACCTCAAACGTGCTCTCTGTGTCTAAATCCATTCCGAATAGTCCATGTTTACAATGTATGAACTGGTTTATTAATAACTTTTAAAAATGAAAGTACAATAAGGTCACGAGTGCATATGTAGTTTCCCTAAATAGGTGTAATACCACCATTGATTTTTCCCTATTAGTCTTTGTTAAATTGGCACTTTTAAAAAAATTGTACAGTATTTACTTTTATTTCAACCAAAGAAATACTTTGCATGTGTAAAGTTTAATCCTTTCCAGTGATACAGTGAAAATTTCACACTACATTTCATTGCATATAAGAAAATAATCATCGCCGGAAGTAAACAACCCAATTTTTACACTGTTATTTACATGTTACCTGCTTTGGTAACTACGTAACCTTAACGTTCCAAAATATTTTATAAGACCATCAAATAAAAAAAGAATGATGCTTTCAGACATCCAACATACATATTTACGACTCAGAAAAATTTAAGTGCATTGAAATGCAGGGTTAATTTTCTACAACTGTCAAATTCAAGGGAATATTTTTTTAGGCCTACAACAAACGTATTATAAGTGAATAGGTAACGAATAGGTAACGAATAGGTAACAGGGTATTAACCGAGCGATGGAACGGGTACATGTTCGCTAATAGGGTCATTTCATCTCTTAGAACACATTGTTACCACCAGAGAAATGGACACAATTGAAAATCCTTTTCTAAAAGGTGCAACGTACAAAGAACGTATTACAACTGAATAGGTAACGAATAGGTAACGAAAAGGTAACAGGGTATTAACCGAGCGCTGGAACGGGTACATGCGCTCTAATGGGGTCATTTCGTCTCTAAGAACACATTGTTACCACCAAAGACATGAACACAATTAAAAAACGATTTATTTCAAGGTGCAACGTATACTTACCCCGCGCATTAAAAGCGAATAAGGAACGAATAAGTAACAGGTAATTATCCGCGCGCTGGAACGGGTACATGCACGCTAATGGAGTCATTTTATCTCTGAGAAGACATTGTTACCACCAGAGACATGAACACAATTGAAAATCCTTTTCTAAAAGGTGCAACGTACAACAAACGTATTATAAGTGAATAGGTAACGAATAGGTAACAGGGTATTAACCGATCGATGGAACGGATACATGTTCGCTAATAGGGTCATTTCATCTCTTAGAACACATTGTTACCACCAGAGAAATGGACACAATTGAAAATCCTTTTCTAAAAGGTGCAACGTACAACAAACGTATTATAACTGAATAGATAACGAATAGGTAACGAATAGGTAACAGGGTATTAACCGAGCGCTGGAACGGGTACATGCGCTCTAATAGGGTCATTTCGTCTCTAAGAACATATTGTTACCACCAGAGACTTGAACACAATTAAAAAACGATTTATTTCAAGGTGCAACGTATACTTACCCCGCGCATTAAAAGCGAATAAGGAACGAATAAGTAACAGGGTATTATCCGCGCGCTGGAACGGGTACATGCACGCTAATGGAGTCATTTTATCTCTGAGAAAACATTGTTACCACCAGAGACATGAACACAATTGAAAATCCTTTTCTAAAAGGTGCAACGTACAACAAACGTATTATATGTGAATAGGTAACGAATAGGTAACAGGGTATTAACCGAGCGCTGGAAGGAGTACATGCGCACTAATAGGGTCATTTCATCTCTAATTACACATTGTTACCACCAGAGACATCAACACAATTGAAAATCCTTTTCTAAAAGGTGCAACGTACAACAAACGTATTTAAAGCGAATAAGTAACGAATAGGTAACGAATAGGTAACAGGGTATTAACCGAGCGCTGGAACGGGTACATATGCCCTTATAGGGTCATTTCATCTCTAAGAACACATTGTTACCACCAGTGACATGAACACAATTGAAAATCCTTTTTTCTTAAAGGTGCAACGTACAACAAACGTATTATAAGTGAATAGGTAACGAATAGGTAACAGGGTATTAACCGAGCGCTGGAACGGGTACATGCGCGCTAATAGGGTCATTTCATGTCTAAGAACACATTGTTACCACCAGAGACATGGACACAATTGAAAATCCTTTTCTAAAAGGTGCAACGTACAACAAACGTATTATAAGTGAATAGGTAACGGATAAGTAACAGGGTATTAACCGAGCGCTGGAACGGGTACATGCACGCTAATAGGGTCATTTCATCTCTAATTACACATTGTTACCACCAGAGACATGAACACAATTGAAAATCCTTTTCTAAAAGGTGCAACGTACAACAAACGTATTAAAAGCGAATAAGTAACGAATATTTAACAGGCTATTATCCGAGCGGTAGAACGGGTACATATGCGCTAATAGGGTCATTTCATCTCTAAAAACACATTGTTACCACCAGAGACATGAACACAATTGAAAATCCTTTTCTAAAAGGTGCAACGTATAACAAATGTATTATAAGTGAATAGGAAACGAATAGGTAACGAATAGGTAACAGGGTATTTACCGAGCGCTGGAACGGGTACATGCGCGCTAATAGGGTCATATTATCTCTAAAAACACATTGTTACCACCAGAGAGACGAACACAATTGAAAAACGATTTATTTCAAGGTGCAACGTATACCCTGCGCATTAAAAGCGAATAAGGAACGAATAAGTAACCGGTATTATCCGAGCGCTGGAACGGGTAATATGCGCTAATGGGGGTATTTCATCTATAAGAACACATTATTACCACAAGAGATGTGAACACAATTGAAAATCCGTTTCTTAAAGGTGCAACGTACAACAAACGTATTAAAAGCGAATAAGTAACGAAAAGGTAACGAATAGGTAACAGGGTATTAACCGAGCGCTGGAACGGGTACATGCACGCTATTAGGGTAATTTCATCTCTAATTACACATTGTTACCGCTAGAGACATGAACACAAGTGAAAATCCTTTTCTAAAAGGTGCAACGTACAACAAACGTATTATAAGTGAATAGGTAACGAATAGGTAACGAATAAGTAACAGGGTATTAACCGAGCTCTGGAACGGGTACATGCGCTCTAATAGGGTCATTTCATCTCTAAGAACACATTGTTACCACCAGAGACATGAACACAATTTAAAAACGATTTATTTAAAGGTGCAACGTATACTTACCCCGCGCATTAAAAGCGAATAAGGAACGAATAAGTAACCGGGTATTATCCGAGCGCTGGAACGGGATCATACGCGCTTATAGGGATATTTCATCTATAAGAACACATTATTACCACCAGAGATATGAACACAATTGAAAATCCTTTTCTAAAAGGTGCAACGTACAACAAACGTATTAAAAGCGAATAAGTAACGAATATTTAACAGGGTTTATCCGAGCGCTGGAACGGGTACATATGCGCTTATAGAGTTATATCACCTCTAAGAACCCAAATCTACCACCAGAGACAACAAAACAATTGAAAATCATGTTTTAAAAGGTGCAACGTATGATACGCGTATTATAAGCGAATTATAAGCGAGTGATGGAACGAATTAAACAAGGTAATAGCATGCTCCGGAACGATGTACACCCTGCTAACATGTTTAACCCCGCCACATTATGTTAGTATGTGCCTGTCCCTAGACAAGAGCCTGAAATTAAGTAGTTATCGTTTGTATTTGTGTTACATATTTGTTTTCCGTTTATTTTTTTGTATATGAAATACGGCCGTTAGTTTTGTTGTTTGAATTGTTTGAAATTCTCATATCTGGGCCTTTTATAGGTCACTACACGGTTTGGGCTATGCTCATTGTTGAAGGCCGTACATTGACCTATAGTTGATAGTTTCTGTGTCATTTTGGTCTATTGTGGGTTGTTGTCTCATTGGCAATCATACCACATCTTTTTTTTATGCAAGCGCTAACACGGTGATTTCATCCCTTCAAACATATGGACATAAAGCAGTTAAAAGGAGAACGTATACAAATCAAATAAGGAACAAATGAGTATCGAACATAAAGTAAAAGGATCGGTTGAGCACAAACACATATAAATAGGTCATAAAAAGATCATTTTACCTCAACAAATTTAGAACTATTACCAGATATAAGAGTATAAACAACAAGAAGTAATTGTAACAGGATGCTGTTACGAAGTCTCCCAAATAAAGCTCCCATAACTCGCTATTCATATGGTCCCATGTTCATTTGATTTGATTTTTGTCCCATACAAGAATATATATGGCTAACTGGTGGGGATCTCCACCATTTACAAGTATTCAAACAGGAGGGAGTGGTGGTGACCCCCCAGGGACTTTACCTACATTTCATTTTATTTGTTTTATTGTCCCCTACAAGAATATATATGGTTTAGGGGTGGGGATGTTGACCGTTTACAAGTTTTCAAACAAGAGGGGGTGGGATGACCCCCTCAGGACTTCCCTTTTATCTCATTTTATTTGTTTTATTGTCCCCTACAAGAACATATATGGTTGAGGGGTGGGGATCTGGACCATTTACAAGATAATAGTACATTCTCAAATTGAACGGGGTGGGGTTGACCCCAAGGAACTTCCATTTAATTTCATTTGATTAGTTTTATTGTCCCTTACAAGAATATTTATAGTTTAGGGGTGGGGATGTTGACCGTTTACAAGTTTTCAAACAAGAGGGGGTGGGGTGACCCTCTAGGGACTTTCCTTTTATTTCATTTCATTTGTTTTATTGTCCCCTACAAGAATATATATGGTTTAGGGGTGGGGATCTGGACCATTTACAAGATAATAGTATATTTTCAAATTGAACGGGGTGGGGGTGACCCCCAGGAACTTCCATTTAATTTCATTTGATTAGTTTTATTGTCCCTTACAAGAATATATATAGTTTAGGGGTGGGGATGTTGACCGTTTATAATTTTCAAACAAGAGGGGGTGGGGTGACCCCCTAGGGACTTTCCTTTTATTTTATTTCATTTGTTTTATTGTCCCCTACAAGACAATATATGGTTTACGGGTGGGGATCTGGACCATTTACAAGATAATAGTACATTCACAAATTGAACGGGGTGGGGGTGACCCCCAGGAACTTCCATTTAATTTCATTTGATTATTTTTATTGTCCCCTACAAGAATATATATGGTTTAGGGGTGGGGATCTGGACCGTTTACAAGATAATAGCACATTCTAAAATTGAACGGGGTGGGGATGACTCCCAGGGACTTCCATTTAATTTTATTTGATTTGTTTTATCGTCCTTTTCAAGAATATATATGGTTTAGGGGTGGGGATCTGAACTGTTTACAAGATAATAGTACATTCTCAAATTGAACGGGGTGGGGGTGACCCCCAGGAACTTTTATTTAATTTCATTTTATTAGTTTTATTGTCCCATACAAGAATATATATGGTTTAGGGGTGGGGATCTGGACCGTTTACAAGTTAAAAGCATATTCTCGAATTGAAGGGGATAGGGATGACCCCCCAGGGACTCCCCTATACTTCATGTGATTTGTTTTATTGTCCTTTAATAATTTCTGAAGACTGCATGTATCTATCACTTACAGTTTTCAAGTTATATTCATTTGAAAATTTTAGAAAATAAAATCCCATAGGGTTCTATAGTAAACCCCTCCCTTTTTTATGCCCCTCAAAATACCCCTTAATAGACCCCAATGCACAAATGACCGATTGATGGCTCACCTAGACATATTAGTCTAACATTTTATGAAACCCTAAGTAAATCTGACAAGTAGTTTTGGAGAAATAATGCGGACAAGTTCATTTTTAAAGTGGCGGAAGAAGAAGAGGAAGAAGAAGAATAATAACTAGATTTGCCATTGCAAGCAATAGCGGATGGCACCCTTCCCCCATTGCCAGGTGAGCGGCAGCCATTTTGAAAATTCCAAAGTCAAAGAGCACATCTACAGATGTCTATTAACATTCTTGTAAAGTTTTATTAATTTTGGGGCATTTTGAAATTTTTGGAGTTTTTGCTATTTCCATGGTAACGGGTACCATTTCCAAAATTCCAAAGACAGGTGCCACTTTGGGACATGTCATGTTATATATCCATGAAGTTGTAGAAGGTTTGATTTAATATTCTTGCAGGAAATACAGCTTCAATGTGTTTTTCCATAGGGCCAATGTTAAACTTTTGCCCTGTTTCCATGACAATGGCAGCCATTTTGGAATTTTCTTATATTGTCACAACATCTAGGCATACTAAGGAACCTTACCATAAAGTTTCATCCAGCTAGGTCTTATAATGAAAGATTTAAAATTTGCATTTTTTTTCACATTTCATCAGTTTCCATGGCAACGGCGGCCATTTTTTACCATTCCAATGTCTCTTGCACTACTTTACATGGCGGGTCATATTATGGTATAGTTCTATCAGCATGGGTCTGACCAATCCAGAGAAATAGTATGGACAAAATGTGTGGAAGAATAAAAATAATAATAATAATAATAAAAAGAAAAAAAAGAAACGAACAATAACAAGATGTCACCCCAACTCCGTTGAGGGTGCCATAAAAATAATAAGAACTGAGCAAAAACAATAAGTCTCCAAACTTTGTTCGAATAGGTAACGAAAAGGGAATAGGGAATAGGTAACGAATAGGTAACGAATAGGGAATAGGGAAAAGGTAACGAATAGGTAACGAATAGGGAATAGGGAATAGGTAACGAATAGGTAACGAATAGGGAATAGGGAATAGGTAACGAATAGGGAATAGGGAATAGGTAACGAATAGGTAACGAATAGGGAATAGGGAATAGGGAACGAATAGGGAATAGGGAATAGGTAACCAACTTGACGTCCATATTCAAAATAAGAGACTGATTTTTCAAGTTTTAAAAAATCAAGGTGTTGCAATACTTTTTTCCATGTGTATAGATACATATGATTAGACCGAAGTAGTGACTGACTACAGAATAAAAACGGATACATTACATGAAACAACTTTAACCAGCACATCAGCTTAGTTAGCCAAGTCATAAACGAATTCGGTGATGTCACATTTGAATTTCTAAAATGATTTCACAAAAAGAAGATACATTAGTATAGAATTCAAGTTTAGATTTGTAAGTCTGATAAAACATTTATTAATAAATATGAAAATTACAATACCTATTAATATCAAATTGTGGTAGTAATTAGATAATTTAAAATAATAATATCTAGCTATATCGGTGTTTCTACTGAATTAAACTGTAAACCAAATATATCGCATAAATTTCGTTGATCCAAACTAAAATCTAATAAATGAATTGGAGGATGAATTATATTTGCCATAACACAGAAATACAACAGAAAAAATAAGATTTACAACTACAAACGTTGAGACATTTGACACAATCCGATTAGAATAAAAAATATAACATCAAAACTAAATGCATGAATTTGTTGATGGAAAATAAATGATGACTCGTCAAGTGGAACATCTGAAGTTCTACCAAAAATCCCCCCCCTTAGAAATGAAACTAGAAATACACTTTGGCTCTTATTTGGACTGAGAAGTGTCTGCAACACCAGTAACACCACCTTTTGCGGAATGAAAACCCAAGTTTAGTTGCTTTTCTTTTGTTGACGTCTTAATCAAAATGGAATAAAGGATTAAATTAGGACAAGATGCACATCGTTTATATCTGTGACACAGAGTAATATTGTTAACTAAACTATGATAGAGTCAATACATCTTCGAAAACATTGGGAGAACTCCTTTTGCACTTCAGTCATGGTATTCACCACAAGTACAAATTCGGTGATGAATCAAGTTTTATGACGCATCAGGCAAAGGAGGACAAGATTTGGACAAAGACAATCATTCATTTCAATCTGTGTAACTTATGTTCAATAAAGGTCAACCAAATCATTATAACGTCCGTAAAATATTTAACAAAGGACTTCGATCTAATTGACCTACAACACGGAAGAGTGTATGCTTGCTGCAAATGCTATTATAAAAAACTATTTCCTTGATATGATTTTTCAAAATTGCAATTTTTTCCTGAAATGACACAACAATGAGATTTAAAAATCTTTTTTTGGTGTATTTTACAGGATTAACTCTTATAAAAACTGTTGCCTGCAAACAGATTAAATGTGAAAAAGAACTAAGGTAAGGTAAAGGTCTTGGTTATTTTAATTCTATAGTACCTATATATGTATATGCTGAACAAGACAAGTTTTAAACATATTGTAACTACAATTGCATGACAAATTATAATATAAGCCAACTAGTATCTAAATGAGCCCGCGATCCAAAAAGTAAAATCACAAAAAAACTGAACTCCGAGGAATATTCAAAACGTACAGTCTCTGATCAAATGGCAAAATAAAAAGCTTAAACACATCAAACGAATGTATAATAATTGTCATATTCCTGACTTGCAACGGACTTTTATGAGAAAGTTTGTTTAACTTTAGCAAGAATAACCTTTACTGAGATCTACACCAGTTTTAGTGGGGTTCGGGTTGCTAAGTCTTTAATTTTTTATGTTGTGTCTTCTGTACTACTGTTTGCCTTTTTATTTTTAGCCATGGTTTTGTCAGTTAATGTTCAATCTATGAGTTTGACCGTCCCTCTGGTATCTTTTGTCCCCCTTTTACTTCAATTTTTTTTATCTTCTATTATAAAATAGATATCAAAGGTACCAATTTGCACTAATTTGATATGCCAGACGCGCGTTTCGTCTTCATAAGACCCGTCAGTAAAGCTCATATCAAAGTAATAAATGAGAGTTTGTAACTTAATGGAAACACGCAAAAACGAATTAATGTATATAAGAAAATAAAATATTCACCAAATACATTTATCGAAGTTTAAACATTTGCCCCAGAAAAGCGCTTCGGACGCAATAAAATATTAAACGTGTTGTTTTCTATTTTTCATTGATATCTAAATTAATCACGGAAATATACAATTTCCGTTATAACTTTAACATTGGCCTTTTTTTTTAAATTCAACACATGATTTTTGAATAACTAATGAAACACTAATGTGTAATACAGTTGGTTTCAATATAAACTAACCATAAAGTTAGCAAGATATTTGTTAAGTTTCCCTTTTCAGTCAAATTGCCTTTAGTGATTTCGTACTTATGTTACCTTTGTCATATGCTTGTCATCCATATGAAAGGTAAATCATGGGCCTGTATGTATAAGCAATCTAAAATAAAGTGTTCCTCACACTTTAGTTCACTTATTAATTTATCAGTAAAATGAAAGTTTTCATTCGAACAATACGGGTACGACTTTTAGATCATCTGAGTTTTTAGCACTAGTGCTTTATTGTTCTTTCTTTCAATTGATGATTATCTGAATACCGTAAATTGGGTTATTTTGATTGTAGTTTTATTTTTGTTTATTTGGGGCCTCCAATGAAAGTCCCAAAATTAAACACACGAAAATAAAGCAAACAGTAAATATTGAAACGCTAAAACCGAGGACCGGTACGACGATATCTTTAAGTTAATTGTTAGGGAAATATCTTATGTTATCCTGTCTTCCGTATATTTCCTATAATTCTATACATAGCCAAATCTGAAAATCAATATCGGGTATAATTTGACAACAACACTATATAATTTTTATTTAATGTAAATTTTCTAAAATTGTTAAGAAAACACAATATGAACAAAAATATGCCCAGGTATTGCTGATTAGACACCGTTATTGGTAATTAGAATATAAAAAAATCCTTCGATTCCTTTATTTTCTATTAATTAACATGTATTGCCAAAGGCATAGGATTAAAATTTAAATCCTTGATCGTTAATCATTAACATGTAGTTTTAAAATAGAGATAATAATTAAAATTTATTTCATATGATTTTTGTAAAAAAAATAACAATCTATTTAAAATCACTTTCTTTTAGCGTTCAACCCAAAAGATACGGAAATATTTGCAATTGCATTTGTATCCGATTTTTTCATTTAGTTAACTTTGTCGTGTTTCTAGTTTGTGTAGGTCATTGATATTTTGTCAATATACATAAACGGGTAAATATTAAGGGCAAATACGAATTTGCTTGCACACTTCTATTGTTCCAAAATTAAAACACATCAATTGGGTGAAGCACCAAACTTACAATGTTGTGTCGTGTGTGCTATTGTTTTTCTGTTTGTCTTTTTCATTTTTAGCCATGGCGTTGTCAGTTTGGTTTAGATTTATGAGTTTGACTGTCCCTTTGGTATCTTTCGTCCCTCTTTTACACACATCAAAATAAAACACATGCCTTTTGAGTGAAAACCACCAAAATGTCCCGACGCCAAAATTTCCGAATTTGCGGTATTCAACATATCCACATCAAAAGCGTCTATCAAATACATTATTAAACGTGTTGTTTTATATTTTAACATCACTGGGTCGATACCTCTGCTGGTGGACTATCAGTCCCCGAGGGTATCATCAGCTCGGTAGTCAGTGCTTCGGTACTGACATGATTAAACAAACTTTACTAAAATTGTCCGTTTATAAATTTTGAAATTATTATGAAACTAAGGTTTCAACTCCCTCAGGCAAAGTTGGCTTTAGATGAATTTGGCTATTTATGTTGGGTATTTTTAACATATAGCTCTTCAACGATTTTCGGTACTTATGCATCTTCGGATTTCAAATGTTTGGCTTTGAGCGTTCCTGATGAAGGTAAATCCAGAAAAGCGCTTCGGACGCAATAAATTATTAAACGTGTTGTTTTATATTTTGGATACGGGAACATATTATTTTATCTTATAAGATATACAATATTTTTGATTTGGGATGACATTTAGCATGCTAAGCTTAATCTTTACATGCATTGACGTAAAATCCACGAGACGTTTTAATAGATCTTGCGTCAACAATTATAATAGGGCATCACGACCTTTTTAAAAGGATAGAGATTTTCAAAAAGAAGGAAAACAAGATTTATGACGTTTACTATATATAATTATGAAATATAGAATGGAACATAGTTTTGTATTGCCAGAAGTTGCGCTGATCGAAGACAACCACAGTTTTTATTGAAAAACAAAACAATACTGATCTTTTCCACACAAAAATGATATATTGGACATGATGTTTCTGCGTGAAATTGGAATACTAATTTTGAATTATTTTATTTTTGGGTTGATCAGTAAACTCATTGTTTTCAGTTTTGATCGAATAGCAAAACGAAAATTACACAAACACCATGCACAACGTCATAGTGTTATAAAAAACTTTCCTTGTTTTCGTCAATGTTGCAAACACTATACGAATGACTGAATGAATAAACGTTACACTGTTAATGCTGATATTAAGTTATGAATGAAAAAGAGTGTATTTGTATGAAACATACACCGGATATATCAAATAAACTCATCATAGATAACAGCACTAAATTTAGCATATAGGCCAGACGCGCGTTTCGTCTACAAAAGACTCATCAGTGACGCTCGAATCCAAAAAAGTAAAAAAGGCCAAATAAAGTACGAAGTTGAAGAGCATTGCGGACCAAAATTCCTAAAAGTTTTGCCAAATACAGCTAAGGAAATCTATAACCATTAGTACAATTCAGAAGATTTGTCAAAAACGGCAAAAACAAGCCCCAAATATGTATGGAGAAATGACAATATATATATATAACATACAGTATTGTAATCTACAGGAGGAGCATGTGAATGAGTTTATACATTTTACTAGAAATTAGATTATTGATATTGACTACTTTGATTCTCTGTTAAAGGTGAAATACGTAGTCAATTTATTTATTACAGTACAGGAAATGTTGTGTTATTTTGTTGTAACAACCACGAAGAACGAAATGGACAGTGTGTAGGTAACTGTTTTATTACCAAAAATACAACATGTACAAGTATAGTATTTTTATCTCTTTGTACGTAAAGATTTCCTTGATGTGCGGGCTAGAATTTACCCTTGACATGCTAGCCCCAGATCTCTTTCAAACTGATTGTAACATTATGTCTTCATCATATAAAAAGCAAGCAAAACTCCCTCCTGTTAGGGTGTATAACTATACAATCATAAAATATATCAGAAAAACATTACCCGTATCATGCCAGCAACTGGTTTTATAATAAATGTGTTTATTTCCGATGTAAAGACCATATGAGTGAATCAATATAAATACCAAAAATGTCATCTTTAATGAACTTACAGTATCGTAACGAGATAGATAGTATAAAAAAGAAGATGTGGTATGAAGGCAATGAGACAACTATTCACAAAAGACCAAAATGACACAGACATTAACAACTATAGGTCACGGTACGGCCTTCAACAATGAGCAAAGCCCATACCATAGGTTTATTGAGCTTTTTCAGGTGAATGCCGACATTTTTGTGCTTTGTTACCATAGCAGATTGGATATGAAATACCTGAAAGTGTTACATTCTTTAAATGCTGGAACTTTTGAACTATTAAATATGATGTGCGTTGTGTTGTCCGTATTGCATCACATTTGGTATTTCAATTGGTTTTGAACAGCGTATCCCCTAACAATTGCCGATTATTTTATTTGTTATTTAAAACGGAGTTCAAACAAAACATTTCTCAATCCAAAAGTTGAAAAAAGCATCTTGCAAATATCTTGAATATCACTTTGAAAAAAGTATTTAATGTTCTGACAATCCGTAACACACTAATATTGACAGTACACGGGGGTACTGAAATTATTTAATTTAAAATCTCATCTCATTAAAGAACCGGTACATAATTCGTTTGAACAAAACATGTGAAATTATATATTGGTTCATTCGTTCATACTACTCTAACTACGAGTCGACTAATATTTGTTCTTGACCCTAAATGCTATATATCTCGTTTATAAATCATCAACGATCAATGCTTATGTCCCCAGTTGAGTATAGTATGAGAAGATACCCGATTATTTACAGGTTATTAAATTTACATATTTTAAAAGTGCTAGATTTGAAATTAAACTCATCATAGATGCCAACATTAAAATTGTTAACGACAGAATTTTCTTCCTTGACGGTCTAATACTCTCAACATAACAGATTGATTCGAATTTAACAAATTATTAATAAAAGGTCTTACTTGTTCCAGAATGCAATGATGGATTCAAATCAATTGATGGAAAGCCATGCAAACGCTGCCCTTATGGATGGTGGGGTCGAAAATGTAAAATGATATGTAATTGTAATGTAACTCAAAGGTTTGTATATGCTTACACGTTATTATACACATTATCATTTAAAAATAGCTGTTCTTATTGGTCACTGCAAGTATCTATTTGAGTCATTTATTCTACAACTTTTCAAATAAGTATCAATGAAAGTTAGGAACATTTACACTTAACATTACCCATCCGGAGCACCTGAGATCACCACTAGTTTTTGATGGGTTCGTGTTGCTTAGTCTTTAGTTCTCTATGTTGTGTCTTCTGTGCTATTATTTGTCTGTTTGTCTTTTTAATTTTAGCCATGTCGTTGTCAGTTTATTTATGAGTTTGAATCTCCTTCTTTCGTCTCTCATTTACAGAAAAAAAACCAAAATGTTTAACAAAATATTGTGATGATTACTGAATTGTAGATAACATAAGTGTGGCGTCAGATACGACATTGGGTATTCATATGTCGAAGACAAATTGACACCAATATGATACCAACTAAGTTTATCCTGATATTAATGAATTAATTGCAACTAGATTTTAAAAACTAATGAATCCATATATTTAAATATAATTTCTCATTTTTAATGTAGATGTGATCATATAGATGGATGTACAAAAAAGTTACCAATTGTAGCTACAACAATAGAAACACGAATAGAAAGAGGACCTTGTAGTGGTAAGATAGAAGATCTGAAGTGTTTGATAATAATGGAAGATATACAATGCATATATTTCCAATAACTCTGGCCTTTGTTAGTCTTGTATAATTTTTAATTTAAGTTTCTTGTGTATAGTTGGAATTTAGTATGGCGTCAATTATCACTGAACTACGATACATATTTGTTTAGGGGTCAGCCTGGGGCGGGAGTTTCTTGCTGCATTGTCGACCCATTGGTGGCATTCGGCTGTGTCGGTTCTATGGTCGAGTTGTTGTCTCTTTGACACATTTCCCATTTCTATTCATACCGAGTGAGAATGGGATATCGCTTGATATCAACCCTTGATATAAAATATCAATGTAATAATAAATAAAAGCAACAGTAGTATACCGCTGTTAGAAATGCATAAATCGATAGAGAAAAAACAAGTCCGAGTTACAAACTAAAACTGAGGGAAACGCATCAAAGATAAGAAAACTACGACACAATAGAAACACAACATTAAAATGTAACACACACAGAAACGAACTTTAATATAACAATGGCCATTTCCCCGACTTGGTACAGGGCATTTTCAGAAAAAAATGGTGGGTTGAACCTGGTTTTGTGGCATGTCAAACCTCCCGCTTTGAATAAGCCGAGTTATTATTATTTTTTAAATTATATAACGGGAGTTGATATGAAAAGATATCCAAATAGTTGTTAAAGCTTTTGCTAGAAATTAAAAATCGCAAAATATTGTTTTAGTCTTTTGCAAATTACAGTGTCATGTCAAATGTCCGTTGACATTAGATATTTCATGATTTTTTTAAACGCTTCAAAATGTTATAAAATTTGACTAATGGGAGATTATACGGTGATAATTTATGTGTGAGTATTATTTAAGAAATCACATATGTCCGTTGCTGATCATTATTAACCTAACGAAAAGACAATCGAAATGACATAATATCGTCTTGTGATACTTGATGCCGATCAAATTAAGACACATTTTTATATAACTTTTTCGTATCACAGTCCGTGCAGTGTGATACTAAAAATATTTATTCATACAAGAAATAGATGACAGGCCACAACGAAAAGAGAATAACATTTATGTAAGATTAAAGAGCATCTTATTGTTACACATACTCGTCTTTAATAAACTTGTTATTAAATGTATTTTGAAACAAACTGTACAAGATGAAACATTTAAATAAATTGAAATCAGGTAAAATTCAACAGGACTAAAATCAACTTAATATTAGCTATTAAACCAAGAGTTCCGAATGGTGAAGTTGAAATCATCCCTTCGTAAATTTTACGGACGCCATCACGAGTTGGTTGACCGTTATGGAATAACCGTATCACAAATGATATCGGATATGTTCCTTACGTCGTAACTACAATCCCCTTCCCTTTCCTGAATGTGACCTACCGAATTAGACTATTTACCGGATTTTTTATCACATAAGCAACACGACGGGTGCCGCATGTGGAGCAGGATCTGCTTACCCTTCCGTAGCACCTGAGATCACCCCATGTTTTTTGGTGGGGTTCATGTTGTTTATTCTTTAGTTTTCTATGTTGTGTCGTGTGTGCTGTTGTTTGTTTGTCTTTTTCATTTTTAGCCATGGCGTTGTCAGTTTGTTTTAGATTTATGAGTTTGACTGTCCCTTTGGTATCTTTCGTCCCTCTTTTAATGAAAGTATACATTCATTGAAAGAAGAAGATGTGGTATAAACATATTTATTTTATGGGAATGTTCTCATTGGCGATCAGACCACATCTTCTTTTTATACGAACAATGATAGTCCTGCGATTCAGATTGGACAGAACATAAAGTAAAGAGTAAGTCTGGACACCAATCACATGGGTTATTTCTTTATTTTTTGAATTTTGTACACACTGTGGCATGTTACTTTTGTATTTGATGTTGATTTTTATAGACATGGGCAGATGTTCAACAGAAAGTAGCGGAGAAACGACAATTGTCAGGGTTAATAGAATTACAACATCGAAAGACGATAAAGGTAAGTTTTCCAAAGGATTTGGCTCTCAAAATCTGCAAAAAATTTAAATGACATTTCATGATATGTTTTAAAGAAACATTTTTAAAGGACACACAATACGCCTCTAGCTGTGGGATTGTTTTCGTCGAATAAATAAAGTTGTAGTTATGCATCTATGTGTTCAAATACATGTTATACTCGAATGTATTGTACTGAATGTTTTGGGCATTATGGTCCTTGTATATCACAACTTTTAAATCTTGTTAATAACTTGTCATTTTTAAATTTATAGAATGAACTTTGTATAAACTTTGTTTGCCTATTACATGTGCTTCTATTAAAACATAACATTTTCAGGCAAACCTAACTGGATTTGTTTATTCCAGGACATATAGCAAGAGAACCATTCCTTAACGCATTTTATATAACAGTTTCCGGTATTTTAATGTTATGCTGCTTGCTAGTTTCGTGTTTCAAAGATAAAGTTCTTAAATGGTGTAAGAGAACAGATGATCGACAGCAGCAAATACAACCCTCAAATCAAAACCGTGCTCATATGTATATAGATGTTGTAGATGAGAGCATGTATGAATCAATAGACGAACACGATATGGATGACGAAATTCGTGAATCAAGTGAACATCAATTCAATGATAACACAAGTTCCAATCTTAATGAAATATCTGAAAACGAAATGTCTGTCCAACGACATTCGTATCAAAAATGCTCTTTTACTTATCTCGACAAACATCAATACGATGATACTAACACACACTTATGCGATTCAAGAGATTCCGAGAGGGAGAGCGCATGTGACGCCAACAGTTCGGATGATCGCTCTTCAGATGGTGACGGTTATTTGAAACCGGTCATTGTGCATGATGTATAACTGAACATATTACTGGGCACAATACTCTTCTTTAACTTATGTTATAATGTAACCCTTTCAAAACAAACTGTACAGCTACAAATGAACAAATTAATAATACTTACTGACAATGTACGTTTATATATAATTATTTTAGGTATTGAATGGTTATGTGCTGCTCATTGTCAGTTTTCAAAGTTATTTTTAGTTTGATTTTAAAGATACTAGTGGTTTTTTCTTTAATTTTCACTCATGAAATACGTGTCTAGCATGACAAATGATAGACCTCGTCCCTATTAAAGAACCACATTATAGATTGAACTAGTTAGCAATACATAATCAACATAGTGGGATATTTGACGGAGATGCTTTTAAATAAACGTTTACTTTTTAATCTAAAATAAAAGCGGTTCCACTAAATTTTGAAAACAAATATAAATTAAATGATCAGTAAAAGCAGAAGCTGCTTAGAACGTCTCTATCGCAATTGTCATATACCTTTACAATGAATTACTTCACAATCTAATTCCTGCACAGTTTTATGATTGGATAAAGTATACTAATCGTAGCTTATTCTAAACGGTTTAAAACATAATCAGCCGCTTAATTTTTGGCTTCCCTATACACCATATTGTTCATTTATTAAAATAAAACTTAAACACGTAATTTAAATCAAAGTACTGAAGAACTAAAAATTGGATGACCGCAGGTTCTTGTGGATGGCCAAAAGCACATGTCACAGAAACAGATCACATCTCTATACCTGAAACTGAGATTACTTTACAGAGATATATTTTTTTCTGATACAAGTTCGTGCATGTATGATGAATAAATAACAGGAAATTCAACCGCACCGTAATTACTATTTTATTGTAGTGATACAAAAATCAGTATACCTGGGACTACTTGACTAATATAATAACAGTCCCAGAGTATACACTGGTTTGTTGTTATATTTTATATTAATATTACGATTGCATGTATATATAATTTTCATCTATTTGTATATCATTCTATTCTACTATTCTAATTAAAAAGATTGGATATGAGAAGCCATTCTTATTTTCCCGCAAAACAATAACAGAGTTATCGGTCTTTGCCGGGAGTATCGTAAAACGTAGTTGAGATATTCTTCCGTACGCTTTAACACAATTTTTCGGTGCGTGTGAATATATATCATCAAAGATTTTTTACTTTCATATATATAACTAACGGCAACACATCTTCATATTATTAATTTGTATTTTAATAAAAATATTTATAGGAGTACCTATTG
The DNA here is from genome assembly GCA_019925275.1 of Mytilus edulis. Lineage (NCBI taxonomy): Eukaryota > Metazoa > Mollusca > Bivalvia > Mytilida > Mytilidae > Mytilus > Mytilus edulis. The sequence goes on from CM034361.1 coordinate 4,005,021, forward strand.
AAAAAAATAATTTGAAAAAACGATAAGTACTGTTATTTTGCACAAGATAATGACCACGGGTCTATAATTTTTATAGATCGGTTGAAAACTCAAAACTAATTTGCATAATAGAAATATAGGCGATAGCAAAACATCGAAATGACCTAACGGTCATCGCGGAGAAAAAAATTTTTTTTTGGGAAGTTATCCTGTTTTAGTTTCCTGTTTCAAAAGGCGAATAATATACTGACGATGAAAATCAAAGAATGTCTTAAAAAGGCATCTACAAGCTACTAAGAAAACACAATATAATACTGAAACACATTGTAAGTTGTTTGATTAACGTTCGATTCACCAGTTTCACTATTGATTGTGAGTTCAATCTCGAAAAGGTTTAGGTCAAAGTTACTAATCAGATTTAGATTTGTGCAAAACATTTCCAAATTATAAACCAAATAGTAGCACATTTAGAGGAAGGTTACTAAAACAGGTTGCTGTTGGATATAATTACTGACTAAAATCAAAATTTAGAATAATGACGCCTTAAATTCTAAAATTTCAGATATTACTTTTTGCATATTCTTTAAACAAAGTTATAGTAAACATTAACATCTTTCAATATCTGATCTGATGCATAAAGGTTTCATTTCTGTAAATATTGACAATGCAATTTCCCATAGGAACTCCTTTTGCGACTAAAACTGTACCACTTTTACTATGAAGTTTTGAAAAAATCTTAACCTAGAATTGAAAGTTGATATGCACCACAATTTTTTTCAAAGGTTAAAATATAGGGCTGTGCGGCTTATTTTCAACGTGTATATGCCCTGAACGTGTCAGAGTTTAAACTATCACTAATATTCTTAACTAACCCTACTTCGAATGAAAGGTTGTCATAGATTTCAATGTAAACAATATGCACATGTAAATTTACTGGTAACATCCCAAATTATGTCTCTGTGAGATGGAACACAGAGAGCATACATGGGAACCAGTATGTAAACAAAATTACTTTTTTATGAATATTCAAGATCTCCCCAAAAGAGGCGTGTTTTGAGAAACAGCTGTATTTACAAAGTGCAACCTATACAAACATTTGTTCAAATAGAAAACTCTCTTAAATCAGTTTTTCTCACATTAATTCTCATTCATCAGAATTATAGCCTTAAAGAAATCACTGTGTATACTCTTACTTTTTCTTTACTTTACATTTTATACCCCCTTTCCTTTTTCATTTTTTTAAAGAATTTGAAAACAAGACTTTAATTATTGCCAGCTTACCCTATTTCCATATTTTCTGATAAAAAATGCCTAGAACCTGTTTAAAACTGTTTTGATAACATATTGAAAGCATATCAGAATACTATAAATGTAATATTTAGCAGTCAATCATTACAACATTCAAGATTATATAAAGTATCCAATCCAGCCTCTGTCTCCAGTCCACATCTTACTGTATGCCTATTTGTCAATTAAAGTACACATTTTCTGCCTCAAATGGTTAATTTAGAATTCTTGTCACAACAGTATCATCTGTAACCATATATCTGACACAGTTTAGCTAATATATATACTAGAAGTGTTCAAACAAAGCCATATTTGCAATAGTTGTATGTTTGCAGATACCAGTCTGAGATTTAAATTCACTTAAAATGTTATAGAGATGACTGTCAACATCTGATGTTTGCTTAACTTCCAAGCATAGTTATTGTTTTCTATATTAAAAACTTTAAAATCATAAAATCATAGCATTTACAACTTAAATAATTTGTTTTAAGACTAAGGGGGTAGGCAATTTTCTCTGTGTTTTGCCCCTGGGGCCTCAAATTTCCTAAATCATTCTGTTGATTCTAGCAATTTGGAATATTTAGTACATATTTAAGATAGAACACACTATTGTAGGTTTTGATGAGATATTTTTGTTTTTCTAGCTTGTATTTATTATGCCGTGGTGATAAAAAGCAGATTTAGGTGTTGGAGCTTACTTTTGGGTTATCGAAAGGACACAAACACCCCATAAATAATTTTCAGGAAGGATCTATGAGTTTCAATGACTGCGAAGAGTAAATATAAGCACTTCTTAACAATTTAACTTACAAATATGCAAATCTTATGAATTAGTTTTGTATCCAGGACTTTAAGTAAACTATGCATACTCTAAACTGTGAATTTATGTTGACTCATCATATTTAAGGCCTAGGATTCTATCAATCTTCATTGAATATTTATAAAACTTCATATTTGAGTTAATTTCTTTAAAATCTGTGAAATAAAGCAAGTTTGGTTAGATTCAAAATGTTCCCCTTTTTCACCCTATATACAAACATTTGTTCAAATAGAAAACTCTCTAAAATCAGTTTTTTCTCACATAAATATTCATTTATCAGAATTAAAGCCTTAAAGAAATCACTGTGTATACTCTAACTTTTTCTTTACTGTACATTTTATACCCCCTCCCCTTTTTCATTATTTTAAATAATTTGAAAACAAGACTTTAATTATTGCCAGCTTACCCTATTTCCATATTTTCTGATAAAAAATGCCTAGAACCTGTTTAAAACTGTTTTGATAACATATTGAAAGCATATCAGAATACTATAAATGTAATATTTAGCAGTCAATCATTACAACATTCAAGATTATATAAAGTATCCAATCCAGCCTCTGTCTCCAGTCCACATCTTACTGTATGCCTATTTGTCAATTAAAGTACACATTTTCTGCCTCAAATGGTTAATTTAGAATTCTTGTCACAATAGTATCATCTGTAACCATATATCTGACACAGTTTAGCTTATATGTATGTAACACTCCCAAACGTGTCCTGTCCCCCAAACGTGTCCGATTCCCCCAAACGTGTCTATTCTCCCTAAACGTGTCCGTAATATCCAATATTCCCCAAACGTGTCTGATTTTATAACCCCTAAACGTGTCCGAAAATTGTTATTCGCCAAAACGTGTATTTAACGCCAGAACGTTTCAAGTCTTTTAGCGCTAATACATGAATAAAATCAATAACTTTTACGGCAATTCTATAATGGAGGACACAGTTGATGAAGTGGTCATTTATTACTTTTGACTGAAATTGCTTATAGTCCAGTTGCAAGTATTATGCTCGTTTAGAGCGCACAAACATGTACAAACAATTCTAGTTCAGTTGAATTAAGCGTTTACCATAGGATAACACCCAATTAAATTCAAATACAATATATTCAGGTTAAACTATGCCTATATATATTGTTTAAAGATGTCAATCTTATTTACAAAGATTGTATTAACAATTACACAAACAAAGCAAGCAAGCCAAACAAAGTTTTACTTTGCAAGCATTAGGAAATCAGCTGTAATCCGCGAATACTACACGGTAGGATTTTAAAAGAATTGACTTCCCTTTTTTTCAACAGTTCTGATATTTTAAAAGATATTCAAATCATAAACTGGTTATCAGGTTTTTTAATAAATTTTAGATTTCCAGCATCACTACTAAAGTGAAGACATACAAACAAGAGTCATAAGTCCAGTGCCAAATATTTCATGAATTATTTGAACGATATCATATTAACAATACATACTTTACATAAATTTTATTATCATACCGGGGATTTAGGAACGGGCCTAAATTTGTTTACGATTATTCGTGATAAACATTCGTTAAACTTAAAAATAAAGACCGATTTTTTTTATAACTTCACTAAGAAACTATTTAATTATCTCAAAAAATGGAAAAAAAACTCTAAAAATTATAAACTGTTAGTAAGGATTTATATTATGAACTTTTAGTTTCGAGCATCACTTAAATACACGCAAACAAGAGAAACTACGTCCAGTGGCAAATATTTCATGCATGGACAGGACGACAACATACTTTGGATAAGTTATATAATGAGATGCGGAAGAATATTTGCCGGAACTCTTGGATTGTTAACCTTAATTATTCCGGGAATTTGGGATTAGGCCTAAATGAATTGTGTACAGTTATTAAAAATTTACACTTTACCGCTATTAGGAATCTACACTAATAGTAACTCGAAATTAAATTATATTTTTTTGGAGCGGAAAAGGACAGTTTTATTTTTACGGAAAATCAGTATTTTATCTTTTAGTTCCTTTTATATTATAGGACAAGTTTGGGGGATTGGGCACGTTTGTGTGTTTATTAAAAAATGGACACGTTTAGGCGTTTAAACAATACAAATGACACGCCGCGTTTGACGCCCTTTGTACAACTAGACATGTTTTGCAGTTCAGTGACGTCGATGTGGACACGTTTGGGAGTATCGGACACGTTTGGGGGGAAGGCCACGTTTCTGAGTGTTACATGTATACCAGAAGTGTTCAAACAAAGCCATATTTGCAATAGTTGTATATATGCAGATACCAGTCTGAGATTTAAATTCACTTAAAATGTTATAGATATGACTGCCAACATCTGATGTTTGCTTAACTTCCAAGCATAGTTATTGTTTTCTATATCAAGAACTTTAAAATCATAAAAATCATAGCATTTACAACTTAAATTATTTGTTTTATGACCCAGATTTAGGCAATTTTCTCTGTTTTTTGCCCCTGGGGCCTCAAATATCCTAAATCATTCTGCTGTTTCTAGCAATTTGGAATATTTAGTACATATTTAAGATAGAACACACTATTGTAGGTTTTGATGAGATATTTTTGTTTTTCTAGCTTGTATTTATTATGCCGTGGTGATAAAAAAGCAGATTAAGGAATTGCGGCTTACTTTTGGGTAATCAAAAGGACACAAACACCCCATTAATAATTTTCAGGAAGGATCTATGAGTTTCAATGACTGCGAAGAGAAAATATAAGCACTTCTTAACAATTTAACTTCAATTTTGTATCCAAGACTTTAAGTAAACTATGCATACTGTAAACTGTGAATTTATGCTGACTCATCATATTTAAGGCCTAGGATTCTATCAATCTTCATTGAATATTTATAAAACTTCATATTTGAGTTAATTTCTTTAAAATCTGTGAAATAAACCAAGTTTGGTCAAATTCTGAATGTTCCCCTTTTTCACCCTATATACAAATATTTGTTTACATAGAAAACTCTCCAAAATCAGTTTTTCTCACATTAATACTCATTTATCAGAATTATAGCTTTAAAGAAATCACTGCGTATACTCTTTTTCTTTTTCTTTACTGTACATTTTATACCCCCTCCCCTTTTTCATTTTTTTAAAGAATTTTAAAACAAGACATTAATTATTGCCAGCTTACCCTATTTCCATATTTGTTTTTCTTTTTGTTTTTCACTATTAACAAAATATGCCTTATGATATCCCAAAGTAATAAGTTTATAGCATATGCTACAATTTTTATGTTGAAATGCATTATGGATTATTTCTTTCAGGCTATTTGTCAATTTCACATGGGGATGGTGGTATACAGGGTTAAAAAATCAAAAGTTTTGATAGAACTAATTTCAGAAAAAGACCGAGATTTAAAATTATCTAGAAGTTCTTGAGAATTTTTAAGAATCCATATATATATGGTAAATACCACTACGCTAGTAACCAGTTTCACAGTATTTCTGAAGACCCTCTTCACTACTGACAGTCAATCTAATAGACAATTCTTTAGTGGAACATGAAGATGAGCCAGCAATATACCGTTGTTTGTACGGAATTTTATGAAGCTTAGGTATCCAATACAAACAAGATAAGTCCTCCGATTTGGTGTTTAATGTAATGTCCATTGAAGCCACGAAGGACTTATGATTTCCTAAAATCTCATCCTTGTCAAATGATATATCTTTGTATGTGGGATTACCAGATTACCTGAGTACTCATTTATGCATAACTCTTTTACAAGACATTCGTAGTAATACGATTTACATACAAAGACAATATTAATTAAACCTTTGTCCGCGGGAACAACAACAACTTATCATGAAGAGATGATTGACATTTCAAGGCCTCTTTGTCTCTGAAAACAGAATTCGTCGATCGCTCACACAGTCTTTCAACTTATAAATGCGACGTTTCATTAGAGACCTGATAACTTTGACCCATTCTGACAAAATGTCCAGTTCAACTTCTTCCCATGCTCTTGCGTAGTCCTCAATTGAATCCATTTTTTTTTTTCATGTTATGGTTCCAATTGATGTGTTGGGGTTCTCTAAACTTAGGACCTTGAGAAATCACCTTTCGTAGATTTTCATGTTGAATTATGTTTAGATCCCCAGTTATAACATACTCAGTGGGGCTGTAATCATAAAGCGAGTGGGAACAGTCACATGTCGGAGGGTTTTTTAGGTATTGTTCTAAGTCAAGGTCCTGCAATGCTTGTTTATAGTTAAATACTATAGGTGCAATGGTTTTGGTGTAACTGTAAGATACAATAGGAACAGACTGATTTTGAAAATGAATAGAAATTTTAGATGTTATCTCCTTGTGATGTAGAACTTTGCAGATGATGATTGCATCAATTCCTCCATTGGTTTAGTGAGCAGGAAGGAATTTCATCTTTTCCTCATGTAAAGGTATCGATCTTACTGGTTTGAAAAGACGGAGAAGAGCTACATCACAAACAATACTGACTAGTCTGTACATTGAAGAAAATGATTTGATGCATCCTTTGTCAAGTGCATAATCTCTCAAACGTTTAAGAAAATTAACAGGCAGTCAAAAAATAATAGTTCTAATGTAATGTAACCCTAGTGGATGATGAAGATGTGAAAGAAGGTTATCAGAGCTCCCAGAGGGCGATCTAAATTTGAAAGACATTAGGCCGATGGTATTTTTTTTTTGCCCATAAATACGTTGTTGTCGTAAGGTAGTATTTAATAAACTCATTTTATTAACTTCACTGCAGGCAGGACTTGACAAATGTCCTACTCCTTTGACATTATCATTGCAACCATATGTCATTGCGGTCCCTAATTCCCTTATCCAGAAATTTTCTCTATCTTTACGGAAAGGAGTACTTAGAACAGGGCTATTTGTGTGGTGATAAATTTTTCGATGATGCGTACTTTCATAGATAAAGAAGGATCATGGTCCGTTTGATTAAAATGGTTATAAAGAACCCTTAATTGCGGATCTTTATTATCAGACCGGTGTTGATTTATTCTTTTACGCAAAGTTTGACGAGTTTCACCAAAATAAAGTAGTCCACACAAATTACATTCGATTCCGTACACGACATTGTCCGTGGAACAAACAGTCCAGAGGCTCGAAAGATTTAGTATAATATGTTTAAGATGTTAAATTGCTTGTAAAATCAGGAGTCGTGTTTAACATATCACATGTCTAATACGTGCTCCTTGAAACCACTGTCATATTCATGTTTTGGTACATGATTTCCTTTTGAAGAATTATGCTACTGGATAATACCTGGTGTTGTCGCTAGCTGAGTCTCTCACTTGTATAACTTATATTGACAACAATATGAGTGAGAAAAACAAACAAACAAAAAAGGCAAAACTGTAAAATATTACAGCAGTCAACATAATGTTATAATCTTAGTCAATATCCAAACAATTAACTATTTAAATAAGGAAAAACTTACAATTTCTTTTTAAATATATGCCGTATTTTCTTACGGATTTCTATACGGAAATGACGTTTTCGTATCTCCCTCTTTTAATTTTGCTTCAATATTTGGCATAAATATAAAAAAGATATTGTATAATTGCCAATGAGACAACTGTCCACAAGAGACAACAATGACACATACATTAACAAATATAGGTCATCGTATGGTCGTCAACAATGAGCAAAGCTTATACTGTATAGTCAGCTATGAAAGGCTAAAAAATGACAAATGTAAAACAAATCAAACGACAACACGAACGATTCAATTTATGTACAAGAAAATGCATTGCAATATTTTCATTTATTTATTTTAAATTTTGCAATAATATCAGAACTTCTTTTATTTTTCTACACCTTACAATAATATGTCATAGTAAAGTTTAAAACAAATCAAACGAGAACACGAACGATTCAATTTATGTACAAGAAAATAAAATTGCAATATTTTCATTTATTTATTTTAAATTTTGCAATAATATCAGAACTTCTTTTATTTTTCTACACCTTACAATAATATGTCATAGTAAAGTTTACATGAATCGACTCATTAAACATAGCTTATACTAAGTAATTAATTATATATATAGAATAACTAATCGGAGAAAAATATTCAACGAGTGACCGAACATTTATTTTACTGGGAAATCAATGTAATTCATTGCAACCAATGAAATAAACACATTTATTCTAAGACCAGTTGTTGGCATGCCAAGGGTTATGTTTTTCTCATATATTTTATGATGGTATAATAGTTAACCCGAAACGGGAAGGATTTTGCCTGATATCCATATGAGGAAGACATACGCTTTCAATGAGTTTAGTTTAAGTCTGGAGCTGGCATGTCAACAACTGATATTAGTCTGCTGTTATTCATGTATTTTTGTCATTTTATTTAATATCTTCTGTTCTTACCTATTCTAACACCAGACTCGGACTTCTCTTGAACTGAGTTTTACTTTACGTAATGTTGTGAGTTTATTTTTTCTACATTGGTTAGGCATAGGTGGAGGGTTGATATATCAAAAACATGTTTAACTCCACCGCATTTGTGAGCCTGTCCCAAGCCTGAAGCCGCTGACGTTTGTTAGTCTTGTATTTGTAATTTTAATTTTAGTTTTTCGTGTATAATTCGGAGTTTAGTATGGTATCCATTATCACTTAACTGGTATACATATTTGTTTATGTGTCAGCTGAAGGATGCCAACAAGTGCGGGAGTTTTTTGCTGAATTGAAGACCCATTGGTCGCATTCGGCTGTTGCATGCTCTATGGTTGGATTGTCGTCTCTTTGACAAATTCCCCATTTACATTTTCAATCTTAAGTGTTCAAAAAAGTGTTAAAAGATACCAAAGGAAATCAAACCTCAAGTAAAAATAACCAACATTGATATGACTAAAAGAAACTAACAACTGTACATAAAAAAACCTGGAGGAAACCAAAAACTATCAAATTATGTCAGTTCATTTGTTTGAACACTGTTTATATCGCTTCTCTCCTTATTTCATTCGTATTCAATTGTGATGTAGTTACTGGTGTTTGCTATTTGCATTACCGGAACAGAGTTTGTACAATTTCCTTATACTGGTATAACCAGCTGCGTATAATCACGGAAGTTGTGTCCTTTTGTAATAGCATTTCATCATGAAAATGCAGACAATGAATAAGATATATATTTGTGCTTGGTTTATACGCTATGTTCTAAGTGACATATGCTATTCTAATTCAAGGTAATTTATCGAATAAAAACAGAATTTTAATTTGGTTTAGTTGTAAATTTCACCTAATCTTGATCATTATCGTATTTGTAATGATATTTTAATCAAATGGATGTATTTTGGATACAGTGCTCAATAGTTGATACATCTTTTAAGATATCAAACCGTGAATTCAAAGTCATCACTATCATACATTTGTCACGCATCTTAATAGAGCACGATATATATACATGATATAGAATATGCTACAACGTTTTCATTTCGTGAACGATAACGATAAAAAAAATCAAATAACACTTGTTTTTTTTAAGTGATCACGTTCTTTGTATAGAGATTACAAGAACCCAATGTTACTGACAAGTTATTTTTATCCGTAGAATGTAGAATAGAATCACTATTGAGTTTTAGTGTGCCTCTGTTATTTTTCGTACAGCAATGGTGTAACTGGGTCATGGTTTTGTTGTAATAATTACGAAGAGAAGAATGGCACATGTGAAGGTATGTTATTCCATACAAAAAGACATTGATGTTTATAACAAAAAATTAACAAGAAAATAATTGGATATTGTATATCGTACAAATTCAATGTTTAACAATAAACAGATACTTAAATTGTAAATGTTCTTAGAATGAAGCGTCACAAGTTTTGTATTTAAATAAAACAATATTAGTCTCGATGAAACAGGAAGCTAAAAATTAGTTCAACCATTTTTTTTTAAACACTACTAACTGTAATGGCCATGACTTGATTTAAGTTAAAATCGGAAAGTGATTCAAAATTTGAGTATCTACAGAATATGAAAATAACACCTAATAATTTAGTGCGTCCAAAGTTTTTCCCTTGGTTTACCTTCATCTAGCCATTGGAACTTTTTTTGATATTTGTCTTATATTGACAAAGTCTGGAAATTTTTTAAAATTTCATTTGAAATTTTAAGTATTTACTTTTACCTATGAAAATTCAAATTTTGGTTTCTGCTATGTATATCTATTCATTGATGTTTTGATATCAATACGGGATTCTCACTGATCAACAGTTTGGTGCTTCTAGTATAGTCATGTGATGTAAACATATGTTGTTTCGAACAAATTCAGCTGTGCGGATAGTTTTTTTTAAACTGGCATTCCGTAGTAGATCATTGTTACCGAAATTAATTGATTGAAAGAATCAGGAAAAAAACCAAAAACATTTAAGTTTTGCGTTGTCGAGATAATAAGTTCATCGTTTAACTTGTTAATATAAAACGCTTCATTTTATGTAGAATGTGAAATTGGGTATGTTTCAAAGGACGGATTTCCATGCGAACCTTGTTCTCCAGGAAAAAGATGGGGAAGGAAATGCAGAGATGTGTGTTTGTGCCAACATAACGAGAGGTAAATAATTGATAAAAATAGAATTATAGATGGTGATTGGCGTTTATTATTATACATTTCCCAAAAAAAGCGTGCAAAAGTTATATTAAGGTTGAAGTTAAGTTTGATATTACCATTCAAAAACTTTTTTTCTAAACATAAGTAAAGCCCTTTTACTAACAAGCAACAAATTTGTTAAAATTTAGTTTAGTTCTGGCCCGATATATAAATAAAATGCTTTATAACGTGTCAAACTCCCAAACATATCCATGTCGCCCTAAATAATGACTTTTATCAGAATCAAACATAAAAAAATGCATGTTTATATATGTTTTTTTTGTCAAGTGGTAGCTGATTTATTCACCCTGGTATTTTCTATCATTATTCTCTTGATAGAGGGTGGCTGCTCACCACGAAGCTATTAAATGAAGAGTTTGAAAATAATGAAGTAGAAATCATCCCTTTGTATATTTTACGGACGCCAACAGGTTGTAGGGAGTAGGTTGACTGTTACGGAATGTCCGTTTCACAGATGATACCGGATTTATTCCTAATGTCGTAACTACAAACCCGTTCCCGTCCAACGAATGTGGCCTACCGAATTAGATTTACCGCCGTTTTGTAATAAAATAAGCAAAACTACTGGTGCCACATGTTAAGCAGGAATTACTTACCGATCCGGAGCACCTGAGATCATCCTCAGTTTTTGATAGAGTTCATGTTGCCCAATCTTTAGATACCTTGGTATGTAATGTGTACTATTGTTTGACTGTTTGTCTTTTTCTTTTTAAGCCATGGCATTGTCGGTTTATTTTGATTAACGGGTTTGAATGATCCTCTTGTATCTTTCGTCCTTCTTTTAAATTTATTGTTTCCCCTACTAATGCAGATGTGATGTGTATGACTGTCTTGTGGAATCGTGTAACAGTTCGATTTCAGGGATTGGTCATTTAACAAACACATGATAGATAATAGTTTTGTATTGGTTGCTGTGTAGTGCGCTTCTATATTTATATCCTTACTAGGGGGTTGCTACTTTTAAAATGCTTTAAAGAAAAGGAGTCTTAGTGGTAAAATTGAGGTTAACCCTCCGAAATATTAAGACGCATTCAAAAGCTGGTTGACCAAAGTAGACTTATTATTACTTACTGTTGACTGCATGCATAACAGATGCCAATAGTGGAGCAGATTCTGCTTCCAGAACAAAGCATTTGAGTTTTGATAGTGTTTGTGTTGCTCAGAGCTTGATTTGTGTCGTTTTGTTTTGTCCTTTTTCAATATTCGCCAATGTTTTTGACAGCTTTTCGTCGTGTTTTGAATGACCCCTTAAGTTTGGTTTCTTCCACATATATTCTGCTATTTTCTGTCTCCATTTGTTAATGATATTATTAAACTTTTACTGCAAAGAATTAGGCATAGCTTTATTTTACATAAAAGATGAAGACAAACATACTTCCCCTAGGCTAAATTATGCTTTGCTGAATACCTCGATTTTTGTTTAAACTACGGTCATATATATACGATATTCATACATCAGAATTTAATATGCCTAGTTTTGTGTTTGTTTGTATGTCTAATTGAAATTTGTAACTAATTTAAAACTTTTGATCATTGATAGTTTTAAACACAAAAAAAGCATGTTTTCTATTTCTTTTTATTTTGCAAGGTTGTACCTAATTAATTGATATATCTATTTAATCTTATTATTTCCCTTACTATTGCAGATGTGATATAGTGTATGGCTGTCTTGAGGTGACGACTTTCATGTCGGGTAAGGTTTTGAAATTCTTTCGTTTAGTGATTGAAATGAAAGAGACATCACCTATTATAAATTAATTTAATACGATGAAGACGATTTAAATAATAAAACTCATGATGATAATAATAACAATTATCAAATGATAACGGCAAATTTGACGACCATTAGATTGCGGAAGTATTTATAATTCAATTGGCGCTTTCCTCACGTGAATAGGATTGACCATGATTTCAGGTTCAAGGAAGGAAGTAAGTCTTATTGTTTGTTTCTAATAGTAGTACCATGATGTACAACTCAACACGAATCGAATAAAACAAAATAAAAGTGTAAGTGACATATGTATATACTAAATAATAAAAAAAAATAAGCTCTCATGATAATTGAATATCTGCAAATTGTAAACTAGACCCAACGTACATCAACAAAAAGACCATTGGACTAAGGCGCCTACCGTCGCAGTTCAGAGTGACCATCCTACAAATATGGTACGCTCGTTCACGGTCACACAATACGGACTTCTATATAAATATGAAAACACTAAGTTATATAAATTTCATGCGTCCGAAGATATTTTCTGCATTAACCTTTATCAGGAATGCTCAATACAAAATATTTTAAGCCTAGGATTTATAAGAAACGAAAAATCGAAAAGCTATATGACCAAAAACAATCAAATGAAATAACCAAATCCATCTAAAGGCCAACATTGCCTGAGGAAGTTGAAACAATAGTTTCTGTATAATTTCGAATTTATAAACTAACAAGTCCAGTGAGGAAAATGAAAATAAAAAAAAAACATGACTGAATAAACAGTACGGTGTTCGAAGATTTGCTTGAATTAGTTTAAAATGTGTAGCCCCAGGCACTTAATCTACACTTTCCAACAGGTGATCAATAGAGTATGTGTATCGGCTTAATAAAGTACCACAGTCAACACTGCTACTTCTTTTTTTTTTATTTAACTGGTAAACGACGAAGCAATGGTGTTGTCAGTTTGTTTTCGACTCATGAGTATAAATGGAGCTTTGGTATATATTTGCATCTTAATCTTTTACCACATTGTAGTTTATATAGATAACTATTGAACCATTAAAGAACATGATATATTTCTTTGAAACACTGTGATCATGGCTTTATACTAAACTCAAAAACAATTCAATGAGATGATTTACATGTGGAATCATCATTTCATTACCCCTTACGTTTATTGTAGGTGGTTTACTTTTAAAAAGAGAAATAATCATTTATTCAATAAGTTCTGGAAGCATTGCAGTAATGATGGCTCTAGGATCATGCTGTTTCAAATACAAAAGAAAAGCTGAACATTTATACAAATCAAAACTACCAAGAACAAATCGTGATCAAACATCACCCGAGCAGTCAAATGTTCAATTTAGCAGGAACCATGAAAGTGTCTATGCTTTAATTGATGAGGATGATATGATTGGCGATGAGACGTTACAGGTTGTGGACATGTCATTCAAACGCACTCTACTGTTGATCAAGATGGAAACAGTAGTTCGCATTCAGAGGGTGATGCTATCGATTCTTTCAGTGAAGGATATCTAAACCCATATCAGCCTATGGTAGAAGTTGATCTCCATGGCTATCGCTCATTATCGATTGATACTACACACAACTCTGAGAAACTATCTTCAGGCAATTCAAAGTCCAGCGTATATTCTGCTGACAAGACCAACGTACTTGTTCATCCGTATCAATCTGTAATACCTTTTGTTGATATTCATAATTATACTCCGATAGATGAAGCTGTACAAACACTCACAAGCCACGGACAAAGCATGTCTGACATCGATACAGGAAACAATGATGATGATACAGATCAACTCTTTGAATCATTGACAATATCCCTACCAATAGCAATACAATTAGAAGATGTTAAAAACAAAAACGAACAGGGCTCAGTTGAAGCAGAAAGCAAACCCGGAGATAACCATAAGAATGATGTACCATCTGCTTCCAAAGGCGAAAACAATAGCAAGACTGATCAGAATAACTAAATATTTTTTTCTGTTTGGGCTTGTTTTATTCTCTTTGTCCTTTTTGATAAATACACCATAAGTTTTTGTAATTAAGCGAAAAGGGATAAAGAGTCCGCATTTCCGTCCTGCTTTTCGTCGTTTTCACACATTAAATAAAGTTTTCCTCATCACAGTTTTATGAAATGCCCAGATCCTGCATTCGCAGACATAGTTCGAGTTTTGGCAGTTTATCACTTTATCGTCTACGCTTATTCAAAGGATTGGTAAGTTTACCCGGACATATGAAAATGTACTGGATCAGTTAAAATCATTATCGTAAACATTAGGCAAATTAATTCCGGTTTGTACATGTAGTTGTTTAGCTAGCTGTAAAACCAGTTTAAATCCACTGTTTTCTACATTAGAAAATGCCTGTACCAAATCGGGAATATGACAGTTGTTCTCCATTTGTTTGATGTTTTTGAGAATTTGATTAGGGACTTACCCATTTGAATTTTCCTCGAAATTCAGTATTTTCGTGATTTCATTTTTTTTTATCGTCATCAAGCTTATTTACCTAAGCACAAAATTAGCCTTATTAAGTCCGTTCGTTTGAAGTGTTTGCGATTTTGATTTGCCATTTGATTAGGGACGCTATAATAGAAAGAAAATAATATACTGCAGGACTTAGGCACCAGCGCAGTTCATTAAATGTAGACTTGAATAAGATAAATGTGATTAATGGTTCTTAATGCTTCTACGGTTCTACTTTTGCAGATGCCAACAATTACTTTCGTCAATGCCAATAGACCACTTTCGAGTTTGTACGTCACCGGTCACCTGTATCCCTGCACTATAAACGTTCATCAAGCGTCTTAGTGATCGTCCTTGTGCAGGATAAACTAAAATAATATTTGTTCTGTAGGTACTTGATTACATTTCCCTAATGACAGTAGTGTTGAAAGACAATTATAATAATTCAATTTGACGAATTGTTCGTGCAATATAGCTTTATAGTTTTCCAACCAATCGCTCAACACTGGAACGGAAGTGACAACGCCTCTTAACGCATGAATGATGTTCACTAAAACCAAAGTTTTTGACGGAAATGCATCGCACTTGAAAGTTGTCTATTGTACTATTGTATTATAACCAACGAATATCTCTGGTCAATGACCTTACAAAAAAGAATATACATATTAATATTGCAACCCCTTCTGTTTGAAAACGATTCATATAATTAAGGATGTAACTCTCAATTGTTTGATAAAGTTCGTTGTTTTATTAAACAGTTAACAAAATTTTTAACATTCCAAGTCAGCAGTTTTGTTTCTTTTTTCTTTTGCTATACCAATGTGTTATTATTAGGGATGGCAACGAGTACTCGGGTACTCTCTCGAAAGACCGAGTACTCCAGTACTGTCTTAGTACTCGGATACTCGTTTGCTGTTATTCATCTTGAGATATTTCTCTTCACATTTCCACTCACTTTAGTTCCGATGAAATATCCCCTTCGTTATACCAAAAAAAAAACATTTAAGGATGTACTTAGGTGATCTAAGGTAGAATTAAATAAATCAAGAATTCAAAATTGATACTTTAAGCTGGAAGAGTATTAGAAAAGTATCAAACTAAGCTAAAAATATTGATAGGTCATAGAGCTCCATTTAGAGATATTTGATTTATAAAATATGGCGGGAAAATGCTGACTCGGACTTTTACCTTAATTTTGCATTGGTATTATTTGGGTCTCAATCAAAAGAAAGAAAATCAAGTATCTGCTTAAATTTTGTTAAATGACCTTTTATGAATTATAAAGTCTTATGTTAAAAGATAAATATTTTAAATTGTATCGTATGAGAAACACCGCAGATCCCTTCGTAAATTTTACGGACACCATCACGAATTAATTGACCGTTATGAAATAACTGTTTCACAGATGATATCGGATATGTTCCTTATGTCGTAACTACAATCCACTTCCCTTTTCATCCAGAATGTGAATTATCGAATTTGACTATTTACCGGGTTTGTAATAACATGAGCAACTCGACGGGTGCCATATGTGGACCAAGATCTGCTTACCATTCCGGAGCACCTGAGATCACCCCAAGTTTTTGGTGGGATTCGTTTGCTTAGTCTTTACTTTTCTATGTTGTGTATTTTGTTCTATTATTTGTCTCTTTTTATTTTTAGCCATGGCGTTGTAAGTTTATTTTCGATTTATGAGTTTGACTGTCACTCTGGTATCTTTCGCCCCTACTTTATGTACATGTAAGGATTGTACTTATTATAAGTTATAGAAACTCGTGTCTTATTGATAATTCTTTTGCTTTATTAATGTAATAAAATATTATCAAATTAAATAGCACTGTAGTAGAATTAAAAAATAAAATCTTGAAGTAAACAAAAATATTTTATGAGAAGCTTTACATTAGACATATAAAAAAGAATATGTGGTATGATTGTTGATGAGACAAATCTCCACAAGATACCAAAATGACACAGAAATAAATAACTGTAGGTCACCGCACGGCCTTCAACAATGAGCAAAACCCATACCGCATATTCAGCGAGCCAATGTAGAAAAGTAGACGCATAACAATACGCACATTAAAATTCTACATTACTACGCTTGTTTGACATTAAATCAGTTCACCATTGTTCAATAAATATATTAAAGCCATGTTTTACAAACTGTTTATTAATATTTCAATTAGTATTACAAAAACGTTCCATACCAACGTCTTTAAACTTGGTGTGTACTATGACTCTAACTTTTCAATCTGTAATTACAAATATTAATTTCCCATATAGAAAAAGGTTTTGTGTATTCTGTTATATTTTTGTTCATCTAATATATTTTCTAAAATACACATGTGCATTGTTTTACAATACATTGCATCCAAACCATATCACCATATAGTGCTAAATTAGGCCCGTACTTTCCAACCACCATGACAAAAACGCATTGCCCTATTTTTACAGCATTAATGCCAGTCTGAAGAAGAATATTCTTTACTTTCCCCTCAATCAGCACCAAATCTAATAACAGACATTACAAGAGTGTCGAAAAGCTTTGTTAAAGTAAAATACTCAAAACCTTCCTTTGCCTTGCATTTAACTGAAAATTAAGTCTAATGATCTGCTTGGTGATTTTGCGTCAATGATGGTGATCTCATTATAATCCAAAAATTCTTTTAGTAATAAACCAAGATACTGCCAACATTTTTTTTATGCAATATATCTAACTGGGTTCCGTTCAACATAAATTCAAAATGAGTTTGTGTTACAGATTGTGTTCTAAAATGAACAATTTTTTACTTGTCAATATTTCTAACTATTAAAGTCATTTTCAGTACACCATATACTTAGAACATCTAATAATTTTTGAAAGTCATTTTCATTTTCATATTCTTATTGTGCCTGTCCCAAGTTCCGAGTCTGTAGTTAAGTCTGACACTCAAATTTAGTGCTTGTTGTTATTTCATATTTTTCTCATTATTGAAGGCTGTCTTAGAGCCATGATAAAAAAAATTCGTATTTAATATACCACATCTTTTTATTTTTATAATAATCATATATCAAGTGCAATAACTTTTATAAAAAATTGAAAACAACAAGTTTAATAGTTTCATGCGTCTGAAACGCTTTTCTGGGTTTACCTTCATCAGGAATGCTCAAAGCCAAACATTTGAAATCCGAGCATGTACAAGTACCGAAACTGTTGAAGAGCTATATGACAAAAATACCTAAAATAAATAGCCAAATTCATCTAAAGTCAACTTTGCCTGAGGGAGTTGAAACCTTAGTTTCCTAATAATTTCAAAATTTATAAAAGTGGCCTTACCATTTAAGTTGAGTTGACTATCACTTTTGCTGTTTATAATTTCTCTGTATCTTCTTTAGTACTTGTCCTACACATAAAAAGAGTTAAAAATATTATTCAATGACATCTTGCATCAATAATAATGTTGCTTTTTAATGTATATTAATGCGTTTTTAATAAAAAGTTGTACCGTGAATGCCTTAAAAGCTTGTTGCCCTTTTAGCTGGTCTTTGGCTTTAAATGAATTTTAATGGTCAAATTGAAAAACTGTGAGCACTGTGCAAATATTGGATCGAAGGTTGTCTCATTGGCACTCATACCACATCTTCCTATATCTATTTACATAACTGTAGAACGGTAAAAGTGACAGGTAGAGGACGGAAACTAAAAATTCATCAATTTTCCATTTGTAAAGGACATAACTCTAGAACAGTAAAAGCGACACCAACAAAATTCAAAATTAATCTGTACAGTACTTTGTGGTAATAAGCATTGTGTGCAAGTGCCATAACATTTGGTTGAGGCAAACTAAAGTTAGGATCGAGAAACCAAAAATTCAGCATTTTTTTTTCAATTGTAGAGGGGCATAACTCTACAAACAGTTACACTGACACCACCAAAATGCACACTTGATCTGAGTTTTGTGGTAATGAGCTTTTTATAACATTTGGTTGAGGCAAACTACAGTAAGAGAACAAAAACCAGACAGACAGACGGTCAAGGTTTAAACTTACTTTAATGCCCCCTCCACCGTGGGTCATAAATATGAAAAAGGAATGTATGTCAATATATAAAACAATTCAACTAAGTTTCATGAAAATTGGTGAAAGCCTTCTTGAGTTACTATCCAAAGACAGTACCAATGCTACAAAAATTTAAATCAGAATTTAGAAAAAAATTGAAAGAGAAATTATCATGATTATTTTAATATATAAAAACAATTCATGAAAATTACATTATTGAGTAATAGTCAGAATACTGGAAAATTCCCCTTTTTATGATTAAATCATTGACTTGGAATTGTAAAATCTAAAATCTTTTCAATTAGCTTATATCAACAGATAATTCACCAAAGTTTTAGGAAAATTTTTATGATTATTGTATTTTAATCACATTGATAAAATTCAAAGACTATCGAAGACACTATTTCATGTATACCGGGGTTTGGTTGAATTATAAATTTCAATAAGTTTTTTGTCTATTCTCTCGTATTATTTATAACATTAAAAAGATAGAAATGAGAAACTGATAAGGCCAAGGCAAAACATAAGATGCAGAAAAAACAAAACAACACAAAGAATAAAAAAACTCAATACTAAGCAACACCAACAAGATATTTTTGTTTACATAAAACTGAATTTTCCCCCCACTTTGATTGGATGCCGTCAAGTGAGGAGACCACAATTTTGACATCTGATTGGACCTATATGTGAAGGAAATCCCCAACCTGTGTATGCAACTACTTACTTGTGTAGTACAATAGCCTAGAATTTACATTCATTTATTTTTTGAGAGACAAAAATATCTTGAGATTTTGATGGTAAGGATAGGTTCGGACAAGGCTCTAATTCACTGAATATCCTTTCTCTCTTGAATTTTGGCTAAAATTCTTGTCGGCTTTTAGCAGGATTTTGCAGGTGAGGATTAGATTGGTATCAGAGCATCACATTTTTTGCCTTATTTGCAATGCATTTATAAATTTTTAAATTTCCATGCTGGACAGACACTCAAATTTAAAGGTTTTCTATATATTTACATAAGCACGCACACATCTTAGTTCCTTGAAACCATACATTTTATTTGTATATAAGCTTGAATGAATTTTCAAGAAAATAAAATCATAAATCCATGAAATTCTAAAGATTTATTGTAAAATAACTGGTTTCTGCCACCTTTTCTGTATACTTTGAACAAACAAATAGTACGAATAAAGTGTATTTTAATTCTGTTCAGAGTTTATTAAATGGAGAGGGTCTGTATACTATGTCAATTGACCACCATGGATCGATTACTAAACTAAGAATTGAAAGTAAATACACTTTATTTATATAGTAATATACAGATAAGCGCTAAAATTATTCATGTGAACTTTTGATACCTTTTCTGAAATTCTCCATTCATTAAATATTTTACAAAATTCATTGATTACTAAAAAAAAGTTGTGGTGTGATTGCCATGTTGAGACAACTCTCCACAAGAGACCAAAATGACACAGAAATTTACGACGTTAGGTCACCGTACGGCCTTCAACAACGAGCAAAAGCCCATACCGCATACTCAGCTTTAAAAGGCCCGAAATGACGATGTAAAAAATTCAAACGAGAAAACAAGCGGCCTTATTTATGTACAAAAAAGGAACGAAAAACAAATATGTAACACACAAACAAACGACAACCACTGAACTACAGGCTCCTTACTTAAATGTTCATAACATACTAAATGTATGTTCATATTGAAATTGATAGAAAACCAAAAATTGGGAATTTTGGAAATGAAGGAGGAGGTATAAAACTTCTAACAACACTTTACATACTTTTAACTCCGCTCTGAATGCCCACGATTTCGCGGGTGTGTTCTAGTAAGTATAAAAGGAGAAGTGGTATGATTGTCAAATGAGACAACTCTCAAAAAGAGAACAAATGATTAAGAAATTTACACTTGACTTGACTTACATCTAGAAATTGACAACGAGGGTCGGTTAAAAACAAAACTTTACAACAAAAGAGATGATTTTAGCTACCGAATTAGACTACTAACAGATAGAAAACGCAGGGTTAGAATTCACAGAACAAAAAAGGGGCAGTGGCAAATATTTCATGTATATTTTGAACACAGAGAGAACTACCCCGGCACCCTTTGCCAAAAAAAACCTTCTTTTTCTTATTTTTGCCTTCGGATTTTATGTTTTGAATTGTAGTTTCATTTTCCATTTTCCGTATTTATTCTAATGTAAGCTCCACGTGGTAAATATCACGTGATGCAGGAATATAGTTTCTTGGAGTTAGGTTATTTCTTTCTTTTCGGGCGTATACTCAAAGCAAACAACATGCATGTGTATAATGGCACTGTAGATTGTCGTATTAAATAAAGAAAGTTGCCGTTCCGGTATATGAACAGATTGGTTAGAAAGCAAGGTTTTAATTTTAATTAGATGGGAAAGCTTAATTCGAGGGTTGAAAATAGAGCGCACAAAAAAAGGGGGGAGGTATTCCACAGGGAATATTTTTATCTTATGAACTCTACATTTGAAAGGTTTATTATTTTTTTTATTTAATTAAAAGAGAAAAACGAATGTAAAACAAATTGTGAATGGTCTTTCTACCTTTCTCACATGCCAAGATATTGCCTCCGTTGAAATTCTGCAAACACCCCATAGAGCAAATTACATGGATGATTAATATTGACCATTTGGTATATGGCTGTGTTCATGAAGGTCATAAATTAATTTGTTGAATGAAATCAAATCTTTAACTACTAATGGGTGCCGTAGGAGGTCGACCGAAATTTTTAGCGAGGATTTCTTGGCATGATTTACCGGATTTGAAATCACATAAGCAACACGACAGGTGCCACATGTGGAGCAGGATCTGCTTACCCTTCCGGAGCACCTGAGATCACCCCTAGTTTTTGGTGGCGTTCGTGTTGTCTATTCTTTAGTTTTCTATGTTGTGTCATGTGTACTATTGTTTGTCTGTTTGTCTTTTTTATTTTTAGCCATGGCGTTGTCAGTTTATTTTCGATTTATGAGTTTGACTGTCCCTCTGGTATCTTTCGTCCCATTTTTACATATATACGGCCTTCAATAATGAGCAAACCCATACCGCATATGTAGTAAGCTTTACAAGTCTCTGCAATGACAGATGTAAAACAAGAATTAAACGAGAATTTAACGGCCCAATTTAACTACAATACAATGAACAAAAACATTAGTAACACAGCCACAAACGACAACCACTGAACTACAGGCTCCTGACTTGGGACAGGCACATACAGAATGTGACGGGGTTAAACATGTTAGTTGGCGCCCAACCCTCCCCTAACATGGGACAGTGGTGTAACAGTACAACATAAGGTCCGAGAACACAGTTATTTCGTAGTGCATTTCTTTTAGACAATAAATAAAAATGAAAAAAATCCCTCCTGAGTTTTCTCAATAATATTTTAAGTCTGTTGTCCTACTTTTGGGACACATTATATCAAAATTATAGAAAACTTCATCAGCTCTAACTCTATATCTTAAATATTGTAAAAGCGCAAATGTCCTTTTATAAAAAGCGCAAATGTCCTATGAATTGAAGCGCAAATGTCCATTTAAAAAAGTGTAAACGTCCTATGTAAAAGCGCAAATGTCCCAAGCCGTCAAACTCGCATGGAAAATTATTAGCAATTAAGGTGTTTTTTTCAGGAACTTTAAACAGCATTAAACCAACAGTCATTCAAAATGAATGCATAAAAAAAATCCAATACCTTTATAAAAATACTGCAACACATTAAATTGAACAAAATCTACATAAAGAAACCGCCAAAAATGTAAATAAGTCAATGTTTGGATAACCCCTTCTTTATTTTAATCTTTTTGTTCAAAATACTGAAAAAAAACCATATTAAACATATGTAACATGGGTTCCGAAATTACATCATCGGGTGCCGATTTAACCAGGTGCCAAATTGACTAAGTGCTGATTTGACTATACCGGGTGCTGATTTGACCATGCAGGTGCCGATTTGACCAGAATTCATTGATGTGATGCATGTTACTGAAATCCTTCTGAAAACACAGGACCACAATACTATCAGTGAAAAAACCCCCATAGATATAACAAGATGTAGTATGAGTACAAATTGACAACTAATAGTGTTTGGCGAAAGGTGCTTTATTATAGTAATGCATATATAGTTATACCAAGCATGGTATCAATAAGCTACAATGAACAAAATGTGAATATGAAGCACCTGAACCCCAATGTGGGTAATAATAAAAGTAATTAGAAAAAATTAACAATACAAAGAAAAAGAAAAAAAAAATGTTTTATATCAATTACATAATAAAAGTGGCCTGGAACATGCTCTTCCGCCCAAAACCACATGGCAATACAAACCCGGATGAAGCATCAAAGGGAAGCAATTCTTACAAGGCGTCATCAATTATGTACAATGAGAGTTGCCTCCCATTGTACGCAATTGACAACTAATAGTGTTTGGCGAAAGGTGCTTTATTATAGTAATGCATATATAGTTATACCAAGCATGGTATCAATAAGCTACAATGAACAAAATGTGAATATGAAGCACCTGAACCCAAAACGAAGTCGCCAAACACAGGGGTTAATAATATATACATAAAAAAAAAACAAAAAAAAAAACAAAACCCAACAACATCAAATCAAGAATATAAAAATACACCGGCGAAAATACCCTAACACTAACTACCAATCAAATAATTCATAGCTGACGTAACCCGATACATATCAACACTAGCTTGTTTAATGTAAGTCTGAAAACAATCAGATCTCCAGTCTCCGTGATGTTTCAATAAAATCTCAGGAATGCTAGCATTGGTGGCTAATGTAGCCCCTCCGTGTCTCAGCGAATGAAAAGAATAAACTGAAGGGTCTAAACCAACAAGAACAATTAACTCTCTAAAACGGTTCAACAAAACGGATCTAGATAAAGGCAATAATTTACCATGAACAGGTAAAGCAAAAACGGGAGCATTCTTATCACCAGGTATTAAAGACACAAGATGCTTATAAGCTCGAACAGGACATATTGATGGCTCAACTGAGCAACACAAAGAAACCTGATGGGTGTAATCATGATTTTGTCTAGTCTTTGACCATTTCAATAAAAGGAGGATACCCTTTTCACTAACAACAACATTATCTCTGATCAATTGTTCACGGGAATTAAAAGATGTAGAGCTTCTGCTGACCAGGTTTGACGCCCTAAGCATACCAAAAAAAACAAACGTTAGAAAACACCATAAACAAGCATCTAAATAATCATAAATATTCAACAACCTAACAATATCAATTAAATGTGTAGGTAACAATGGTAATTTTGACACAGCCACATGCTGATTCTTATGACTCAATCCTCTTAAAGTCAATTTGAATTCTGTAGATAAAAAAGGTTCCACAGTAAAACCAAAAAGTTGACTCCAGGTCTTAATGCCAGAAATATAATTCTTAACAGATGAAAAACTGCTTAAACTCTTGGATAGAAAACATGCATAAGCACACAATATATCCTTAATACAAGGAAATGGTCGAAATTTATAATAAACACAAAAAATATGGTATGCATTGAGTTGACTCTTCAAATTTGAATAAGTACCAGGCCGAAAGGCTGCACCCTTAGCAAGCTTGACCTCTTTCTGCAAAACTGCTCTTCTGGACTTAAGACCTGGAAGTCATAAACAACAGTAATTAGATAAACAACAATGTCATATTAATTATCAAAGTTAGTCTTATCTGACACTAAATATGCGCAAAAAAAAATGTCAATGTATCATGTATGAAAACCTAAATGTTTATAATATCATTAAACATATGACCAAACACTTCTTTCTCAATAAAATCTGAATTGTAAAGTTTAGATTCTATAAAAAACTGTGATCTGTTCTTCTCCGAAAGATTCCAACGGGATAGCAAATCCGATAACCTATTTTCAACAGATGCTATATAACTCACACGCAGTTGAACATTACTTGACGCACACAAGTACCATATTTGACGTGCAAAATTCAACATTTCCTGATCACGTCCTGTTCCCCTATTTAAAATTTCAACACATGATTGATTGTCACAAAACAGCTGTACCCGTTTATTTGAGATACTTGATGTCCAGAATTGAATTGCTATGTAAATCGCATACATTTCAAGCACAGATATGTGCATGTCCCGCAAAGACTCCGGTATATCCGAATGAAAATATTCAAATGTCGTGAAGTTGACACCACCAATACCCTTGAGACACGCGTCAGAGGAAATAATTGCGTCTGGTGAAGACCAATCTACATCCGGAATTATACTAATTCCATTATAGTCATGTAAAAATAATAACCACCACCGAATGTCTTGTCTAAATTCATCTGTAATATGAACACGATAATGATTGAAATGGTATTTTCGTAATGTCTGTAACATGCGTGAAATAAAAAGTCTTCCGCTTCGGTCACATTCGGAAATAAAAGCCAACTTGCCAATAACTTGTTGTAACTGACGTTTGGTGCAATGTTTTTTCTTTTCAAATCTTTGTAACAACTCATAAGTCTCTTGTAATTTAATCTCTGGAATTCGGACTGTCATGTCAATTGAGTTATACTCCTTGCCGAGAAATGTCAAAACTTTTGTCGGCGGCAAACACTTTTCTTTGCTGACTTCTAATCCTAACCTGAAACAATTCTAAAACAAAATTATAATCATGTTCAGCGTTCTGATTGTCACTAACACCACCAAAATCATCAACATAGTTTATTGTATGAATGTTAGATTTCCATAGCATATAGGAAACAGCATTCGTTGTTCGTTGACATGCCTGTGGCGAAGAGCGCATACCAAAAATAAGACGATTGTCAATAAAAATTTGTCCCCTCCATTCATAACCTTGTAAATGCAAGTCGTGCGGATCTAATACTAGCTCAGTGACGAAAAGCCCGGGACAAATCCAACTTCCAAATGGCACACCCACGACCGTGATTCAAGAGCAAAGCAATAAATTCTTCGTGTCTAGGATAATAAAGTTTAGAAGTTTCATTCAAAAAGGTGTCCGAAGGTATGCATTCATTTATGGACAAATTATTGCCATGCGAACAGTCAACAATTACTCTCCTATCGGAATCTCCCTTAGGAACTGTGAATAATGGTGATAATGTTAAATGACAACAAAGAGGGTTCTTTCGGAAATATATGAATCAATAAAACTTGAAAACTGATTAAGATGATTTTGTCGACGTGTGGGGGGATCGGGCAGTGTATCTTTGATATAGTTTAACGGCCATCCATACTTCAAAAATTCAACGACTATTTTATCATGATAATCTTCTAAACGTTGTTCCCACAATTGTATGTTGAAATTAGAACGTACTGGAATTTTACAATATGCAAAATTCGGCTTGCCACTGTAGAACACGGCTTCATGAACACTTGAAAAATTATTTATATTCATTTCACAAAATTTGGTTGATGCATCTTTCAAAATATTTCCACTCATATCTGGTGAATACTCAAAATCAATAGACCCTGCTGTTTTCGTAAACCAAGGACAAATACTTGAAGCTAAAAGTACATTATTAGTTTCATCAACAACATTGTAATTCATGTAATTGTTATCTTTGACAACAGTGTCAAAATCAGTGCTACATAATAAAGATTGCAATAAATATGAATCATTTTCATAAATAGACACACCTGTAAACACAGGGGACGTTTTTTTCACTACAAGCATTGTCACAATAACCAACGCCTGTTAAATTAAAACCTACGGAACTTGACTCGCCTATAGATTCACATGACGAAACATCATAAATATTACTCAAAACATCTGCCTCATATGCAGAGGATATTCCTAATGAATCTTGTGAATTATCAAACAACACACCTATATTTGCAGGGGAATAAGATTTCGTTAACTCATCATACACACCTGAATAATCAGGGGAAGCAATCGCACCTGACATAATTGCAGGGGGTTTCACAACATCATTTTCGTAATTATCACACAATAACACACCTGTAATTACAGGGGAATATAATTTCTTTGAATACTACTATTACTGATCATTTTAGTAGATTCACAATGTAGCACTGAAGTTGAACATCATTGATGATGCGGACAATCCTTCGAAGGATGTAGCACAGACGCATCACTCGAATCTTTTCCTTTACGGACGCACTTTCTGCAAACATGCAATAGTTTTTGTCTCCATAGGCTCCAAAATGATCTCCGGATCAACTACAGTTTCCCGCTTGATATGCGCCGCAAATTGGATTGCGATTAACCGGCTTATCCTTGAAAACTGTTTTAGTCGGGGTATACGAAGACGAAGTGAGGGGGGTGACGAGAGTACGGCCTTGTTCTTCAACAAATGCATGCGACCAATTTTTGCATGTGACCTCTTTCTATGGAACGCAAAACTTCGGCGTGAAAATCCTTTATCTCCGCAAAGGGGTATTTTTCAACGAGATAAAGCAAATTAATGAGATGTTTTTGTCTGTGCACAGAAATGGCTTGTTTTTCAATGTTATGCATAATGAATGTTTCACCTCTGACTAGTTGTGCTAGACCGAAATCTTTATCAGAATAATTGACCGATTTGGTTTGTGCATGCTCATGTGGCCATGTCACATCATATTTAACTCTATCCTTAGCAGCTCTTGCTTCACCGGAAACTGCTGTTCTTTTTTGTTTATCTTTGAATATATTTCATTGATGTGATGCATGTTACTGAAATCCTTCTGAAAATACAGGACCACAATACTATCAGTGAAAAAACCCCCATAGATATAACAAGATGTAGTATGAGTGCAAATGAGACAAAACTCCATCCAAGTCATAATGTTCAATTATCTTCAATTTCTACTGAAGATTGGCTGTCAAAAATTTCTAACATTCCAATTTTCAATAACAGTTAACAGGAAATACATACTCACAATAACAGATAACAACAAAAAATAATAGTCCTTTAAAAGCTAACAAGGAATAAGACAAAAACAGCTAACAGCCAATACATTTTCAGAATAACAGATAACAAAGAAATAAATTACCCCAAAACAGCATAACAGTTAAACCCCTTGCCCCCCTCATTTTAGATCACTTATCATAAATTATTAATTACGACCATATTTAACTGATCGAAAGAAAATAATTTGTCAAATGAAGTCCGGGGGAGGGGGATAGGACGTGCCGCTGGAATAGGTTACTTTTACCAGCTTGAAAATATGGGAATAGGTGGGGAAAACTATCAGAAATTATACTCCATGTACTCGCAGAGCAATATTATGTTTTTCATTTATGTTTTATGTATACTGTTTCTCTGTTTACACGAAACGATTGTCAATACTTTATACAAAGTATAAAAAAAGTCTCATTCTTTATCCATCATGTCCATGTTTTGACCATGTTAACTTTATACCATCAGAATGTCATCAATGTTTGATACTCATAATAGGCTAATGCATCAAGTTTCTCAGTATTCTGTAGCGCATTCAAGTAATCGTTAAAGAATACAAAACAGCTATTTCATTAAATTTAAAACTTACCAAATTAATTAAGAATATTCCAACATACAAGAATGAATAAAACGCACGTGTTCAAGATACATAATAAACATCTATACCACGTGATATACAATTAAAATAAGTAGAAAAACGTAAACAGAGAGAACGTATGTTTTCCGGATTTTATTGCTATGCAGTTTTTGTAAACTATATAGATTGTAATAATATATTAACCACTTATAATAAGTTTATCTTGTGAATCCCCTGGTTCATTTGATAATTCACACACAGGGATAAACCTATCTGGGATAGTTGTACCTTTTAGGGTATTTGTTAACAACCAATAGTGCAATAAACTGAATAATTATTAAAAAAAAAAAAGAAATATATGTGATGAGGTTGATAAATAACGTTCCAATCAAGTTACTTGTATATGAAAAGTCCCGTCTTTTTTTCATTGCCAAAAGTTTCGCCGAATGTAAACATTACACACAGAATCTAAGCCTTAAATATTCCACTTTTCCAAACACCCCTCCCCGGCCAAACCTAACCAATATGTGAAAAGGTTACAATTTTACTTACGCAATAAATGAAAAGGTTTACATATAAAAAATGTGGTATGATTGCCAATGAGGCATACATGTTTAAGATCTAAATTATATGAAAAGGGTGGGGTAACAGAACCCCAGCGCGCCCCTTTCAATTAAATATTGAAGTGTCCCATCCTCACCCCACCCTTCACAACTCATAAACCCGGTGCTGCCTTTTTTGCACGCGTTATAAAATAGTTAAAAGTTCCGGGATCTTACAGGTGTCAGACCACCAATTACTCCCTCCAATTTAGAACGTATAAAAAAAAGTAGTCCTACTTTGACACAAAATAGTGCTTTTGATGTCATTGTTTACTTAAACTAACCAACAAATTTGCAGAAATGAAACTTTTGGTGAAAGGGAAATATATTTAGACCATTTTGAGCCAAAATTCACTTGTCTATGAGTTTTCATTAAACATTCAGGATTAATGCGCTACATAGTACACTAATTTAAGATTTCCAGAAAACCGGGAGTTATTTTGGTAGTACCTGTCTTTTCAAAATCAGAAATTTGTTACAAGACTTTAAACATTGGATGGACGTCAAGTTGGTTACCTATTCCCTATTCCCTATTCGTTACCTATTCCATATTGGGGTCTATTAAGGGGTATTTTGAGGGGCATAAAGAAGGGAGGGGTTTACTATAGAACCCTATGGGATTTTATTTTCTAAAATTTTCAAATGAATATAACTTGAAAACTGTAAGTGATAGATACATGCAGTCTTCAGAAATGATAAAAGGACAATAAAACAAATCACATGAAATATAGGGGAGTCCCTGGGGGGTCATCCCTACCCCCTTCAATTCGAGAATATGCTTTTAACTTGTAAACGGTCCAGATCCCCACCCCTAAACCATATATATTCTTGTATGGGACAATAAAACTAATCAAATGAAATTAAATAAAAGTTCCTGGGGGTCACCCCCAGCCCGTTCAATTTGAGAATGTACTATTATCTTGTAAACGGTTCAGATCCCCACCCCTAAACCATATATATTCTTGAAAAGGACGATAAAACAAATCAAATGAAATTAAATGGAAGTCCCTGGGGGTCATCCCCACCCCGTTCAATTTTAGAATGTGCTATTATCTTGTAAACGGTCCAGATCCCCACCCCTAAACCATTCTTGTAGGGGACAATAAAAATAATAAAATGAAATTAAATGGAACTTCCTGGGGGTCACCCCACCCTGTTCAATTTGAGAATGTACTATTATCTTGTAAATGGTCCAGGTCCCCACCCCTAAACCATATATTGTCTTGTAGGGGACAATAAAACAAATGAAATGAAATAAAAGGAAAGTCCCTAGGGGTCACCCCACCCCCTCTTGTTTGAAAACTTATAAACGGTCAACATCCCCACCCCTAAACTATATATATTCTGGTAAGGGACAATAAAACTAATCAAATGAAATTAAATGGAAGTTCCTGGGGGTCACCCCCACCCCGTTCAATTTGAGAATGTACTATTATCTTGTAAATGGTCCAGATCCCCACCCCTCAACCATATATGTTCTTGTAGGGGACAATAAAACAAATAAAATGAGATAAAAGGAAAGTCCCTAGGGGGTCACCCCACCCCCTCTTGTTTGAAAACTTGTAAATGGTCAACATCCCCACCCCTAAACTATATATATTCTGGTAAGGGACAATAAAACTAATCAAATGAAATTAAATGGAAGTTCCTTGGGGTCAACCCCACCCCGTTCAATTTGAGAATGTACTATTATCTTGTAAATGGTCCAGATCCCCACCCCTCAACCATATATGTTCTTGTAGGGACAATAAAACAAATAAAATGAGATAAAAGGGAAGTCCTGAGGGGTCATCCCACCCCCTCTTGTTTGAAAACTTGTAAACGGTCAACAACCCCACCCCTAAACCATATATATTCTTGTAGGGGACAATAAAACAAATAAAATGAAATGTAGGTAAAGTCTCTGGGGTCACCACCACCACCCCTCCTGTTTGAATACTTGTAAATGGTGGAGATCCCCAACAGTAAGCCATATATATTCTTGTATGGGACAAAAAATCAAATCAAATGAACATGGGACCATATGAATAGCGAGTTATGGGAGCTTTATTTGGGAAACTTCGTAACAGCATCCTGTTACAATTACTTCTTGTTGTTTATACTCTTATATCTGGTAATAGTTCTAAATTTGTTGAGGTAAAATGATCTTTTTATGACCTATTTATATGTGTTTGTGCTCAACCGATCCTTTTACTTTATGTTCGATACTCATTTGTTCCTTATTTGATTTTTATACGTTCTACCTTTTAACTGCTTTATGTCCGTATGTTTGAAGATGGATCTTGGTTCGAAGGGATGAAATCACCGTGTTAGCGCTTGCATAAAAAAAAAGATGTGGTATGATTGCCAATGAGACAACAACCCACAATAGACCAAAATGACACAGAAACTATCAACTATAGGTCAATGTACGGCCTTCAACAATGAGCATAGCCCAAACCGTGTAGTCACCTATAAAAGGCCCAGATATGACAATTTCAAACAATTCAAACAACAAAACTAACGGCCGTATTTCATATACAAAAAAATAAACGGAAAACAAATATGTAACACAAAAGCAAACGATAACTACTTAATTTCTGGCTCTTGTCTAGGGACAGGCACATACTAACATAATGTGGTGGGGTTAAACATGTTAGCAGGGTGTACATCGTTTCGGAGCATGCTATTACCTTGTTTAATTCGTTCCATCACTCGCTTATAATTCGCTTATAATACGTGTATCATACGTTGCACCTTTTAAAACATGATTTTCAATTGTTTTGTTGTCTCTGGTGGTAGACTTGGGTTCTTAGAGGTGATATAACTCTATAAGCGCATATGCACCCGTTCCAGCGCTCGGATAATACCCTGTTAAATATTCTTACTTATTCGCTTTTAATACGTTTGTTGTACGTTGCACCTTTTAGAAAAGGATTTTCAATTGTGTTCATATCTCTGGTGGTAATAATGTGCTCTTATAGATGAAATATCCCTATTAGCGCGTATGTACCCGTTCCAGCGCTCGGATAATACCCTGTTACTTATTCGTTCCTTATTCGCTTTTAATGCGCGGGGTAAGTATACGTTGCACCTTGAAATAAATCGTGTTTTAATTGTGTTCATGTCTCTGGTGGTAACACTGTGTAATAAGAGATGAAATCACCCTATTAGCGTGCATGTACCCGTTCCAGCGCTCGGTTAATACCCTGTTACCTATTCGTTACATTTTCGTTACTTATTCGCTTTTAATACGTTTGTTGTACGTTGCACCTTTAAGAAACGGATTTTCAATTGTGTTCATATCTCTTGTGGTAATAATGTGTTCTTATAGATGAAATGACCTTATTAGCGCGCATATTACCCGTTCCAGCGCTCGGATAATACCCGGTTACTTATTCGTTCCTTATTCGCTTTTAATGCGCAGGGTATACGTTGCACCTTGAAATAAATCGTTTTTTAATTGCGTTCGTGTCTCTGAAGGTAACAATGTGTTCTTATAGATAAATTGACCCTATTAGCGCGCATGTACCCGTTCCAGCGCTCGGTAAATACCCTGTTACCTATTCGTTACCTATTCGTTACCTATTCACTTATAATACATTTGTTCAATTGTGTTCATGTCTCTGGTGGTAACAATGTGTTCTTAGAGATGAAATGACCCTATTAGCGCATATGTACCCGTTCCAGCGCTCGGTTAATACCCTGTTACCTATTCGTTACCTATTCGTTACTTATTCGCTTTAAATACGTTTGTTGTACGTTGCACCTTTTAGAAAAGGATTTTCACTTGTGTTCATGTCTCTGGTGGTAACAATGTGTAATTAGAGATGAAATGACCCTATTAGCGTGCATGTACCCGTTCCAGCGCTCGGTTAATACCCTGTTACCTATTCGTTACCTATTCGTTACCTATTCACTTATAATACGTTTGTTGTACGTTGCACCTTTTAGAAAAGGATTTTCAATTGTGTTCATGTCTCTGGTGGTAACAATGTCTTCTCAGAGATAAAATGACTCCATTAGCGTGCATGTACCCGTTCCAGCGCGCGGATAATATCCTGTTACTTATTCGTTCCTTATTCGCTTTTAATGCGCGGGGTAAGTATACGTTGCACCTTGAAATAAATCGTTTTTTAATTGTGTTCATGTCTCTGGTGGTAACAATATGTTCTTAGAGACGAAATGACCCTATTAGAGCGCATGTACCCGTTCCAGCGCTAGGTTAATACCCTGTTACCTATTCGTTACCTATTCAGTTATAATACGTTTGTTGTATGTTGCACCTTTTAGAAAAGGATTTTCAATTGTGTCTATTTCTCTGGTGGTAACAATGTGTTCTAAGAGATGAAATGACCCTATTAGCGCGCATGCACCCGTTGCATCGCTCGGTTAATACCCTGTTATCTATTCGTTACCTATTCGTTACCTATTCACTTATATTACGTTTGTTGTACGTTGCACCTTTTAGAAAAGGATTTTCAATTGTGTTGATGTCTCTGGTAGTAACAATGTGTAATTAGAGATGAAATGACCCTATTAGCGTGCATGTACCCGTTCCAGCGCTCGGTTAATACCATGTTACCTATTCGTTACCTATTCACTTAGAATACGTTTTGTTGTACGTTGCACCTTTTAGAAAAGGATTTTCAATTGTGTCCATGTCTCTGGTGGTAACAATGTGTTCTTAAAGATGAAATGACCTTATTAGCGCGCATGTACCCGTTCCAGCGCTCGGTTAATACCCTGTTACCTATTCGTTACCTATTCGTTACCTCTTCACTTATAATACGTTTGTTGTACGTTGCACCTTTTAGAAAAGGATTTTCAATTGTGTTTATGACTCTGGTGGTAACAATGTGTTCTTAGAGATGAAATGACCCTATTACCGCATATGTACCCGTTCCAGTGCTCGGTTAATACCCTGTTACCTATTCATTACCTATTCGCTACTTATTCGCTTTAAATACGTTTGTTTGTACGTTGCACCTTTAAGAAAAGGATTTTCACTTGTGTTCATGTCTCTAGTGGTAACAATGTGTAATTAGAGATGAAATGACCCTATTAGCGCGCATGTACTCGTTCCAGCGCTCGGTTAATATCCTGTTACCTATTCGTTACCTATTCGTTACCTATTCGTTACCTATTCACTTATAATTCGTTTGTTGTACGTTGCACCTTTTAGAAAAGGATTTTCAATTGTGTTCATGTCTCTGGTAGTAACAATGTGTAATTAGAGATGAAATGACCCTATTAGCGTGCATGTACCCGTTCCAGCGCTCGGTTAATACCCTGTTACCTATTCGTTACCTATTCACTTATCATACGTTTGTTGTACGTTGCACCTTTTAGAAAAGGATTTTCAATTGTGTCCATGTCTCTGGTGGTAACAATTTGTTCTTAGAGATGAAATGACCCTATTACCGCGCATGTACCCGTTCCAGCGCTCGGTTAATACCCTGTTACCTATTCGTTACCTATTCGTTACCTATTCACTTATAATACGTTTGTTGTACGTTGCACCTTTTAGAAAAGGATTTTCAATTGTGTTCATGTCTCTGGTAGTAACAATGTGTAATTAGAGATGAAATGACCCTATTAGCGTGCATGTACCCGTTCCAGCGCTCGGTTAATACCTTGTTACCTATTCGTTACCTATTCACTTATCATACGTTTGTTGTACGTTGCACCTTTTAGAGAAGGATTTTTAATTGTGTCCATGTCTCTGGTGGTAACAATGTGTTCTAAGAGATGAAATGACCTTATTAGAGCGCATGTACCCGTTCCAGCGCTCGGTTAATACCCTGTTACCTATTCGTTACCTATTCGTTACCTATTCACTTATAATACGTTTGTTGTACGTTGCACCTTTTAGAAAACGATTTTCACTTGTGTTCATGTCTCTGGTGGTAACAATGTGTTCTTAGAGATGAAATGACCCTATTAGCGCATATGTACCCGTTCCAGCGCTCGGTTAATACCCTAGTACATATTCGTTACCTATTCGTTAATTATTCGCTTTAAATACGTTTGTTGTACGTTGCACCTTTAAGAAAAGGATTTTCACTTGTGTTCATGTCTCTGGTGGTAACAATGTGTAATTAGTGATGAAATGACCCTATTAGCGCGCATGTACTCGTTCCAGTGGTCGGTTAATACCCTGTTACCTATTCGTTACCTATTCGTTACTTATTCGCTTATAATACGTTTGTTGTACGTTGCACCTTTTAGAAAAAAGATTTTTATTTGTGTTCATGTCTCTGGTGGTAACAATGTGTTCTTAGAGATGAAATAACCCTTTTAGCGCGTATGTACCCGTTCCATCGCTCGGCTAATACCTTGTTACCTATTCGTTACTTCTTATTTCAAGGTGCAACGCATAGCACGCGTATTTAAAGCGAATAAGGAACGAATAAGTAACAGGGTATCAGTCGAGCGCTGAAACGGGTACATATGTTCGATTAAGGTTATTTCACCTCTAAGAATCGACAGTTACCACCAGAGACACAAAAATATTTCTTTTTAAAGTGCAACGCATTACACACGTTTTAAAAGCGAATAAGGAACGAATAAGTAACAGGGTATCACTGAGCGGTGAAATGGGTACATATGTGCTAATAGGGTTTTTTCAACTCAGATCAGAGAACACATAATTACCACCAGAGACGTGAAAGCAATCGATAATCGATTCATTTCAAGGTGCAACGTATACCACGCGTATTTAAAGCGAATAAGGAACGAATAAGTAACAGGGTATCAGTCGAGCGCTGAAACGGGTACACATGTTCTCTTAGGGTTATTTCACCTCTAAAAACCGACAGTTACCACCAAAGACACAAAAATATTTCTTTTTTTAAAGTGCAACGCATAACACACGTTTTAGTTTTTAATTTAAACATATTTATTTATAGTGGATTGGGAAACAAGTTTTGCAACTTATATTTACCCCTTTCCACTTTTCGGGTGCGAGTGCTGCCTTGTAGCGGCATCAGCCTACTCTTTTTCGAAATCTACAAGGGTGTCTTCAACGTGCAAGAGATATGGCTCTCTCTTAACACGGGTCAGCCATTTATCGTCCCCTTCCGACGGACTATCATCGTTTCCTGAAGACCATAGTCGCAAATGGTGTCAAGGGAGAGCCGAAAATTGAGTTCCTGAAATTTTCATCCCGAACGGGAATCGAACCAGGAACCATTGTGTTAGTAGTCCGATGCACTAACCGCTACAACACGTTTTATAAGCGAATAAGAAACGAATAAGTAACAGGGTATCAGTGTTGCGCTGAAACGGGTACATATGCGCTAATAGGGTTTTTTCACTTCAGAGAACACACAATTACCGCCAGAGACATAAAAGCAATAGATAATCGATTTATTCCAAGGTGCAACGTATACCACGCGTATTAAAAGCGAATAAGGAACGAATAAGTAACAGGTTATCAGTCGAGCGCTGAAACGGGTACATATGTTCTATTAGGGTTATTTCACCTCTAAGAACCGACAGTTACCACCAGAGACACAAAAATATTTCTTTTTAAAGTGCAACGCATAACACACGTTTTAAAAGCGAATAAGGAACGAATAAGTAACAGGGTATCAGTGTAGCGGTGAAATGGGTACATATGCGCTAATAGGTTTTTTGAACTCAGAGAACACATAATTACCACCAGAGACATGAAAGCAATCGATAATCGTTTTATTTCAAGATGCAACGTATACCACGCGTATTGAAAGCGATTAAGGAACGAATGAGTTACAGGGTACAAACCGAGCGCTGGAACGGGTACATACACGCTAATAGGGTTATTTCATCTCCAAGAACACATAGTTACCGCCAGAGACAAGAACACAATTGAAAATCATTTTCTAAAATGTTCATTTTTATACAAGCGCGCACCTCTTCGAACCAAGAACCATTTAAAAGGTAGAACGTATAAAAATCAAATAATAAACAAATAAGTATCTGACATAAAGCAACAGGATCGGTTGAGCACAAACACATATAAATAGGTCATAAGAAGGTCATTTTACCTCAACAAATTTAGATCTATAACAAGAGATAAGAATATAAACAAGAGTGCACACGTTGAAATGTCTCGCCTTCTTTACTAATCATTGATATTATGTTGATAGTCTTAAGTATAAAGCTTTATAACAACTGTCACATAACTTAACATTAACCAAGATAACAAAAACCAAATTGAATGAACCATGAAAATGAGGTCAAGGTCAGATGAAACATGCCAGACAGACATGTAGAGCTAACAATGCTTGCATACAACAAATATAGTTGACCTCTTACTTATAGTTTAAGAAAAAAAGACCAAACACAAAAACTTAACACTGAGCAATGAACCGTGAAAATGAGGTCGAGGTCAAATAAAACCTGTGCGACTGACATACAGATCATTTAATATTTCCATACACCAAATATAGTTGACTTATAGCATATAGTATTAGATAAAAAGACCAAAACTCAAAAACTTAACTTTGACCACTCAACCATGAAAATGAGGTCAAGGTCAGATGACATCTGTACGCTAGACTTGTACACCTTACAATCATTCCATACAACAAATATAGTAGATCTATTATGTAAAGTATGAGAAAAAGAGACATAAACACAAAAACTTAACTATAACCACTGAACAGTGAAAATAAGGTCAAGGTCAGATGACACCTGCCAGTTGGAAATGGACACCTTACAGTCCTTCCATACACCGAATATACTTGCCCTATTGCTTATAGTATCTGAGATATGGACTTGACCAACAAAACTTAACCTTGTTCACTGATCCATGAAATGAGGTCGAGGTTAAGTGAAAACTGTCTGACGGGCATGGAGACCTTACAAGGTACGCACATACCAAATATAATTATCCTATTTCTTAAAATAACTTAAAGACAGAATTCAACATTACAAAACATCTTAACTTTATTTTCAAGTGGTCACTGAACCATGAAAATGAGGTCAAGGACATTTGACATGTGACTGACAGAAACTTCTTAACATGAGGCATCCATATACAAAGTATGAAGCATCCAGTTCTTCCACCTTCTAAAATATAAAGTTTTTAAAAAGTTAGCTAACACCGCCACCGCCGTAGCCGCCGTAGCCGCCGCCGAATCACTATCCCTATGTCGAGCTTTCTGCAACAAAAGTTGCAGGCTCGACAAAAATTAAAAAGGGTGAGGATATCAAAAATTGAATAAGTAACGAATAGGTAACGAATAGGGAATAGAGAATAAATAACGAATAGGTAACGCATAGGGAATAGGGAATAAGTAACGAATAGGTAACAAATAGGGAATAGGCAATAAGTTACGAATAGGTAACGCATAGGGAATAGGGAATAAGTAACGAATAGGTAACAAATAAGTAACAGGGTATTAACCGAGCCCTGGAACTGGTAGATGCACGCTAATAGGGTCATTTTTATCTCTAAACACAATGTTACCACCAGAGACATGGACACAATTGAAAATCCTTTTCTAAAAGGTGCAACGTACAACAAACGTATTATAAGTGAAAAGGTAATGAATAGGTAACAGGGTATTAACCGAGCTCTGGAACGGGTACATGCGCTCTAATAGGGTCATTTCTTCTCTCTAAGAACACATTGTTACCACCAGAGACATGAACCCAATTAAAAAACGATTTATTTCAAGGTGCAACGTATACTTACCTCGCGCATTAAAAGCGAATAAGGAACGAATAAGTAACAGGGTATTATCCGCGCGCTGGAACGGGTACATGCACGCTAATAGAGTCATTTTATCTCTGGGAAGACATTGTTACCACTAGAGACATGGACACAATTGAAAATCCTTTTCTAAAAGGTGCAACGTACAACACACGTATTATAAGTGAATAGGTAATGAATAGGTAACGAATAGGTAACAGGGTATTAACCGAGCGCTGGAACGGGTACATGCGCGCTAATCAGGTCATTTCATCTCTAAGAACACATTGTTACCACCAGAGACATGGACACAATTGAAAATCCTTTTCTAAAAGGTGCAACGTGCAACAAACGTATTATAAGTGAATAGGTAACGAATAGGTAATGAATAGGTAACAGGGTATTAACCGAGCGCTGGAACGGGTACATGCACGCTAATAGGGTCATTTCATCTCTAATTACACATTGTTACCACCAGAGACATGGACACAATTGAAAATCCTTTTCTAAAAGGTGCAACGTACAACAAACGTATTATAAGTGAATAGGTAACGAATAGGTAACGAATAGGTAACAGGGTATTAACCGAGCTCTGGTACATGCGCTCTAATAGGGTCATTTCTTCTCTAAGAACACATTGTTACCACCAGAGACATGGACACAATTGAAAATCCGTTTCTAAAAGGTGCAACGTACAACAAACATATTTTAAGTGAATAGGTAACGAATAGGTAACAGGGTATTACCCGAGCGCTGGAACGGGTACACGCGCGCTAATAGAGTCATTTCATCTCTAAGAAGACATTGTTACCACCAGAGACATGAACACAATTGAAAATCCTTTTCTAAAAAGTGCAACGTACAACAAACGTATTATAAGTGAATAGGTAACGAATAGGTAAGAATAGGTAACAGGGTATTAACGAGCGCTGGAACGGGTACATGCACGCTAATAGGGTCATTTCATCTCTTAATTACACATTTTACCACAGAGACATGGACACAATTGAAAATCCTTTTTCTAAAAGGTGCAACGTACAACAAACGTATTATTAGTGAATAGGTAACGAATAGGTAACAGGGTATTAACCGAGCTCTGGAGCGGGTACATGCGCTTAATAGGATCATTTCTTCTCTAAAACACATTGTTACCACCAGAGACATGAACAAAGTTGAAATCCTTTTCTAAAAGGTGCAACGTACAACAAACGTATTATAAGTGAATAGGTAACGAATAGTAATGAATAGGTAACAGAGTATTAACAGAGCGCTGGAACGGTACATGCCGCTAATAGGGTCATTTCTTCTCTAAGAACACATTGTTACCACCAGAGACAGAACCAATTAAAAAACGATTTATTTCAAGGTGCAACGTATACTTACCCCGCGCATTAAAAGCGAATAGGAACGAATAAGTAACAGGGTATTATCCGCGCGCTGGAACGGGTACATACACGCTAATAGGTCATTTTATCTTAGAAGACATTGTTACCACAGAGACATGGACACAATTGAAAATCCTTTTCTAAAAGGTGCAACGTACAACAAACGTATTATAAGGAATAGGTAACGAATAGGTAACGAATAGGTACAGGGTATAACCGAGCCTGGAACGGGTACATGCCGCTAATAGGTCATTTCATCTCTAAAACACATTGTTACCACCAGAGACATGGACACAATTGAAAATCCTTTTCTAAAAGGTGCAACGTACAACAAACTATTATAAGTGAATAGGTAACGAATAGGTAAGAATAGGTAACAGGGTATTAACCGAGCCTGGAACGGGTACATGCCGCTAATAGGGTCATTTCATCTCTAATTACACATTGTTACCACAGAGACATGGACACAATTGGAAAATCCTTTTCTAAAAGGTGCAACGTACAACAAACGTATTTATTAGTGAATAGGTAACGAATAGGTAACAGGGTATTAACCGAGCTCTGGACGGGTACATGCGCTAATAGGTCATTTCTTCTCTAATGAACACATTGTTACCACAGAGACATGAACAAGTTGAAAATCCTTTTCTAAAAGGTGCAACGTACAACAAACGTATTATAAGTGAATAGGTAACGAATAGGTAAGAATAGGTAACAGGGTATTAACGAGCGCTGGAACGGTTTCATGCACGCTAATAGGGTCATTTCTTCTCTAAGAACACATTGTTACCACCAGAGACATGACACAATTAAAAAACGATTTATTTCAAGGTGCAACGTACTACCCGCGCATTAAAAGCGAATAAGGAACGAATAAGTAAGACAGGGTATTATTCGAGCGCTGGAACGGGTACATACGCGCTAATAGGGTCATTTCATCTCTAAGAAACATTAGTTACCACCAGAGATAGAACACAATTGAAAATCCTTTTTAAAGGTGCAACGTACAACAACGTATTAAAAGCGAATAAGTAAGAATAGTAACAGGGGATTAATCCGAGCGCTGGAACGGGTACATATGCGCTAATAGGGTATTTCATCTTAAGAACACATTGTTACCACCAAGAGAATGAACACAATTGAAAATCCTTTTCTTAAAGGTGCAGTCAAAACGTATTTAAAGCGAATAAGTACGAATAGTAACAGTATACGAGCGCTGGAACGTACATGCCCTAATAGGGTCATTCATCTCTAATTACACATGTTACACAGACATGAACAGTGAAATCTTTTCTAAAGTGCAACGTACAACAACGTATTATGTAGTACATAGGTAACGAATAGGTAACAGGGTATTAACCGAGCTCTGGAACGGGTACATGCGCTCTAATAGGGTCATTTCTTCTCTAAGAAGACATTGTTACCACCAGAGACATGGACACAATTGAAAATCCTTTTCTAAAAGGTGCAACGTACAACAAACGTATTTTAAGTGAACAGGTAACGAATAGGTAACAGGGTATTAACCGAGCGCTGGAACGAGTACATGCGTGCTAATAGGGTCATTTCATCTCTAATTACACATTGTTACCACCAGAGACATGAACGCAAGTGAAAATCCTTTTCTAAAAGGTGCAATGTACAACAAACGTATTATAAGTGAATAGGTAACGAATAGGTAACGAATAGGTAACAGGGTATTAACCGAGCTCTGGAACGGGTACATGCGCTCTAATAGGGTCATTTCTTCTCTAAGAACACATTGTTACCACCAGAGACATGAACACAATTAAAAAACGATTTATTTCAAGGTGCAACGTATACTTACCCCGCGCATTAAAAGCGAATAAGGAACGAATAAGTAACAGGGTATTATCCGAGCGCTGGAACGGGTACATACGCGCTAATAGGGATATTTCATCTATAAGAACACATTATTACCACCAGAGATATGAACACAATTGAAAATCCTTTTCTAAAAGGTGCAACGTACAACAAACGTATTAAAAGCGAATAAGTAAGAATATTTAACAGGGTATTATCCGAGCGCTGGAACGGGTACATATGTGCTTATAGAGTTATATCACCTCTAAGAACCCAAGTCTACCACCAGAGACAACAAAACAATTGAAAATCATGTTTTAAAAGGTGCAACGTATGATACACGTATTATAAGCGAATTGTAAGCCAGTGATGGAACCAATTAAACAAGGTAATAGCATGCTCCGAAACGATGTATACCCTGCTAACATGTTTAACCCCACCACATTATGTTAGTATGTGCCTGTCCCTAGACAAGAGCCTGAAATTAAGTAGTTATCGTTTGTTTTTGTGTTACATATTTGTTTTCCGTTTATTTTTTTGTATATGAAATACGGCCGTTAGTTTTGTTGTTTGAATTGTTTGAAATTGTCATATCTGGGCCTTTTATAGGTGACTACACGGTTTGGGCTATGCTCATTGTTGAAGGCCGTACATTGACCTATAGTTGATAGTTTCTGTGTAATTTTGGTCTATTGTGGGTTGTTGTCTCATTGGCAATCATACCACATCTTTTTTTTTATGCAAGCGCCAACACGGTAATTTCATCCCTTCGAACCAAGATCCATCTTCAAACATACGGACATAAAGCAGTTAAAAGGTAGAACGTATAAAAATCAAATAAGGAACAAATGAGTATCGAACATAAAGTAAAAGGATCGGTTGAGCACAAACACATATAAATAGGTCATAAAAAGATCATTTTACCTCAACAAATTTAGAACTATTACCAGATATAAGAGTATAAACAACAAGAAGTAATTGTAACAGGATGCTGTTACGAAGTTTCCCAAATAAAGCTCCCATAACTCGCTATTCATATGGTCCCATGTTCATTTGATTTGATTTTTTGTCCCATACAAGAATATATATGGCTTACTGTTGGGGATCTCCACCATTTACAAGTATTCAAACAGGAGGGGGTGGTGGTGACCCCCAGAGACTTTACCTACATTTCATTTTATTTGTTTTATTGTCCCCTACAAGAATATATATGGTTTAGGGGTGGAGATGTTGACCGTTTACAAGTTTTCAAACAAGAGGGGGTGGGATGACCCCTCAGGACTTCCCTTTTATCTCATTTTATTTGTTTTATTGTCCCCTACAAGAACATATATGGTTGAGGGGTGGGGATCTGGACCATTTACAAGATAATAGTACATTCTCAAATTGAACGAGGTGGGGTTGACCCCAAGGAACTTCCATTTAATTTCATTTGATTAGTTTTATTGTCCCTTACCAGAATATATATAGTTTAGGGGTAGGGATGTTGACCATTTACAAGTTTTCAAACAAGAGGGGGTGGGGTGACCCCCTAGGGACTTTCCTTTTATTTCATT
Organism: Mytilus edulis; assembly: GCA_019925275.1. Lineage (NCBI taxonomy): Eukaryota > Metazoa > Mollusca > Bivalvia > Mytilida > Mytilidae > Mytilus > Mytilus edulis. The sequence continues at coordinate 4,048,478 of CM034361.1, forward strand.
TCATTTGTTTTATTGTCCCCTACAAGAATATATATGGTTTAGGGGTGGGGATCTGGACCATTTACAAGATAATAGTACATTCTCAAATTGAACGGGGTGGGGGTGACCCCCAGGAACTTCCATTTAATTTCATTTGATTAGTTTTATTGTCCCTTACCAGAATATATATAGTTTAGGGGTGGGGATGTTGACCGTTTATAAGTTTTCAAACAAGAGGGGGTGGGGTGACCCCCTAGGGACTTTCCTTTTATTTCATTTCATTTGTTTTATTGTCCCCTACAAGACAATATATGGTTTAGGGATGGGGATCTGGACCATTTACAAGATAATAGTACATTCTCAAATTGAACGGGGTGGGGGTGACCCCCAGGAACTTCCATTTAATTTCATTTGATTATTTTTATTGTCCCCTACAAGAATATATATGGTTTAGGGGTGGGGATCTGGACCGTTTACAAGATAATAGCACATTCTAAAATTGAACGGGGTGGGGATGACCCCCAGGGACTTCCATTTAATTTCATTTGATTTGTTTTATCGTCCTTTTGAAGAATATATATGGTTTAGGGGTGGGGATCTGAACCGTTTACAAGATAATAGTACATTCTCAAATTGAACGGGGTGGGGGTGACCCCCAGGAACTTTTATTTAATTTCATTTGATTAGTTTTATTGTCCCATACAAGAATATATATGGTTTAGGGGTGGGGATCTAGACCGTTTACAAGTTAAAAGCATATTTTCGAATTGAAGGGGGTAGGGATGACCCCAGGGACTGCCCTATATTTCATGTGATTTGTTTTATTGTCCTTTAATCATTTCTGAAGACTGCATGTATCTATCACTTACACTTTTCAAGTTATATTCATTTGAAAATTTTAGAAAATAAAATCCCATAGGGTTCTATAGTAAACCCCTCTCTTCTTTATGCCCCTCAAAATACCCCTTAATAGACCCCAATGCACAAATGAACGATTGATGGCTCACCTAGACATATTAGTCTAACATTTTATGAAACCCTAAGTAAATCTGACAAGTAGTTTTGGAGAAATGCTGCGGACAAGTTCATTTTTAAAGTGGCGGAAGAAGAAACTTTTAACAGTGAATGCACATATTTGCATGGCTATACATTTTTCTGTAAATTTTCAGTACATTTAGATCATTTTAAAAACATGACATTTTTGCTGTTTCCATGGCAACGGCAGCCATTTTGAAAGTTTCAAAGTCAAAAGTCTCATTTATACATGCCAGTTTACAATAATATTAAGTTTCATTAAGTTTGGAGCATTTAAAAAATATTTGACATTTTTCCAGTTTCCATGGCAACGGTAGCCATTTTGGAAATTCCAACTTCAAAAGTCTCATGCAGACTTGATAGTCTACAATCATATGAAGTTTCGTCAATTTTGAAGCATTTTGAAATTTTTGAAATTTTTGACATTTGTGATGGTTCCTATGGCAACAGAGACCATTCCCAAAATGTAATGGCATATACCACATTGGTACATGAGAGGGACCATACCATCAAAGTTTCGATCAATTTGACCTACCATTTTAAGAAAGTAAATGCCACTTTAAGGTTTTTGGACCATTTTGACCTGTTTTGCATTGTTTCCATGGTAACGGCAGACATTTTCGAAATTCCAACGCCAAATTCCACCTCTACCAATGTTGCTTATCGTTACTGTGAAGTTTTATAAAATTTGGAGCATTTCCATATTTAGGAAATTTTTGGTGTAGTATCCATGGCAACATAGCAGTTCCAATGATTGCCAAAATCATCCCAAAGCAGTATATAGTGGGCATCTACATTGTATTAAAATCTAAAGATTTTAAGGTAAAGCATTCTCAAACAATTCACCTTTCTCCAAAATTATATTTTTTCACCATTTTTCCGTTTCCATGGTGATGGCAGCCATTTTTTAGTTCCAAAGTTGCACTGCAACTGGAAAGTCAGGGTTCCTTGTTATAGTGCACCATCATTCAGATTGGTTCCTTTGGCTCTGAGAAAACTGCCGGACAAAATTAGGTGGAAGAAAAATAATAATAATAGAGGAAAAGCAATATGTCACCCGACATTGTCGATCGGGTGACATAATAAAAATAATAAGAACTGAGCAAAAACAATAAGTCTCCAAACTTTGTTCGAATAGGTAACGAATAGGGAATAGGGAATAGGTAACGAATAGGTAACGAATAGGTAACGAATAGGGAATAGGGAATAGGGAATAGGTAACGAATAGGTAACGAATAGGGAATAGGGAATAGGTAACGAATAGGTAACGAATAGGGAATAGGGAATAGGTAACGAATAGGTAACGAATAGGTAACGAATAGGGAATAGGGAATAGGTAACGAATAGGTAACGAATAGGGAATAGGGAATAGGTAACGAATAGGTAACGAATAGGGAATAGGGAATAGGTAACGAATAGGGAATAGGGAATAGGTAACGAATAGGGAATAGGGAATAGGTAACCAACTTGACGTCCATAAACATTGGTTGAAAATTGGCATGTAGGAAGGTGATACATGTACAATTCAGGATATACCTGGTTTCCTTGAAGTTAAACTTAAGGTAAAATATTTAGAAAGCTGTGAAAATTGCAAAATTTGGTTGAACAGATAGGGATTTTTAATTGGTGGTCTGACACCTACAGTCTGAGAGCTTTCACGAGATTATTTTATCGTATTATCCTTGTTTGTTACGGTGAATTTATTATATATTTATAAAAAAATCTAATGCTAATTTCTTTTCTTTTAAAGTGAAGCCTATCTGATTAATATAAGATCACTATGACTCTGACTTAAGAAAGTGAGTAAGTCACTGTTGCTATATCAAGTATTTTAAATTCTGGCTGATAGTTATCTCATCACCAATTATACTACATCCTCGACTACATCTCCTTATATTTTTTTTACAAGAACACGGCCGACACTCGGCTAACCGAGAGATTGGTCGGTTAATCTATATTGAGTATGTGGCTATATCGGCGGTGGGTCTGTTAATCGGGTTGGCTAAAGTCTGTTAATCAGGTGTTATCGAGGAAATTATTGGAAATTCTGCATGTTTCATTGTATAACTTTTTAAATATATGTTTATCATAAAAAATATTCATGTCTAACAAAACAATTCAATGTACTGAATCCAGTGGTGTAATTATTATTTTTCTAGCTTCGATGTACGATCTATAAAATGAAAAGGCGTGTTACTCATCAATAAATTTATACACATTTTACACACACAAAATGTACACAAAAAGACACGTTGGTTGAATTAACTTGCATGCGGTATTTTGAACATCGAACAAAGACAGGCATTATGTTTGTCAACCAAATTGATATCATTGTGTGAAAAATCTACACAAAAATCTGTATTTTGGTGACATAAATCAATCTTTATTTAAAACCTGGTCTGTTAATGGGTCGGATGTATAAAACCCGGTCTGTTAATTGGTCTGTTAAGAGTTATGAATGGCAATAAAATTATAAAATTATAATTTTATTGCTGTATGGGGTGTTATCGGATCAAATGGGTAGGCTCAAGACGATTGGCTAAAATATACGGAAACAACACATGAGCAATGAAACATAATATATACGGAAACACTGACATGAACAATGAATTTAGGCCATGAATATTGAAAACTGATATAAAAATGTGTAATATTAAAGTATTATTATACATCATGTTAAAATGCCATATTTTGATTGCCTAATACGAAAGTGTTAGTTTACTCTATCACATGGCTGAGCGGGTGACAATTTTTTGGAATGTCACCCACTCGGCTAGACCAATCAAAAATCGGCAGTTTAAACGACAATGAATTGAATCTACATCAAGTTATTTTATAGACAATGCTTAAAGTTCTAATTTACTATACAACGAAGCGTGGAACGACTCAAACTTATTTCTTTTACAATTGTTGGAAAAACGTATTTCACTTGTTAATATTTTTACTTTAAAACCTATAAATCATTGTGTGTTATGCTTATTGTTGATATTAAGCGCATTTGTTCACCATCGATGGGTTTCAACTGGTGATGTTTATTTCATCATGTTCATTGTGATGTATATTTCGCAGCCAGATAGGAGGCCTTTTGAAAGGGGTATTTACCCAAAATTTAAATAAAATAAATAACAATAACAAAATAACAACAATTGAAAATATTTTTTTTCTTGATAGCAGAGCTTTTTTCCCGTGTCGGGCCTAATCCTTGTATCGTTTATATGTCAAAGTCAATGCACTACTATTGTCTATTTACATCACTTCTGATGATTTTTCAAATACCCGTTACGCTGTCAAGTAAGTGACTACATAGAAAATACTTTATAATAAAACTCATCTGTTAAAGAAAATGATGATAGGGCATTTATTATAATAAATCAAATATCACATAGCTGAGAGGGTGATAGAGCAGATCGGTATCCCTCGAAAAAACATTGTCAACCTTGGCTTCGCCGCGGTTGACAATGTTTTCTCGGGACCCAATCTGCTCTATCACCCTCTCAGCTATGTGTTATTTATATCTTATCACATATTTGTTACGGATACGGATAAATTTTTAAGATTTACCTGTTATGTTTCATTAAATTGTTATAATTGAACTTTTTTCCCCTCTTTTCTGCAACACTTAAATATGTGATAAATAGCTTAAAGATTATAACATGTTTTTCTATATTTGCCCTGGTATCATCCCTCGACCCATATCGACCCTCGGCTAAAGCCTCGAGGCCGATATGGGAGTCTCGGGATGATACCAGGGCTAATATAGAAAAGGGCATGTTATAATCTATACATATTGATTTCATCCAAGAATGGTCGCATATATCATGTGGATTCTGTTTAGGTTGTCATGAATGACACTAATTTGTATCTAAATTGGTATTAACCAGTATATAAATCAGAGATAAACGTCGTAATGTTACTAAACATCAGTAAGTAAAATATATTGGGATGCTAGAATATATAAAGAATAAAGAAATAATAATGAGTAAGATAAAATCAAATGTAGAGAAAAGTAACAGACAATTTAAAGAATATAGAAATAAACAACACCCCCAATCCGGACCCTCATTGTATACACGAGAATTTGGATGGAAACACAGAATATATAGAATAATAGATAAGGACAGTAGGAAGTGATGCATTAATAAAAAAAGATAGAAAAAAATAATAACTGTTTGAGAATAAAGACATGAAACACCCCTGGGTGTTGAAACAGTAACGGATTGCTATGTACTCATATTGGTAATAAATGCTAAAAGTTTACATGCGGACAACTGCAGTTCTCTTCTGCACTTATGTAGAAAGGAACTAAACGGAATGAAATGAATTAAAACTTAAGATAACCAAATGTAGCTGCATTCGCTCCTTTCCATTTACTTCTTTAGACTGATTTGTAAACAACAGATGATTCAGTAGTAGAAGAAAAGAGCCAATCGGATGATGTTGGCGATTTAGAGTTTAACGTCCAGTGACAAATATCATGTGCATATGAGAACGACAACACGTTATATGTACCCTGTGTTGTATTAGAAAGACACTTTTGGACGGATTTGAGAACGTGCTACTTTGAACAGACACAAAAATTAAGGCTGAAGAAAACGTTAATAATAAATTCATGCATATTCCAGCAGGCAATCCATATCCATGTATTGGAGTGACACACCCCTTAATAAAATGCAAAGGAAGTCAAAATAAAAATTTTCTTACTAGAAGGATACTGTTGCAGCGTATTGTCATTTTTTTTTACTCAAGAGCATCTCATTCTTAACTTTTTTAAAGGGAACATATAAAGGTAGCACAACTATTGTCGTGGCTAAACAACTCTTAACTGACACAATTTCAATTGTCCAACCCATTAACAGACTTTATTCCCATAATGTTCACTAAAACGTGGTATTACTCACGTTATATTACAATTATGAAATATTTACTAATTTCAGTTTATATTTTAGAACCAAAGTACGATTTTGTGTCCTTTAAATGATATCTAAAATTGTTTTTTTCGCCTTTCATTACAAAAATTGCTATGCGTATAAGCATAAATACTACATACTTGCGCGACGCCTTTTAGTTTTACTGAAAACTGCGCAGACTATGAAATGTTTTTACAGTTGGAAAATGTTCTATGATATATATCATTTTGTCAGACACTTTTCTTTTTTTGATTTGATTCTTATAATGTACCTAAAATCTGTATATTAAATAGATTTTAATATTAAAATTGTGCGTTTTACTCTTAACAGACGTATAACCAACCCGATTAACAGACCAACCGCCGATATAGCCGCATACTCAATATAGATTAACCGACCTATCTCTCGGTTAGCCGAGTGTCGGCCGTGAAGAAAGCTATATTTAGACTATTAGTGGAGATCTATTAGTAAAATTAGTCCACTAGTAACACTAACAACAGTATACTTTTATACTGTACAGTATAGATGTTAAGTGCTGGTAGTTCTAACAAAAGTATGTTGAATATTCGGGGATAGCAAAAATCATGACAAGGGTTGTTTTGATTTAAAGAAAATGGCGTGCTGAATCACAGGCACCAACATGGTTTTCAAAAGGAAAAAACAATCAGTTCAGTTACACAATAGACGAGAAGAGGTAAAAGAAGGGCTTTGCTGTCAGATACTTTTCGTGATATGCACGTATCGTCACCACTGGTAGTATTGTCAACTTTACAAGTCAGACACATCAATGACAGCATTGAATGAAGAAACAAACCAGAAATATCCACATGACATTCAGATTGGTGTTAGTAATAAGCTGGTAATGATAATGAGGGTAATTTTTTTTTTTAGAAAATGTTAAACGATACAAGTTATCCCGATGTACAAATATGAAAGGCCGTTCATATCAAAAACCCGATAAAATAACGCGTTAACATTTAACGCGATAAAATCACATTTAACACGATAAATACAGTTTTAACGCGTTTAAATAATTTTTAACGCGTTATTTTATTATTTAAGAGGCTGGGACATGAATCATTGAGCTAAGGTTGGAAAGTGATATTTTTTTATTTTCATAAAAATAATGATAAATGCTCAGCTGAAAGAAGAATAACACATAAATAAAGTTTTTTTTCAATTTTTATCAAATTTGATGGTTTCCATAGCAACTAAATACAATACACTTTATACGGACTAAAAATGCAATAATTTAAACAAAATATACAACTTTTTCAGCTTTGAAAAGAACAAAAAGCTGAAGCATATGGTATCTTATAAGTTATCATTGCTTAATCATTTATTTTATAAATAAAAAAAATTAAAAAAATTAAGTGAACAATTATTTTTTCTGTTGCTATGGTTACATAAAACTTACAACTTTTTGATAATAATAATAAATGCGAAAAACACCATTTTTCCTATGCCAATTAAAAAAAAAAAACGCAACAGTTAATTTGAAGTTCTTTCTTATTCCCTGTTCATTTATAGTATAATAATTTATTTAAAAAAGAAAAATGGGTAGCAAATGATTAAATTTTTTTTTTTAGCATTGGTGAAAATTTTAAAAATTTTTAAAAAATAATCTTATTTTCCAGAATAGACTTAAAAATACTGGTGTTTTATTATACCACGAGAATTAACATATATATAAACAACACTTAATATGTTTCACACATAATCAGATTCAAAATATCAATATTTTGAAGAAAAATGTTGCATAGCAACCAAATAAAGGCCATAGCAACGTATTTCATTATTACTTTTTATCAAGTGTTGAGAACAGAATATCTTTTTTTATGATTAAAGATGGGTATATAATTGTTTACTAATGTCAATTATTGCTGGCTGTACCTTATTCATTAAACATTTTTTAAAAAGTGCTAAAAAGGTTAAAAAAAATCTTGGAGCGATAAAATTTAATAAAAAGTAAGAAGAATTTTGAATTTTGCAACACAAAGCTAAGCCAGATCATTTATATTTCTATCATTCTAACCAAGACAACTTTGATATAGGTTAATAAATCAAATTGTATTGACAACCTTATATGACAAATTAGAAAAGTGAGGATTTTTCAGCTTACAATAATTTACTGAATGACAAACACATACTCATAATCCCATTTCTCCATTCCAGAACATAACCATTGTGAGAAACATATGTATGTTTCATGCAAGATGCAAGCCATGCTTACCCTTCCTGAGCACCATAGATGCCTAACTTTAACTTTGAACTTAAATAGTCAATGAACCATGTCTGAAGGTGTCGGGTCATATAGTTTCATGGATACTATAGTATATATATACATGTCAATGGTTATTCAACTACATACCAAACATCATAGGTTTTCTTACAATATAAACTTATCATAAACTTAAACCATGGACATAATTCAGTCAGTAAGCCATGACTGAGAGTTTTTTAACATAAAATTAACATAGAATATTTATGATGTACCTTATCAAAAGACATGAATTCATAACAATGAATACATTTACACTTTAAGCAAGATTTGAATTGCAGCAGATCAAGTTTACGAGCCTATTCCATCTACGCCAGTGACTTACAACCTTACGACTTTTCACAGTGCGCCAGAGGGTTGCATCCTGTTCTGCAAATCATGTTTTGCTTATTGAATGATTTTTCCCCCAAAAGTTAAAGACACCAAAATAATAATGATGGAAAGACAGAGAGGGATCTAACAATAAATATCATCTTTTTTATCTTATAATAATACAGAAATATTTAAAAACAGGCTATTTTCTATATACCAATTGGAACCCAAAAGAGTTTAAGAAAGACAATTAAACAGAAATACCATAATTGAGCATAGACTACAAATTGAATAATATAACAAAGTTAGTGGTAAAGTTAGTTCCTGGCCAACACTTGTAACTCTTCCAATGTCTCTGCAGCTATTCCAGCTTCCATATCTTCTTCATCATAAGAATTGCATGCTGTTTTTCTTTTCTCTAAAACAAGTCTACTAAAATATGAAGCAATCTGAGTAGCTGATAAAAATTCATCTTTGGAAAAAAATCTTTTTCCAAGGCTGCTTTTAGCACTTCTCATTTCTAGGGAAACCTCTTCTGGGTCACACTTGTGTCCAGTTCTTTCTCCCTTTGAAAATTTTTCCTTCAAGAAAGAAATTTGTGTGGTCGTGAATTTTTTTACAGTTCGTCTTTGTTTTAGACCCCATCCTTCACACAATTTGCAGGAATTTTCACGTTCTGTAGTTTCGTGGCAACAGCTAGGTAAAACAACCAGTTTCTGTTCAATTTTACTAGCATATTGTATCTTAGACTTATCAATTAAAGATGAAACCATTGGTTTTATTCTATGAGAACCAACATCCAAATGTCTGACCAAATTACCATACTTGCTAAACGTTGATAGACAATTTGGTTCTGAACAGGTAAACAGGTTGCTCCCAATATCATCAATCTCTTCCTCAATATCAACATCTGATTGATCTACTGCAATATTTGATGCTTCATTTCTGCATTCTTGAACTATAACACCTTGCCTGGCTGTTCTGGATGGAATTGAACTAAGGTGGCCAGCAAAAGCTTCTACGACTGTAATATTACTGCAACTCAACAACTGCAGCTTTAGTGATGAATTGGTAAGAAACTTTCCTTCCCCTATGCCATACTGTCTGAACACCCTTATACCTGTTTGTTGGTAGGCAAAGTTGTTTAGGGTTGTAATATTATTAATTTGAGATTTGATCTCTTTCTTGTTACAGCTCTCTGGAGGTAGTGCAACAACCACAGCTACATTTCTTAAACTGCATATCTGAAGTGCTTTCTTAAAATCAGCTGCAGTGCACACATCATGTCCTTCATTCACATATTTTCTAATTGCTGATTTTATGTGTGCAGCCCTCCTGTCACAGATAGATTTTCCTCCCTGAGGATCAGCAAAATCCATTTGCACAACCTTAATGTTTTCTTCTTCGTTGATAAGTGCTATTTCACTGACTGCCAAAAAACCATGGAAACATCCAGCATTGTCTGACCTTATGTAAGCCTTTTTGAGGGAAGGATTCATTTGTTGAAATTGTTGGAGAGTGTTTCTTAGTACAGCATTTGATGTTCTTGCATCTTGGGAAGCATTATCAAAGACATGGATAATAGTTTGCATTTTTAGGTCATCCGTATCAGAAGTATGATATGATCCTACACTAACATGCCAATTTAACCCTCTTTTGCCAAACCATTTAGACTGGGACTCTCTATAGCGCATGGGCAGGAATTTCATAGCCCAGTCTCTCTCTACCAAAACTTCATCTTTTGATAATTTATGCAGAATTTCGCTTCTTGCTGTGTCCTGGTTATAGGATCTCAGGAGGTGTTTCTTCCACTCTTGGACGGCCTTTATACTCTGAAATATAAAATATTATACAGGTACATGAATATTAGTAAATATGTGAACCGGTGCATTCATTTATATAAGTTAAAGTTCGGTTTAGAGCTGCAATTTCAAAAGGAGTTTATTATTTATAATGCTCTTTTATTGTAAAATAAGAACACTATTTGATGGTTCTCACATAGGTGTAAGAAAAATGCTTGCTTGTAGCTAATTTGAATTTAGATTCATTTATATTTCTAGTGATTGACATTATTACTTTCTTTCTTTTTGTAATGAATGTATCATTTTGTAATTCACTGTGTTTCATGGGGATATTAAGGTATATGTATTACAAAAAAAATGTTGATGATAGATAACCTAATTTGTTTGATCTCTTGCACTATGTGAATTCAGTATTTCCCTTTACTTGACGTGTAATACAGTATGTTTTCATTTAATACAGTTACTCAGTTCTTTTTTTTGGAATTTGACTTTTAGATGAAGAAAAACAATGATATCGCAGCATCATTTCATACCAGTTTTATCTTATCCTGGTATTAAGATTTCTTGCTACATTGAAGACCTGTTGGTGACCTTCTTCTATTGTTTTTTTCTATGGTCGGGTTGTTGTCTCTTTGACACATTCCCCATTTCCATTCTCAATTTTATTAAGATGGACTTTTGTGTAATAAACATTTACCCTCATTCATATTTGTTTTCATTATGATATATGCAGTATAGATATACATATACAGATGAATACTCTGCCAAATATTATTAATGAACAAGTGTGGACACAAACCAGCATGAATAGTATCCACCATTCTAAGACTATAACATGGCAATAAATAGTTCTTAGGATTGACAATTTATTCTACCAAAACAAAATTGGAACTTGATGTATCAGTTGTCATATTTAAACTATATTATATACCAAATATAAAATCAAAATCTTTAAACATGACGAAAAAAAGTGTCAAAGACTGATTACGTTTTTTAGTTTCCTAATTTCCTAAGTCCAAGAACCATAACTTTGCAAAAATCATCAGACCACAACAGAATTGGAACTTTATCTGTAATTTTTCATGGTTAAACTATACACCAACTATAAAATCAATATATTCAAGAATGACATAAAACTAGAGGCTCTAAAGAGCCTGTGTCGCTCACCTTGGTCTATGTGAATATTCAACAAAGGACACAGATGGATTCATGACAAAATTGTGTTTATAGTGATTGTGATGTTTTTGTAGATCTTACTTTACTGAACATTCTTGCTGTGTATAATTATCTCTATCTATAATGATTGGATTCAGTGGAAAATGTAAGTAAATATTTACAAATTTTATGAAAATTGTTAAAAATTGACTATAAAGGGCAATAACTCCTTAGGGGGTCAATCGACAATTTTGGTCATGTTGACTTATTTTTAGATCTTACTTTGCTGTAAATTATTGCTGTTTACAGTTTAACTCTATCTATAATAATATTCAAGATAATAACAAAAACCAGCAAAATTTCCTTAAAATTACAAATTCAGGGACAACAACCTAACAACCAGTTGTCCACTTCATCTTAAAATGTTAGAGCAGATAGATCTAGACCTGATAAACAATATCAACCCCTATCAGATTTGCTCTTAATGCTTCGGTTTTTGAGTTATAAGCCAAAAACTGCATTTTACCCCTATGTTCTATTTTTAGCCATGGCAGCCATGGCGGTCGGTTGGCCGGGTCACTAGACACAAATTTTAATCTAAATACCCCAATGAGGATTGTGGCCAAGTAAAGTTTAATTTGGCCAAGTAATTTTAGAGGAGAAGATTTTTGTAAAAGATAACTAAGATTTACGAAAAATGGTTAAAAGTTGACTATAAATAATCTTACTTTGCTGAACATTTTTGCAGTTTACAGTTTATCTCTATCTATAATAATATTCAAGATAATAACCAAAAACAGCAAAATTTCCTTAAAATTACCAATTCAGGGGCAGCAACCTAACAACCAGTTGTCCAATTCATCTGAAAATTTCAGGGCAGATAGATCTTGAACTGATAATCAATTAAACTCATGTCAGATTTGCTCTAAATGCTTTGGTTTTTGAGTTATAAACCAAAAACTGCGTTTTACCCCGATGTTCTATTTTTAGCCATGGCGGCCATCTTGGTTCGATTGCCGGGGTTCGATGGGCGGGGTTCGATGGCTGGGTCACCGGACACAATTTTTTAAAATAAATACCCCAATGATGATTGTGGCCAAGTTTGGTTTTATTTGGCCCAGTAGTTTCAGAGGAGAAGATTTTTGTAAAAGTTAACGAAGACGGACGACATACGCCAAGTGATGAGAAAAGCTCACTTGGCCAGGCCAGGTGAGCTAAAAAAGTGGAAAACTGATTTATCAGACAGACAGGATGAAATCCCTTAGTCCACTTCAGCTTCAACGGTAAGGGGCTTTATGGGTAATTGGGAGATATCAGCAAATATACAATGGGATTTTTTACCTGTTCAACCATGTATATGGTGTCATCTTCTTGATCAGCTGACTCATATAATACTTCATCTGATGATTTCTCTATTTTTACCAGGGTTTATGTTAAGTCATCACATTTCTTACACACTTGGTTGTGCTCATGTTGACAAGAAGCAGTATATTCTTTTGATTGATCTGATAAGGCAAAGTTACAACAATGGTCTGCAGTTTCAGATTCTTTGGAAATATGCAACTGAAAAGAATAAAAAAGTTCATGTTATAATTATCTTCATTTTTGTTGCAACTGAGAGGAAAGTCTGGAAGTTAAGAAAGAGTTTCTTGAATGTGTAGCTACTCGGTATTGTTAGCACAATGTCCTCAAATATTGGAGATTTTTTTTTTATGGAATTCAGAAATTCATTTTTATTAATGGAAAATTTAGATGTGCATAATATTCTCATTTTGTTTTTACATTGATACACAACATGACATTTCTTTGAAATAATAAGTTTATTACCTTGTATTCTATTTTGAGGTACTGCTTCCCCAAGGTTAAGGATTTCTGGATAGACTCTTGCCATAGTGCTCCCTTCCCCAGTTTTCCAAGTAATTCTGCAACTTTTTTTAGATCTTCAAATGCTTTGGCTCCATCAGCAGCATAGTTGTCCAACCCCTTCATGCACTTTCTAATGTTTGGTTCAACTGCCTCCATTATTCTCAAATAGGATCTTGAACTTGCTGTGGCATCAAAATGTGTGTCTTTACAATAGGATTCATATTGTTCAATAACACGGGTTCTTACACTGTTCAATATTATTTTTGGTACATGAAACACTTCCCCTGATGAAATCTTGAGATGTGTCTCTCCATATGGTGCATCTGTCATTATGGATGGACTCATAATGAAGTCCATGAAATGGCTTATCTGCTCATCTGTCAAACCCTCTCGACTATATGATGTTTTACTAACAGGTTGTCCAGTACCAATCATTGAAGAATGTTTTCTGGCTGTGGTGTACTTGTATTTTGACAAGTCAGGAATAAATTCCTTAATTGCTTTCAAGGAGTAATTTCCCCCAAACAGAGATAAAATCTGTCTTTGTGTTCCCCAATCTGTGGCTTGGTTATATGCAGCAGATAAAACTTCAAGCATATTATTGTCATCTGATTGTGTTGAAGACAATCTTTGTAGCACAGCATTTGATAAAGAAGACACTTGTCCAGGAGCAATAACATTCAAAACTTCTTGAAAGATTGAAGTTGCTGTATTTGTGTGATTTCTTCTAGTGCGCTCAGACGCTTCCTCCCAATTACACTGTAGCTGGCTGACTGGATCTAGACCACAAACAGTCAAAAAATAATCCAGGACTTTTCTTTTTAAGTCATTTTCAGGCACAGACTCTTGGCTGTCAGGCCGCCAAACACTACCCTGAGATTCATCATCTGTAAAATCTGTCTGGGAAAATTCCTACAAAGAATATGTTTATATCAAATTTAATAAAAAATCTTGCACTGATTATAAATATTTAAAAAAATTAAGTGTTATAACATTTAGTGCTGAACTTAAGATTTGATCGAGGTATAGTCAATATACACATTTAATGAATTTATACCTATGAGAGTGTTAACGAGGTAATTTTCCATAATATTAATATTTCCAAGCAGGCAACTCTTTTTAAAAAAAGTTCATTTTAGAACTTGTCCGAGATATTGCTGATATTAACCTTTAGTACTAGTATAAGTTATATACAAAAAACCTCACAGGAATTCCTCCTTTGGGAGCACTTACAAAACTGGACATCCAGTATTTCTATGTCCCCGCAAAAGTGCAAGGAGGATTAAAAATAACATTAGATGTGAGTTTCCATCTGATGATTTAAGCCTTTTTCAACTGACTTTTATAGTTCGTTCTTATGTTGTATGTTGTACTAGGGAGGGGTTGGGATCCAGCTAACATGTTTAACCCCGCCACATTATTTATGTTTGTGCCTGTCCCAAGTCAGGAGCCTGTAATTCAGTGGTTGTCGTTTGTTTATGTGTTACATTTATTTGTTTCTCGTTCATTTTTTTACATAAAAATTTAGTTTTATCGTTTGAATTGTTTTAAATTGTCTTATCGAGGCCTTTTATAGTTGACTATGCGTTATAAGCTTTGCTCATTGTTGAAGGCCGTATGGCTACCTATAGTTGTTAATGTCTGTGTCATTTTGGTCTTTTGTGGATAATTGTCTCATTGGCAATCATACCACATCTTTCTTTTTTATATTTCCATGGAAAACATATGTTGCCAAGAAGTGACAAGTTTCAACAGGAAGTTGAAAGGCAATGAAATAAATACACCCACTATAACACAATGTTAAAGCTTTAAGCCATATATAAAGATTGTGCCCAATGTTATGTTGATGAGAAAAGTGTGACAAAAGTTTTTGCGACTCCACCGATGAAGACACTGACGCAGGCAACATATAAATCACTAACAACGGATGATAGAGTAAATAAGTCATATATATCATCTTGAATATAATGTAACAATATCAATGTGTTTTAGTTTTAAACTTACTGTAATTTCAGTTGTCTCACTTTCTTTTACTGATTCATTTTCTACAAATTTGTCAAATTCTGCAAGGTAACCAGGACTGCTACATTCCACTTTCTGCTTGTTTTTCACATACATTTCATTCTATAAAAAAAGAGATTTGTTGTTATTTTATTTTATTCTTAAATTAAAAACAAATAGAAACAAGAATAACACAATGAGGGTAATTAAACCCTGCATTTGTACTCATCTTGCGAGAAAATGTAAACGAGTCTGACTAAATTAATGGCCAAATGAATAAGAAAACTTAAAAAATTTCTACATCTTTTGGTAATTATTTTATAGAACTGGGTCATGACCACAGGAAGGTAGACTATCCATATTTATATATTCTATGGATAGAAACAAGTGCCTGTGGTCTTGACTTGAAGTAACATTTTTGTATTTGCAATATTTTTTTCAAGAATGTCAATTTCAGTTGAAAATGACAGGACAATTTATGGTTGGGAACTTACTGTACTATCTTTATCTCTATGGAAATTGAAAAGTAATTTTTATCCTCCAGTCAACCCAGTAAGGCAGTATATATCCAGAAATTTTATGGCATAACAGCTTGTGATTTGGACAGTGCTCATATTTTTTTATTTGTACCTAGAAAACTGAATGGTTGCAGTGCGGTGGTTAATATTTTTCAAATTACCTGATTGTTGTGCCATAATTGTTGTTCATATTGTATGTACAGTATCTAATTGCTGCAAAAATCTTGTAAATCGTCTGCAATCCTCAAATCAATGTTGTTGTCTGCTGTACAGGAAGTGTGTAAGGGAGATAATCGAGTATCTCAGTTGTCAGGGGAGATAATCAAAACATGTTCCAACTGCATTTCATTCAAATTTTCAGCTTTCCGTAACTGTCCTTTTAGTCATTTGCTACCCGATTTTCTTTTATTTATTTTTCAACTAGCATGTCTGCTTGTTGTTAGATGTATAACTTCAATGATAATATGTTGCGCTTTTGAAAAAATGAATGTTGAACATTAATTAAATTTATCGATCAAAAGGGGCAATAAATTACACAAACCACTCAAATATCCTTTGACAAAATGTTATAATTATTATTTCTATAATGTTTCCTTGCTTTATTAACTTTTTACTTAAGTATAAACATTTTCTTTAATTTTTTAGCGTTTATTACGTTGTAAAATGTGTATAATATATGTCAAAGTACAAAACAGTCATTGGTTATATATGGGTCCCAGGTATAAGGGTCCTAATACACACAATAAAAAACGGATTTCAACAACAAAAAATGTTTTTTAACGTATTAAAAGAAGGTTTTAACGCGTTAAATGAAGGTTTAACGTATTAAAAGAAGGTTTAACGCGTTTAAAGAAGGTTACAACGTAAAAAGATAAGAAAAATGCAACTTTCACGCGTGACAAGCATTTTTAACGCGTTAAATGCAACTTTAACGCATTAAATGCAACTTAATCCCGTTAAATGCAATTTTAACGCGTTA
Source organism: Mytilus edulis (assembly GCA_019925275.1). Taxonomy (NCBI): domain Eukaryota; kingdom Metazoa; phylum Mollusca; class Bivalvia; order Mytilida; family Mytilidae; genus Mytilus; species Mytilus edulis. The sequence continues at coordinate 4,065,313 of CM034361.1, forward strand.
AATGCAACTTTAACACGTTAAAAACAACTTTAACGCGTTAAATGCAACTTTAACGCGTTAAATGACACTTTAACTTGTTAAATGCAACTTTAACGCGTTAAATGACACTTTAACGCGTTAAATGCAACTTTAACGCGTTAAATGACACTTTAACGCGTTAAATGCAACTTTAACGCGTTAAATGAAACTTAAACGCGTGAAATGCATCTTTAACGCGTTAAAAGCAACTATTTTAACGCATTAAATGCAACTTTAACGCGTTAAATGTAACTTTAACGCGTTACATGCATATTTATTGCGTTAAATGCAACTTTAACGCGTTTAAAACAACTTTAACGCGTTAAATGCAACTTTGACGCGTTAAATGCATCTTTAACGCGTTAAATGCATCTTTAACGCGTTAAATACATCTTTAACGCGTTAAATGCAACTTTAACGCGTTTAAAAGCAACTTTAACGCGTTAAATGCAACTTTAACGCGTTAAATGCATCTTTAACGCGTTAAATGCATCTTTAACGCGTTAAATGCATCTTTAACGCGTTAAATGCATCTTTAACGCGTTAAATGCAACTTTAACGCGTTAAAAACAACTTTAACGCGTTAAATGACACTTAATCGCGTTAAATGACACTTTAACGCGTTAAATGCAACTTTAACGCGTTAAATGCAACTTTAACGCGTTAAATGCAACTTTTACGCGTTAAATGCAACTTTAACGCGTTAAATGCAACTTTAACGCGTTAAATGCAACTTTAACGCATTAAATGCAACTTTAACGCGTTAAAAAACAACTTTAACGCGTTAAATGCAACTTTAACGCGTTAAAAACAAATTTAACTTTTTACATTTGTTCTTCTTCTAGAGAACCACGGAATGGAATAGAACCAAAAATGGCATGAATATTCCTGATGAGGTGCTGACCAAGTGTTGTTACTTTGTAGCCGATCCATCATCCAAGATGGCCGCAAGCGAGGGACTTAGTTTAACATAGGACTCAAGGGAAATGCATACAAATGTCTTCTTTTAGAAAACCACAGAAAAGAATGCAATATTAAACCAAAAAATCTTTTTTCATACGTTTTCAAAAACCCAAGTAGAGTCAGGTGAGCGATACAGGCTCTTGAGAGCCTCTAGTTTTTCATTCGAGCGTCATTGATGAGTCTTATGTAGACGAAACGCTCGTCTGGCGCAAATACAAAATTTCAAACCTGGTATCCATTATGAATTTATCAGCTAGCAATCGTGTGTGAATTGTGAACATATTTAAAACAAGAGGCTTTTAAGAGCAGGCATCTAGTATCTAGTAAATCATGCCCAATAAGATAATGAATATGTGCCAAAAGTAAGAGGATGACCATTTGATATCCATTGGGGAAAGAGGATGTTATTCTTTATTTTTACTACTTACTAAAGTAGGGTTTTTTTGTTTGCCGCGCAATCATTCATTTTCGACATTTTTACCTCTCAATACTGCGTTGTTCTGTAATATGGCATGTATGGAGAACAGATTATTTACCCCCCCCCCCCCTTAAAATGGGCGCTATAATTAATGCCCTACCTGTAAAGCTGAAAGAGACTCTCTCTGACTGTCCGTCCGTTTCTCTGTCCGTTATCAGTCCTGAATTTTGTTCAAGGTTATGATTGTCTTTCTGATATTGTTTGACTCTAACCCCATTGTTTTATTTTGTATTTTCATTGAGTCATAGATCAAATTTATTCGTTCAGTGTATCTTCATTAGTTATTTTAATATGTCATTTGATTGAGTAAAGCCATTTCAGTTGATATTTTAAAGTGTGTCTTTCTACGTTGTGATATCACATTATTGTTTCAAATTGGATAAAGGTTGGTGCCTATTAAAACGTTTTAACCCACTGCATTTGTTTGCACCTGTCCTAAGTCAGGTACCTGGTACCGTGGTTGTCGTTTGTTGATGTGCTTCATAAGTGTTTCTCATTTTCTTTTTATAGATTAGACCGTTGGCTTTCCTGTTTGAATGGTTTTACACTAGTCTTTTTTAAGACCCTTTATACCTTGCTGTTCGGTGTGAACCAAGGCTACACGTTGAAGGCTGTAATTCATTCCCAAGTGTGCTAAAATGTTATCGTCTTCATTGGTGTCATCTTCTTGTGTTTGTTGTGGGTTTTTTTCATTTGCAGCACATGTTTTTGATAGTATGTTGTTCAAGATACCTGTTACAAATTGGACATTAGAACTTGAATGGTTTTCAGGTAACAAACCGTGTTTGCTATTTTGAAATCTGGTTTGTTAAAGAAAATGGTTTAATTGTGAGAGGAAGACGAAATGTAATATCTTCATTATCCTCCTCGTCAGTTATGTCCAGGACACCACGATACTCCAAAAAAATGCGAACAGATCATTGTATTCGTTAGCAACATTATTCCATAACTCCATCCATCGATGTTTTAACGTGTTAAACGATGTTTTAACACGTTAAACGATGTTTTAACGCGTTAAAGGATGTTTTAACGCGTTAAACGATGTTTTATCGCGTTAAATGATGTTTTAACGTGTCAAAGGATGTTTTATCACGTTAAACGATGTTTTATCGCGTTAAACGATGTTTTAACGCGTTAAATGATGTTTTAACGCGTTAAATGATGTTTTAACGCGTTAAAGTAATGTATCGTAGCAACGTAATTGTGTTGAGTTTAACGCGTTAATGCGATTCATTATGACACATGTGGCCAGTGCGACGGGTATTTTTACGCGATAAACGTCTTTTTTCACCTACGGGTTAAATCCCAAACTTGATAATTGCAAAGTTTAACGCGTTAAAATCTTGTTTTAACGCGTTAAAATCTTGTTTTAACGCGTTAAAACTGTATTTATCGCGTTAAATGTGATTTTATCGCGTTAAATGTTAACGCGTTACTTTATCGGGTTTTTGACATGATCGGCCTTTCATATACAAATGTATACTGTCTATACTCGGTTTTACACATAAGTTACAGTGCCGTTTGCGAACTCCGTATCCTTAAGTTTCATTAAAGACATAAACTTAAACATAAACTTTATAGTGTATGATATGCTGGCAAAAGTGAGAATACAACATAAACGCCAACGCGTTTAGAGATTTTATTTTAAAATCTGATCATTCTGTCTACTATTAAACGATTACTCGGAAAGGATTCCGATTTTGACTCCGGTTTATATTTTATTTTAGATCTCTACGATAAAGGTAGAAAAGGTATATATAAATATAAAAGTTTCATTTTTCTCTTCTATTGTATGTACTCGAGATTCCGCCAATTTAGACGCACCCCTTGATTGACTGCAAGGGTACAGCGGATCCATGTACACTCCCTAAGGATTAATGGAGATGTGTCCTTTACAATATTAGCCACCCGACCCTCCTGTTACAAATTGATACATTATTGACTGTGTTACAATAAAACCAAGATAACTCAGTGAAGCTATTTATGAACATTTAAAGAGTTTGTGCTGACTGCAACAAAAATCTAGAATAAGGGATAGTAATCTTGCTGTGTTAACATCCATTTAATTAGCAATTGATCCAAAAGCTAAATGTTTCAGAAAATAGAAGACCTGGATAATACACGTACACACATTGTTAATAAATGCCTTTGTAGAGCAGGATATGCTTACCAAACCGGAGCACCTGAGATCACCTGTTTTGGTGGGATTCGTGTTGCTCAGTCTTTAGTTTTCTATGTTGTTTCTAGTGTACTTATATGTCTGCATGTCTTTTGCAGTTTTAGTCATGTAATTGTAAGTTTATTTTCGATTTATGAGTTTGCTGTTCATCTGGTATCTTTAGTCCCAATATTACAATTTATCTGTTTTAATATGATTGTCTTGCACCTCTTTTTCATAGTTCAGTGAGTGACTACATGTGTATAGCTACTCGAAGAATTGTTTGCTATGTTGATTCTCTATTATAACTTATTAGTTATATGCTAACGTTTTTTGTATGAGTGCAAATATATGGTCATAATGCCAATCTAACAGTTCTCATTTGACCACGTAATCATTGATAATTCACAAAGTTAAGTTTCCTAGTTCAAGTCAGTATCTCAGATATGATAGCAAATTATATTATTTGTACTATATTGTAAGGTGAACATATCGGTCTGTCAGGTAAAATATAAACACCTGTCATTTATCAATAATTCAACATAACTTGAGGTCCTCTGATGTTCAGTACTTCAGTACTTTGATTATAAATTGCTAGAAAGATTTAGGTTTTTCTTCTAACTGGGGGCTAATTATTTCTTGCATGTACGTGCTTTGTGCTCTTCTTATTTCTCTCTGAATAGTAGCTTTTAACTTTTTATATTTATCTTTATGTTCTTGTTTACCAGTTTTTTTTAGCTTTGTTGTAAGCTTTACGTTGTTTTTTACATAAATGGTCTATATCCCCATTTGCCCAAGGGTTGGTGTACTTAGATTTAGTTATTTTGCTTGGTACTTTATCATCTATTATTTTATTACAATCTTCTTTGAATATATTCCATAATTGGTCAATATTTAAATTTTCATTAGCCTGAGATATAAGTTCAGATATAAAATGAGATGTTACGTCTTTTATCTTTTTAATATCAACCTTTTTCCATAAATAAATTTTATGTTGTGATTGTTTAGATCTTTGGGGCTTGCAGATTGCATCCACTTATACAATATCATGGTCATATATACCTGGTATAGATTTTATTTTTGTTATCAATGCAGCCGGGTTGGTTTGTGCAGAAAAGGTCAAGGATATTATCTTGCCTAGTTGGAAAATCATCCACTTGTTCAATGCCTAAGTTGTTCAGCATATCTATAAATGCTTCATTCAGCTCCTTAGTATACAATGAGCCAGATATATTTTGCTCCGGCCACGTGGGCAATGATACCAGAGGTAGAGGTACTTATTGCCTTTAAAATGGTCCACAGCACTTATACCCTAGACCGGTACGAGTTTGTCAGCAGACGGTTAAAAGGGGGATATGGTATCATGCTTTACAACGAAGTCGAACTGAACTATTGCTGGCTTGCTAAACTAAGAGATTATCCACATCAGCCATTATACCAGAGGTAGAGGTGGGTATTGCCTCTAAAATGGCCTATAGCACTTATCCCTTAGACCCGTAGAATTAGTCAAGAAATGGTAAGGTGAGTACCCTGGTATATCACAAATTCGAAATGAACTATGGCCAGACTAAGAGATTCCCCACAGGAGGATTGATACCAGAGGTAGAGGAACTTATTGCCTTTAAAATGGCTAATAACACTTATACCCTAGACCCGTACGAGTTTTTCAGCCGAGGGTTAAAAGGGGGATATGGAATCCTGGTTTACAACGAAGTCAAACTGAACTTTTGCCTGATGGTCAAACTAAGAGATTCTCCACATCGGCCATTATTCCAGAGGTCGAGGTGGGTATGGCCTCTAAAACGGCCCATATCACTTATCCCCTAAAACCTGTACGAGTTAGTCCGGAAAGGGTAAGTTGGGTACCTTGGTATATCACAAATTAGAAAATAACTATTTCCGGCTGGCCAAACTAAGAGATTCTCCATGTGGGCAATTATACTAGAGGAAGAGGTTGACATTGCCTTTATAATGGTACATAGCACTTATGCTCTAGCTGCGTACGAGTTTGTCAGCAAAGGTTAAAAAGGGAGGTGGAACATCTGTTTACAACGAAGTCAAAATTAACTATTGTCAAACTAAGGAATTCCAAACATGGGCCTTTATACAAGATGAAAGGTGGCCATTGTCTCTAAAATGGCCCATAACTCTTATCCCTTCGACCAGTACGAGTTAGTCAGGAAAGGGTAAGGTATGTACACTGGTTTATCACAAATTCGAAATTAACTATTTCAGGCTGTCCAAACTAAGAGATTCTCCACATCGGCCATTATACTAGAGGTAGAGGTAGGAACTGCCTCTAAAATGGCCCAGATTACTTATGCCCTAGACCCGTACGAGTTAGTCAGCATAGGGAAAATGGGTACCCTCGTATATCACAAAGTCGAATTAAGCTATTGCTGGCTGGCCAAACTAAGAGATTCTCCACTTGGGCCATGATACCAGAGGTAGAATTAGTTATTGCCTTTTAAATGGCTCATAGCACTAATGCCCTAGACCCGAAAGAGCTTGGCTGCAAATGGTTACAAGGAAGTCGAACTGAACTATTACCGGCTGGCAAAACTAAAAGATTCTCCACTAGGGCCTTTAAACCAGAGGTAGAGGTGGGTATTCACTCTAAAATGGTTCATAGCACTTATGCCCTAGACCCGTAAGGGTTGGTCAGCAAAGGGAAAGGGGGTACCCTGGTATTATAATCCTGGTACCTTTGATAACTAATATCACAAAGTCGAATCTAGCTATTGCCGGCTGGCCAAACTAAGAGATTCTCCACTTTGGCCATTATATCAGATGTAGAGGAGGGTATTGACTCTAAAATGTCTCATAGCACTTATGCCCTAGACCCGTACGGGTTGGTCATCTAAGGTAAAGGGGGGTACCCTGGTATATCACAAAGTAAAATTAAGCTATTGACCCCTGACCAAACTAAGAGATTCTCCACTTGGCCATGATACCAGAGGTAGAGGTATGCATTGCCTTTATAATGGCCCACAGCAATAATGCCCTAGACCCGTACGAGTTTGTCTGCAAAGGGTTAAAAGGGGGATGTGGTAGCTCTGTCTACAACGAAGTCGACATCAACTATTGCCGGCTGGCCAAACTAAGAGATTCTTTACTTTGGTCATTATACCAGAGTTAGAGGTGGGCATTGACTCTAAAATGGCCTATAGCACTTATGCCGTAGACCCGTACGATATTGTCTACAAAGGGTTAAAAGGGGGAGGTGGTAGCTCTGTTTACAACGAAGTCAAATTAACTATTGCCGGCTGACTAAATTAAGAGGTTCTCCACGTAGGCCATTAAACTAGAGGTAGAGGTGGGCATTGACTCTAAAATGGCCTATTGCACTCATGCCCTAGACCCGTACGAGTAGTCAGCAAAGGGAAAGGGATGTACCCTGGTATGTCACTAAGTCGAATTGAACTTTTGCCGACTGGCAAAACTAATAGATTCTCCACTTGGGCCACGATAACAGTTAGAGGTAGTTATTACCTTTAAAATGGCTAATAGCACTTATGCCTTAGACCCGTACGAGTTTGTCAGCAGAGGGTTATAAATGGAAATAAACTATTGTCGACTGGCCATACTAAGAGATTCCCAACCTTAGCCATTATTGGTGAGCCTATTGCGGGAACATAACGTCCGAATTATTGTACTTGTACATTGTCGACGTCGTACTGGCAGTGACTTCGCCTTGGGGGATCTACGTACTTGTATATTTATTGTACTGGCTGAAGTACACATTGCCTTAACTATCATCTATATTTATGATACCGTGACCCGGATCTTGAGAAATTGAAATCATTCAGATCGGGGAACAGAAGCGCTTGTTACCAGATTATTCTGAAGTAGAATTACCGCAGAAATAATATCTCGGAAATACGTTGTGTGTCGCTTTCTCTAAGTCGCTTACTCCATTTATCCAAGTACCCTTAAAGTTTTCCGGAACGTGTTTATTCCAATCCAATCCACTTTTCCATAGATCCTGTATGAACTTCTTTGTTCGTATTGTTACCGGGCTAAGTATTCCAAGTGGATCGCATATTTTCGAAGAATGTTTCGAAATCTCACTTTTTGTTACAATGTCTCGTATTGGAATATCACATTTAGTCCGGCGGCCAAAAGCATATATAGGACGAATTGTGCACATCCTGCTACAAGCATGAAATTTGGCATTGACCTTCCTCAAATATTACTCTTTTATTTCAGATAGGAAGGCATCTGCAAAAAATGTCTCACTTCCGGTTAAATCCAAAATGGCAGACATCATACTTAAATCGGCCCAATATAGAAGGCTAGTATGTATCTTGCTGCTATAATAATATTTGGTACAAACCATTGTTATGTACTACTTATGGATATATTATATAGATTAGATGTCTTTAAAAACCCTACTTCCGGTAGAATCCAACATGGTGGGCATTGACTAAAATAAGCCTATTATTTAGGGAGGGTGATTGAAATGTGTTTTAACGTATTGCTTCTATCATTAAATTGTACAGGAACCTTTCTTTGATGCTTCTTGTGGATACAATGTATAAGACATATGTCTTAAAAACCCTTACTTCCGGTAATATTCCAAATGGCGGACATAGATATATCATTTTTTTATTTTGATATTTAACTTCTTTTCAAAATGTGAAGAAAGTGGATTTTTTTTGTGGTGGTTATTAATTTAAGGCTTTAATTTATCCTCTTAACCACTAATCATATTATGTAGTTGATATTTAAATACAAAGTTAACACTTCCGGTAAAAAAACCCCAATATGGCGTAAATGTCAAAGATGAGTCCTCAATCCATATCTTCGATGTAGAGTTTTGGATAGATTGATTTAAACAAAAAAAAATCACTTAAGTACTAAAACATTTTAAAAATTACGACTATTTGGCCAAAAAAATATGTTAATTCCGAGTCACCACCACATGCACACGACGCAGGGCACGGGAGACTTGATTTTCCACATTAACACCAACCGCGACAACCTGTCATACATCCACAATGTGCAAGCTTCGGACAACATGATGAGGCCTCAGAAAGAGTTTTTTTCGTCATCCATTAGCATCCTGGACTTGATAGCATAAGAGCCAATTTCAAGCTCGTCCCTTAAACACGTGTCTTAGTATATTGTACGTTGCATGCTGTAAAAGACTAAGTTGTTAACCTCAATTAACCTACCCTTTTGCGTAAATAGATATTTCTTGCTTTGTTAACCATGCTAACCCCATATAATAAGTTTGTGCTATCTTACAGTAAACACCGATGATTTAGGGAATCAATTATCATTCTTTATGTTAATGTCACATCTTTAAATGATATTAATGTCTCCCAAGCAGTCTTTTTTTTCCCTTTTCAAGAAAACAGAGAACCGTATCACAACCGGTAAATATATGGATCACAATATTTGTGTGTGATCACTCATCGCTAGTGCATTTGGAAAGTCATTGATAGATATTTATCCAAAGCTTTTCCCCCTCCTAAATACAATCCATAGTTCGTCTAACCCTATGTCACGGAATAGCGAAACAGTAATGACAGCATCATCAGTAACGAATGTTCGAATAATGACTTGTTTAAGTTCGTGTTTCACTGCATCAGACACATGCACCATGATTCTAGTGTCAGCTTTTTAATGTGAATATGGTTTTTAACTTGAAATACATCACGTGGTGATTAAGATAGAATATCCTGAACATGTGTTGCTTCAACTGTCATATGCATCCAAGACTTCATCATAATAGTTTCATGTTTTTAAGCGCATTATACCCTATCAGCATACTCGTTATGAAACAACTTGAAACTGTAACAACAGTAGATGAATGCGTACATAGACAATACCGGTAGTTTGAAGGGTGCTACAAGAAACAAGAGCTACATCTAGGGGTAAGGGAATACATAGACGAATCCAGAGTCAAAACTAATCTCAAAATTGGTAAAGTTTTCTGAGAGATGACGACATTAAGAAGAAAGAACTTTTTAGTTTTTATTCACAGGAGCTTGCTCAATAGATTTTGAGGAAGAGTTAGTTGTAGCAACAGGATGTTATTCACCACATGATGGTGTTTCAAGTTTAGCCCCATGTTAAAATGAAGAGGCTTATACTATAGAATCAATATACACGTGGTTTTGTAGTAAGATCGAACAAACTTATCAGATGGGGTTTACGAAGCAAGGAAACATGTTTTTGGAAGAGGAAAGACTTATTGATGCTATTTGAACGACTCGGTCTAGTGTTTTTCAGCATGTAAAACGTGTAATATACCATGGCGGGTGTGGATGAGTAACAAGCTTGTTTTGTTTCTATGCTAACTAGCCCAGACGCTTATAAGGCTATTTGAACGACTCGGTCTAATTTTTTCAGTATGTAAAACTTGCAAAATATACCATAGCGGGTGTGAATGAGTAACAAGCTTGGAATTGGTTCCTATGCTTACTAGTCCAGAGGCTTATGAATGGCGAAGGGGAAAATATGAACCATTGGAACTCTTTTGGACAACTCTTTGCGAGGCCTCTTCACCTTATCAGGAGCTTGTACATTATTGATGTAAGAAACAATACCGCTGTCTTTGTAAATGAGGAAAATCAGCTCTTCGATTGTGAATATTTGCGGCCATAAATCAGTACTTTTAAAGATATTTTAGTACTTAATTGATTTTATTTTATTTTCATCAATCTATCCAAAACTCTTCATCGAAGAATTGGACTGAGGACTCATCTTTGAAATTTACGCCATATTGGTTTTATTTACCGGAAGTGTTAACTTTGTATTTAATCATTATCTATAGAATAGAATATGTTGTTTAGAGGATAACTTAAAGCCAAAGCCAAATGTTTAATGACCAGCACAAAAAAACAACATTTTCTTTACATTTTGAAAAAAAGTTGAATATCAAAATAAAACAAGAAGTAATTGTAACAGGATGCTGTTACGAAGTCTCCCAAACAAAGCCCCCATTACTCGCCATTTATATGGTCCCATGTTCATTTGATTTGATTTTTTGTCCAATACAAGAATATATATATGGCTTACGGGTGGGGATCTCCACCATTTACAAGTATTCAAACAGGAGGGGATGGTGGTAACCCCCAGAGACTTTACCTACATTTCATTTGATTTGTTTTATTGTCCCATACAAGAATATATGTGGTTTAGGGGTGGGGATGTTGACCGTTTACAAGTTTTCAAACAAGAGGGGGTGGGGTGACCCCCTCGGGACTTCCCTTTTATTTCATTTCATTTGTTTTATTGTTCCCTACAAGAATAAATATGGTTTAGGGGTGGGGATCTGGACCATTTACAAGATAATAGCACATTCTCAAATTGAACGGGGTGGGGGCAACACACAGGAACTTCCCTTTAATTTCATTTGATAAGCTTTATTGTCCCATACAAGTATATATATGGTTTAGGGGTGGGGATGTTGACCGTTTACAAGTTTTCAAACAAGAGGGGGTGGGGTGACTCCCTCGGGACTTCCCTTTTATTTCATTGCATTTGTTTTATTGTCCCCTACAAGAATATATATGGTTTAGGGGTGGGGATCTGGACCGTTTACAAGATAATAGTACATTCTCAAATTGAACGGGGTGGGGGTGACCCCCAGGAACTTCCATTTAATTTCATTTGATTAGTTTTATTGTCCCATACAAGAATATATATGGTTTAGGGGTGGGGATGTTGACCGTTTACAAGTTTTCAAACAAGAGGGGATGGGGTGAGCCCCTAGGGACATCACTTTTATTTCATTTCATTTGTTTTATTGTCCCCTACAAGAATATATATGGTTTAGGGGTGGGGATCTGGATTGTTTACAAGATAATAGCACATTCTCAAATTGAACGGGGTGGGGATGACCCCCGGGAACTTCCCTTTAATTTCATTTGATTTGTTTTATCGTCCCATTCAAGAATATATATGGTTTAGGGGTGGGGATCTGGACCGTTTACAAGATAAAAGCATATTCTCAAATTGAAGGGGGTGGGGATGACCTCCAGGGACTCACCCTATATTTCGTGTGATTTTTTTTATTGTCCTATAATCATTTCTGAAGACTGCATGTATCTATCACCTACAGTTTACAAGTTATATTCATTTGAAAATTTTAGTTAATAAAAACCCATAGGGTTCTATAGTAAACCTCTCCCTCCTTTCTACCCCCGAAAATACCCCTTAATAGACCCCAATGCACAAACGAAACATTGATGGCTCACCTAGACATGTTAGTCTAACATATTGTAAAATCCTAAGTAAATCTGACAAGCCGTTTAGGAGAACCGCTGCGGACAAGTTCATTTTTAAAGTAGCGGAAGAAGAAGAGGAAGAAGAGGAAGAAGAGGAAGACGAATAATAAAAAATATAAATCAATTGCTTTTGAAAAGCGATTGGAGGCGGTCTTTCCCCCTTTGAAATTGATTGAATGGGGGGGGGGGGGTTGTTTGTTTGTTTGTTTGTTTGTTTCTGTATGGGGTCTATATTATTGTTACCTTACCGGAGAAGTTTCATGTTTAGTTTGGAAAGTTTTTATTTTATTTTAGGTACAGCGCGCGCGCCAGATTGAGGAGACATCACGTGACGCGGGTTTATAATAACGAAAACTTTAGTATTTTTATTTTTTTTCAGGTGGGGACGTTGAACAGACAACATGTATAGAGACAGAATATACACAATGTAATTTCTTTTGTCATTGTAGGAAATTGACATTTTGATCACAGTTCACCAGCAGTGCATAATTTGGATTTAATTGATCCGGTGTAACTTTAATACACATTTAAGGATTATTTTCTGATAATGTACATTTTTCAGCACCTGTTTGTAACACAGATAAGTATTTCAATCTAGGAGCGGACATTTTATTGTAGTAGACCAGCGGTAGAATAAAAAAAAATTGTTTTTAATGCACCCACCGAACACACGGCTGAATTATATATCATTGAAAAGATAAAATTGTTGACTTTAATATTAATGATGCCGTAAGCATGAGAAGTGGTCGGAATTTTGCATAATTGAGGTCATAGGTCAACAATTGAATATTACAAAATTTTGTCTTTACTGTCTATTTTGGGCTAAACTTAGGAACATAAAACATATTAAACAATCAGGGGACAATATTTCATTCAACATATATGGAGCCTGTTGGGCATACCATTTTTTTCCTTCTAAATACGTCATTTTTAACGTTAAAATTGACGTTTTTCGTTATATGATACATTTTGTTTATTTATGACTTCATTTAGTTTCCATACAAGGATGACCTTGAACTTTGGTAATATTTTTTTTCCATAAAAATGAAGTCTTAAGACGACTTGCTACTATTCAAAAGTTTAAAGTCAGGTAAAGGGGGATAAAAGTTAATTTCATTGATTTCAGTTTCAATGGTCATGGTGGTTATTTCAGTTAATTTTTTACATTTTTTTGCAGACAAAAGCTGTCATTAATATTTTTGTTGTACAATCAAAATGTATTCATATAAGGTTTATAAAATATGTTAGCATCATATCAACGTTTTCTTGACGTTTTTTAACATTAGGAATGCCCGATCGTCCTATCATAATAAACGGAAATAGCTTCAGTGTCAAAGTAAACTTAACGTATATTAAATCAACAGAAAAAGTGGACAAAAACTAAAAGCAAAACAAGTTAATATATGAATTAGCATTATTAAGACGTAGATAGGTCAGGTAATCAAGCATCATCATCATCATCTATATCTGCCAGTTGTGTATTGATATTTTTACAAAGGTCTGATGCTTGACATTGACACAATTCAGTACAGGACAAATTATGTTCAAAACACACACAACTTTTACTGCAAACTAATTTTCCTTTGCATGTGCACACCAAATCTTGAAGGAAGTCAGATGACATTTGACCTTCAAACAAGACAGGTTCAAGACCACACTTTCCTGCTTTCCAACCAAACTGTAGAGGCGATCCAATAGCAGGCTTGGCGATATGTGCAGTCATCCAGATTTTGGTTTGGAAAGAAGACCTAAGGACGTGCTGTTTGAAAGATGCTTCACAAGGAGGGAGTCGGACCAAGCTAGAATCTTTACATGTGGCTAATTTCACCCGGAAACTGTTCAGATTATTATGGCAGCGTTTGGACTTTCCTTTAGGATCATAAAGCCTAGTTACGAGTTTTCGACTGACGGCTACCGAATCTTCTATATCTAATAAAGATATCTGGGACAAGTCATTGAAACGAACAGGCGTTTCTTTTAGTGCCTTTAGCATGGATTTCTTGCCTATGCCAAATAAAGACGATGTAGTATCATATCCTGTAATAGCGTGTGCAGCTGGTAGGATTTTACACAAAACTGAATTTAACGACCCACACAGCTCATGAACAGGAATGTAACGCCGACAATCCTTAATGCTAGTGATCATTCCTGTTTGAAACCACAATTCAGATATATGAGTCATCTGTGGGAAATAATGTATTAAAAGTACTAGCACGTCCGTATCCGGAGACTTTACAATAATGCGACCGTTTACATCGTTTTCCCTGTACAGTTTGTCAGCATTCAATGCATGCAGAAGAATACGTGTATCTGCCTCTTCTTGTGTACTTGACAATTCACTGCAATCTGATATACCTTTGGGACTTATTATTTTCACTATTTCTGGATTGGGAAATGATCCAGCAAGGTACAGTTTTTGTCCATGCATTAGACAACTATTTTCTTTCATATATTGCAAAGTGAATTCACCAAGAAACTTTATAAGTGACTGCTTGTTTTCACCTGAACTAAGAAATTTTTTCCAGTCTGGAATGATTCTTCCTTCGATTACTTGAAACACGTTTGGATTGAAAAATGACTTTGATCGACGTTCCCGTTCAGAGCTTTTAATGGAATTTTGAATGTCATATCTATCAAAAATGTCAGCAACCACTGAAGCATATTGAAAGCAAGCAACCTGATTGCGGACAAAATCTTAAGCCAATTCACCAAATGTTTTAAACCTTTTTGCATTGATAGATTGCAATAATGCCATGCCATCTCTTATATGGGTGGTTCGGGATATATCGAATATTGGAAGGATTTGACAGACTACTACATCCTGTTCCAGTATGTGAGCTAAATCTGCCTTGCAAGTCTTGCGCATTGTACCATCGTCATGGAACATGGATGTTGGGATTGGGCCAATTGGATAGGACAGAACTTTTTCAACTGTTACATCCTCTCGACAATTTGCCAAAGCCAAGGCACGCCTAAAAACTAACTCTGGGTTGATATGCACATTAACTGTGTCACAAGAACGACACTTTAGTTTAGGTGTTTTCGTCATATCCTCGAAAGACTTTAGTTCAGATCTTGATATCGGGTTATAGAAATTTCGAGACTGCCCATTCGACAAAGAACCATCAACAAAGGATTTAACCCTTTGTGTGCCCTCATTAATAGAATTCAATAAAGAATCTTGAACTTCTTTAGATGCGTGCATCCCAGTTGAAATGTTTATGAGAGGAACTGGATGTAAGGTAACATCAAAAGGATCTGTCATTTTGTTGATGATATGATCTATCAAATCACTAACCTGTTGGTTATCTCGTGTCGTTGCTGCTGGTTTCATTTCCTCGTGAGATAAATCACTCTCTATGGATAAACCAGCTCTATCACGCATTTCTGAACCGAAATGACCGAGAACATGTCTCGTTAATGTCCATCTAATCAAAGCAGATTTTTTGCGGGTTAATCCAACAATCCCCCCATGCCCTTTAGAGTCTTTTATAATGGTTTTTTTGGTGGCCATGTCACTCCAAATGCCGTTAAAAGTTCCCTTTTTTTGGTGAATTGCAAATTCACCAGAATCAAATGCTGATTGTACTTTATGGGGGATATCAAGCATATCAAGAATATAAACCGGGTCCATCTGTAGTAATTTGTTCTGTTGGTTATGAAGAAGTATGGCAGCATATCAGTAGTAGTATGTAAATGCAATGACCACAAACCCTCCCGTTCTGCACGAATGTTTTGGAGCATTACCTCAACCGCGTTCAGGAACATATCCCAGTACTTAAATGTCGGGGACTCGAGATATCCCCAGTTCCTGAATCTAACTGTTAATGGTAATACATGGGTGGTATACAGAATCGTTAACTCGTTAAGTACATCTTTGTAAGATTCCGATTCATCTGAAAACTTTGCTTGACATTTGGACAGCATCACCCATACATCCTTTGGTATTGCATCAATACCATCATTTTCCTCACACCATTTGAAAAACGAAGCAAACCATAACGATCAAGATTGTATATCACTATATGCATTCTCACGACGGGGAGGCTCAGGACGCTCTTTTGGCTTGTTGAATGGTACACAGTTTATCAAAGACATTGTGTGCTCGTCGACTGGTAGAGATTTTTCCTGTCCTCGTTTAACTTTAACCTGTTCAGCATGTACAGCGCTTAAATGTGTCATTTCAGTCTGCAGTTGGAAAACAGCTCTAGCCATAGAATGGAAAGTATCCTTGCCATCCACCGTTTCCGTGTTTATGTCAATGTTATCTGATCCTTCCTGGATAAGACAACTATTGGAAGACAGCGGTACAATACCGTTTGGAACATACACGCCATTTTTGATCCTATCAATTTCATGACTTGATAAGCTTGTTAGGTAACGCCTAACCTCATCATACGAACTGCAAAACCCATGAGCATTTAATGTTTCAACTAATTGTTTTGATCCAAATTCGTGATACAATTGTAATGCAAGACCAATTTGAAATGGAGTGATAACATTAGTACTCATTGAAACTATGCTTTCTGTAAGCGACATACATTTTCGCATTTTTTCTACGGTAGTATGATTTTGGTTTGAAACGGCCAGAAAAGATTTTTCATCTATTAACCAACAAATAAATTTGGTCAGGTTTTGGGGCATTGATTGATTTGATAACGGCAGAGAACATTCGGAAGGTGTTGGGTAATAATCATTGTTTAGATCAAGGCTATGTATATCACGCCTTAAAATATTGGCAGCGGTGTGTAAAATCTGTTCTTCACTTGTTGTGTTTTTGGAACTTCCAATTTCCAAATCTAACTGTGCTATTTTGAGTTCGGATTTTAGCTGACTTGCAGCTTTGATTGCGTCACCGATAGATATAGAGCTGCTGAAAATGATATTTGATTTACCCTGGCCTTGTTGTGGTTGTATGACAATTGTATCGCCGTAATAACTCATTATTCTATTTTGCAATTTATATGCTGTGTACTTGTCAGTATAGTCCTGTGGAAGCAAGAAACGAAATTTCTCAAGCAAGTTGGACATCATAAAAGCCTTATGCTTTACCATCAGGTCTGAATTAATTTCTGATACCAACTTCACAAATGCAGTATCGTGGTCAGAAGATTCTGCTTTTACTTTTTGGGGTGTTTTCAGTAGATATTTAGTTATACAGGCCGAATGATAAAGGGCATTTTCAGTAGATATTTAGTTATACAGGCCGAATGATAAAGGGCATTTTCAGTAAAATTTTCATGTAAAACCGTTGACTCAATTTCATGATCCGAATTAATTCTAGCTGCCTCAAGTATATTCTTAATTCTGTCTACTGATTCCACTTTGTGCAATTTAGCATCTTTTTTGTAAGTTTTGTTCTTACAAAAAATACAGGAATACCACTCTGATCGAGTTGTAATTCTAGATGTGCTTGCAGCAGGTGAAAAAATGCAAGCACCACCTATATTCTCCTCCGTTTCCATAAAATCTTGTTTATAACAAGATAGATTCTGCTTACTGGTGTAAGATTTACAACAAGATCTATGGTATTTAACATCAATATTTTCCGAAAAAAATTGATTAATAGAAGACAACTCTTCTACAATCTTCAAATAGATCTCATCTTTCCGTAGTTTAGTAGCTTCAATAAAACTAACTTTGCCCTTGTCAGTGAAAATATATAATTTTTCCGGGCTTTTAATCTGACAAATTATGCATTCCTGCCAATCTAAGGAAGACTTCCCTCTCTTTGCACTTGTTGGGGTAAGTTTTAAAGGACTACCGAACTGTGACATTATCCGGAAAATTTTCACAACAGATCCGGAATAATTTTTAAGCGATTACTTAACACAATGTAAACAATGATAAAAAATCAATATATAACCACTCTGGGTATTAAAAATAACAAAAAAACAATGAAATCAACAACAAAGCAAATATGAAACTAGTGTAAAGACAAATATAAACCCTAAAACTGATATTAATCAAACAATTTCAATGTGAAATGCTAATCGACATTTGGCTTGTACAGTGATAGAACTGAACGGAGTGAGGATTAAACAAAAATAAACGTCCCGGACCGTAATTCCGGAATTAAATAAATGTGTAACAGATTGAGGTGTTCTATTCAAATTAAAAATTTCTTGTTAATCGAATAAGAAATGTTACTAACGAAAGTTGTTTTGTATAAAGTAAATATCGAAGTGTATATTTATGCCAAATAAACACAAATGAAGTGTTTTATAATTATCCTGTTATTAACGAAAACCGGTGAAAATCGTGTTAATCACAACTACTGAAGTAAAACGGTTTTTAAAATGTTAATGGTAAATATTTTTAAAACAATTATTGACTATTTTTATCGTCAGTGATATATTCTTACATTATCAATTTAAAAAATAGCCGTAATATTGTGATTCGTAATAATAATTAACATTTGAGTGTATCAGTGATTTTTTTTTAAAAAGCCATTTTTACGGAAATTCGACCATACGATTTTCTTACGGCATGTTTAAAATATAAGTTTAACATGTATTCTTTCATTTAAAAAAATTCAGGTGTGTGTTCTTTGGGTGCATTAAACTCCTTAACTAAGCGTCTTTTCAGATTTCGCCGCTGCACTATAGGCTTTCACTGAGATTTACGGACCTAGCAAGCGATTTTTACGGCATTGCCATTTTTTTTTCTCTAGGAAAATTCTTGAGAGGTAGCTGCATTCTGTTAATTTGTGAACTTAAATTACATGAATGCCCTGTTGACTGCAAATTTTTAGGTCGATTGGACTTGTAGTTTCAGAGAACATGTGGATTTTTTTTCAGAAGAGATGTAAGAACAATATTAAAATTGAATTCTTCTTGAATAATTGAGTTTTTTTCCTTCCATATTGTTTTAAATATACTGTCATAAATAACTGTCATACATATTGATTGATTGATTGGTTGGTTGGTTGGTTGGTTAAAAATGTTGATTGGTTGGTTAAACACATTGGTTGGTTGATTAAACACGTAGGTTGGTTGGTTCGTTAAACACATTGGATAGGTTTCCTAAAACAAGCGAGAAAGAAACAAATGAGATCTTGAACCCCATATTAAACACGTGAGACGGGAACATGCACTGATTGATTGATTGATTGATTGATTGATTGATTGGTTGGTTGGTTAAACATGTCGATTGGTTGATTAAACACGTTGGTTGGTTGGATAAACACGTTGGATAGGTTTCCTGAAACAAGCGAGAAAGAAACAAATGAGATCTTGAACCCCATATTAAACACGTGAGACGTAAACATTCACTGATTGATTGATTGATTGATTGATTGATTGGTTGGTTGGTTGGTTGGTTGGTTAAACACGTTGATGGGTTGATCAAACACGTTGGTTGATTGGTTCAACACGTTTGATAGGTAACAAGCGAGAAAGAAACAAATGAGATCTTGAACCCCATATTAAACACGCGAGACGTAAACATGCACTGATTGATTGATTGATTGATTAGTTGGTTGGTTGATTGGTTAAACACGTTGATTGGTTGATCAAACACGTTGGTTGATTGGTTAAACACGTTTGATAGGTAACAAGCGAGAAAGAAACAAATGAGATCTTGGACTCCATATTAAACATATGAGACGGAAACATGCACTGATTGATTGGTTGGTTGGTTGGTTGGTTGGTTGGTTGATTGGAATTCAAACACACATAAAACTCTTTAAATAGTGCCAAAATCACATAATTTGCCTCTTAGTACATGACCTTGACCTTTGACCTTTCGACCTTTGTCAAGGTCTTTGCTCCACAATGTTATTGCAAAAGACCCTATGGGTCAAGGACCTTTAATTTGTTTAAGAGTTTTGCCTAATAATGGATTTTTATAAACCATAAATGGGGGTTATGTCCCTTACATAATGGTAAAACCAATACAGTCATAACGTAACAAAGTTGCCCCTTGAAGTACCAAGTATTTTTCACTACTTAAATTTTCTGTATCTATAACCATTCCAAAGTTATAGGGAAATCAAAAACAAATAAAAATCTAAAATACGACCTTGACCTTTGACCTTGACCTAATTTTAATTTTTTTGGACCAAGGACCTCAAATCAAAAGATCCTAGGTCTCTATCACTTATGGTGTTCCAGTTTAAAATACATTTCAAAATTTCAAATACAAAAAAGGGAAATAAGTCTCATATGGAGCGTTCATATTGCTTCGGTCGAAATTGGACAAATCATGCGAAGGATATAACGAGCAATTTTATAAAATGAATTTGTCGTAATCTTTTACAGTTGCGAAGGAGTTGTGATCACAAGAAAAACAGTGCTTGGGGAGATAACTCCTACAAAGAAAAGTATTCGGTTACGCAGGGTAAATTTCAAAAGCGCATAAACTGTTCGATATCATATACCAAATATCTAAGCGATATATTGCGAAACAAATGTTTATCGCAAGAACAAAATTTGGCGGAAGAAAAAAAAAATAATCAGAAGAAAAACAATAGTTCTTTCCACAGAAAAGTGAAAAGACCTAATAATAAGAACTGACCAAAAACAATAAGTCTCTAAACTTTGTTTGGGAGACTTAATAATGATATTTTATGTCCGCCATTTTGAATATAACCGGACATAATGATTTTAAAGACATATGTCTTATATATTGTATCCATTAGCAGCATCAAAGAAAGGTTCTTGAATAATTTAGTGATAGAAGCAATACGTCAAATACGTTTCAATCACCCTCCCTAAAAATAAGCTTATTTTAGTACAATGTCCGCCATGTTGGATTTTACCAGAAGTAGGGTTTTTAAAGACATCTTATCTATATAATATATTCAAAAGTAGTACATAACAAAGGTTTGTACCAAATATTATTATAGCAGCATGATAAAAACACCTTTTCACACACTAGCCTCTGATATTTGGATGATTTAAGTATGATGTCGGCCATTTTGAATTTTTACCGGAAGTGAGACATTTTTTTCAAATGCCACCCTATCTGAAATAAAAATAAAATAGCTGAGGAAGGTCTATGCCAAATTTTATGCTTGTAGCAGGATTTGCACAATTTTTCACAAAGCGGCCGTACTAATTTCTGGTACATCAGATAATTGAATCAGCTATTCCATAACATACCAAGTACTTTTGTGTTTTGTCCGCATATAGTACTTTTTCCGTCTTAGCTAGCCTACGTATATCCACACTGTTTGACGTCCAGTATCGGAGATAGAATCCAGCTTCCTCCATCATTGTTCTTCCTTCCTTATAGTCAGCCCACCCTCGTTCTGTAAACTCAACAGAATGTTGTCCACGTACAAATCTCTTTCCATCAATGTAGCTGTTATAGTGTTATTACGTTTTAAATGTTAAGTATCGTGATGTTTGGCATAAACGGTGAACAAGTCGCACCGAACAGAACGGATTTGAACTTCTAAGTCCATAAATGGGTCATTTTCAAAAAATGTCGAATTTTCAGTACACCCATGCTAATTTTTTTTATTTCTAATGGAAATTTCAGTTGTAATGGTTTAAATGAAAGCTTGTCGGATTTGTGATTCAGAACATTATTAATAAACACACCTGACATCTATTTTGATAAGATTAAACTGCATTTAAGTTCGATTTTGGGGGTATTTGTGTGCGTACATTGTCAGAAAAACACATTTCAAATGATTTTTTCCCGATTTTCTGATCGCCTTGATGTCTGCAAAAGGGACTTTTTAAGAACGTTAATTATAATTTTAACGAAAAATCGTAGCTTTTTTATCATTGTATGTAACAGATTATCTACAAACTAAATTCAATCAGCGTACAGGAGGTTCATGTCTATCCTGTTACCGCTACTTAAATCAGTCGTTAAATTATTCTCCCTATGAATATTGAATCAGTCAGTGTTGATTTCAAAAATGCAAAATAATCTTTACATTTAAAACGCCTCGTTTCTTGAACGACAGTGTAGAGAAAAGAAATTTCAAGACATTTAGTGAAAAAAATAGAGCGTACTTTTTTCCATGTCTATGCTGTTACCAACCATTTTGATTAATTACACTAACAGTATGGTTGTAAAAAGTGCAATAACGTGTTGGAAACCAAATTCACAATACAAAACCATAATCACTTCACCAAAGGGAGTAGTTATTTCACAACGGCAATCAAAAACGAAGAAATTTGTCTATCCTGTTATGTCTATCCTGTTACTATGGTTGCTATGGTTACAGTAACAGGATAGACAATTATAGACAAAAACGTCATTAAATTTTTTATCTTAACATGTAGGTGGAAAACGAATGAAATATTTCATTGTTTGAACTCATCTTAAGGTTATAACATCTTAATCTTTCCAATTAAGCATTTGCAGGTGCAATACTGATATCGGTAACAGGATAGACCAAAAGGTAACAGGATAGACTTTTATATAGTGATATATCAGAAACGTACGTTCCTGTTACCAACGAAATAAAGAAGAAAGTAAATTAACTTATGAGGGATTTACTTGATGTTGGGTTTATTTTAAAGGGTGAAAAAAGGCCGAACAATATAAATTGCTATGTTAGACTTGCATTACTGGTGGTAATTTTTACAGCCTTTGAAAACCAATTTTTAGAGCCATTTTTCAGTACAACCTTGAAAATTGTCAAATAATCTATTATTTTCAGAATGAATATATATAGAAGTTTATTCTCTTGAAAACCATCTAATTGGTAAGGTAAAACAAGCTTAACATTTTATCTAAACCTTTTCTTAATAACCCAAAATTTCTTTTGAAAATGGTAACAGGATAGACAAAATATTGTACCACCGATCAAAAAATGTTTCAAGATATTCTTGTATGACATCATTAAGATTGCATCTTTTAATATGTTGTTCTTAAAGTACTGTTTGTTTTGATTTGCTTATGTAGAGGGTTGTTTGAATAAGTAACTTTTAATAAATTTTTCAATTTCAAAATTCGACATTTTTTGAAAATGACCCAAATAACTTGTTGGGTCGGATGGGTTACTTAGCCACCAGAAACGTGTAGCGTCTCGATCACCCTTTTTTAATCCTACATGTAAAAAGGCTTTTTCAATATCCGTTGTTATGGCGACAGGGTTGGCTGTAAATCTCATCAGAATTTTTGTCGGGTCATTTAGCTTCGGCGGTGTATCCAAAAGGCAGTCATTCAAACTTATTTTATGCGACTGTCGACAACTGCAGTCGTAAACAATTCTGATAGACATAGTGCTTGATTCCTTCTGTACAGGATGATGAGGAATGTAGTGATATTTTTCTTGAGTTCAGCTGTTTCATCTACCTTCTCTATGAATCCTCTTCGTTCCTGTTCTTGTATAATGTTTCCGTACTTCTTTAACATATCTGAGTTTTGAGTAAGTCTTTTAAGGACGTTTTCTGTCCTTCTGTTCGTGACTGCTTAATTTATAAGCAATTCATCATGTTTCCAAGGTAACCTAGCGAAATATTTATTTTCTCAGAACTCAATTGATCTGTCCTGGTAGACTTTAATATATGCATTGTCGTCTTCGTCTACATCCCTACTATTTGTTCCTATTGAATCTAAATTAAAAAATCTCTCTAGATTGTATTCTTCAACTTTGTGTGATATTTGAACATTAAACATACTAGTCTTCGACGTATTTCTTTTCACACCGTATGTAAGTACCGAAAGCATATATACGATCTTGGATTTCACGGCGGTCGGATCGTTTACACGTACTATATAATTTTTTTACAATGTCCCAGTAGTGATATGCGCCTACCAGCAACAATATCTCGAATGAATCGTGCTTTGTCACCGTGTGCGCTAACTTTAAACCACGCAAATAACCGTTCTGTGTATCAATGTTACGTATGTGATTCTGTAGAGGCATGTCGATCATCTGTACTATCAGTACTTTGATTGACAAGACGTGTCCTGCATCGGTTTTCAGATAGATTGTTGACTTTTCTATGTGTCTCGCGTTTTTCTCTGCACCTCCAAATGCCGATAAATATATTATTTCTGTTCCCGCTATCTGTAAATTTAGTTAAGTTCTGCGTTAAAAAAGATGTTTGCGCTCCTTCGTCAAAAAGAATATTCGTATCGATAAAGTACTGATTTGAGCTTACTTGTGCTACGGCAGTTCTCAAAAGTACATTTGATTGCGATTCTGTCGATTGAGAATACATAATAGTATCATCATGTTCCGTATCATGAATGTCATTCACGAGTTGAACGTTTGTCGAAATTGAAGATGGTGGGTTTGACGGGTTGCTGCTCTGATTATCTTTTGCGCGAAAATTCGTATGCGCTGAGTTACTACCCTTATTTTTTGAAAGTGCATTACATTAGTTTGTATGGTGTGTCTCATTACAATGTGTACATGTGTGTTTAGATTAACATTCGTTTAGTCTGTGTATACCAAGGCAGTTTAAGAATAACTAATCTGTTCATACGGGATTCTGTGTCGGCTATTTTACTGCAATGAGTTGGTGCGTGTATGTCGTAACAGAAAACGATAGGTCTAGTCTCAATATTCTCCACCTCTACCTCTAGTATAATGGCCCACGTGGAGAATCATTTAGTTTGTCCAGCCGGCAATAGATTATTTCGCATACGTTGTAAACAGAGGTACCACCTCCCCCTTTTAACCCCTTGCTGACAAAATCGTACGGGTCTAGGGCATAAGTGCTATAGGCCATTTTAAAGGCTAGGTCCACCTCTCTCTCTGGTATAATGGTCCACGTGGAGAATCTCTTAGTTTGGCCAGCCGGCAACAGTTCATTTCGACTTTGTGATATTCGATGGTATCCCCCTTACCCTTTGCTGACTAACTCGTACGGGTCTAGGGCATAAGTGTTATGGGCCATTTTAGAGGCAACGCCCACCTCTACCTCTAGTAAAATGGCCCACGTGGAGAATCCCTTAGTTTGGCCAGCCGGCAATAGATTATTTCGACTTCGTTGTAAACAGAGGTACCAGCTCCCCCTTTTAATCCCTTGCTGACAAAATCGTACGGGTCTAGGGCATAAGTGCTATAGGCCATTTTAAAGGCTAGGTCCACCTCTCTCTCTGGTATAATGGTACCAATGGAGAATCTCTTAGTTTAGCCAGCCGGCAACAGTTCATTTCGACTTTGTGATATTCGATGGTATCCCCTTACCCTTTGCTGACTAACTCGTAAGGGTCTAGGGCATAAGTGTTATGGACCATTTTAGAGACAATGCCCACCTCTACCTCTAGTGTAGGCCCACGTGGAGAATCCCTTTGTTTGGCCAGCCGGCAATAGATTATTTCGCATACGTTGTAAACAGAGGTACCACCTCCCCCTTTTAACCCCTTGCTTACAAAATCGTACGGGTCTAGGTCATGAGTGCTATAGGCCATTTTAAAGGCTATACTATGCAAGAAAAAAATTTAGGCGGAAGAAAAAAAAATAGAACAAATTCAATAGGTCTTTCCACGGAAAGGTGGAAAGACCTAATAATCAGAACAAAACCTATAGTTCTTTCCAAGGAAAGGTGGAAAGACCTAATAATAATCAGAATAAAACCTATAGGTCTTTCCACGGAAAGGTGGAAAGACCTAATAATCAGAACAATAGCAAAAGGCTTTCCAAGGAAAAGTGGAAAGACCTAATAATCAGAACAAAAGCCATAGGTCTTGCCACGGATATATATTGAATACTTCGTTATTTCTTGGATTGTGATTTGAAATATACGTTATAGATGATGGAATAAAGATATATTGTATTGCACTTTTATTAATCTTTACTATATCATTTGTACAGAAATATAATTAAGTGCATTTTCAATGTACTTTTACTTATAATGTTACTAGTGTGTATATTTTTCCTTTCTAATAAATATATATATTTAAACGCCTTAAAAGTGTACAAAACAATAACAATAACAAAAAAAAAAGGAAACTATGAATGTAATTATCTATAAATATTTAGGATAACAGTTTTCTTTCATCAGTATAATTATGATGTTAAATGAATCATATCGATAACAATCTTGAAATTTATACAATAACACAGTTAAACCGAACTTCATATTTTAGACGCTTGTACAATTCTAATTTTTTTAAACATGACATAGAGGTTATATTGCTATTTACAACAGAGACTGCAAAGATATGCTTCAAATCAAAATAGTAATATGCGATATGAATTTGCATAATTCTAAAATTTAAACGGTGACGAGAGTTACGATGTTATAAAAAACGATTGCGTCAATAAACATTCCAAATAAACAGCACTGACCGATCCAAGTTTGTTAATATTTCAAAATTGACAACAGTAAATTAACTACGACAGAGGCTGCGTATTTAAACATCCCAAATAAATAGCAGTTAAATATAATTACAAATTTTGTCGTTTAAGATCTGCCTTAGTATGGCCAGGGGATCTCAAATGTCGACTGAGAGGGTGGTCTGGCTTGCACTGATAGTCGCTACGATGGGCGTTCATTCGTTTGTGAAATTGCTGTTCTGACTCGCCAACATACTGTTTACCACATTTACACTGTAGAAGACAGCCAGGAGCCTGTAATCCAGTGGTTGTCGTTTGTTTTATGTTACATATTTGTTTTTCGATCATTTTTTTTTATATAAGTAGTAAGTTTTCTCGTTTGAATTGTTTTACATAGTCATTTCGGGGCCTTTTATAGCTGACTATGCGGTATGGGATATGCTAATTGTTGAAGGCCATACGATGACCTATACGTGTTTATTTCTGTGTCATTTAGGTCTCTTGTAGAGAGTTGTCTCATTGGCAATCATACCACATCTTCTTTTTGATATACCCAACATTTGTTGTTTTGCAATTAACATTGCAAAAAATGGTGTATTCTATACCAGTGGAGTGACTGTTAAAGGTATGGGTATCCAGTATTTGTTTGCACAAAACTTATTATTATATCTAACTGCTATTTATTAAGTACGTCTAAACAAGTGACAACTCTACGACAGACCCATCCATGGGATCACCAGTGAAGGTTATACACGGCGGAACACACATTTGATATTCATAACTATTCTAAAGATCAGCACAACAATAGTGTGCTGATATTTAGAGTAGTTATACATATTAATATATAACTGAGCCTAGGTGAAGTGCTCTAGCGCGTCGGGCACAGTGCAGGCGATTTGGTGCCACGATATCTTAGTAGCATGAGTCCGAACCCGGCGAGGGAAAAAAAATTGCGAAAGCAAATTTACAGATCTAACATTGTTGGGCTGATGTTTAGACGAATTATATATTGAAAAGTTTTTTTAAATTTTGTCCACGCTGCGCACAAAATAGGGAAAAAATAAGGCTGAAAATGCACCAAATATTTGTATTCGAAATGAATATTTACATTTTCAGCCTTATTTTTTTCCTATATATATATATAAATGTCTAAGAATATAACTTAAACACACTAATTAATACATTAAAAAGTTGTATTAGATGTTAAATAGAAATACGCAATATTTCGCTAAACAAATTAGCTTCATCAGGCGTGTGCATCTCTCAAGGTGAAATCGGATGCATGACAAGTTTAACACATTTATAGATGTTCGATTAATTGTATGAATTTCTATAAATTAATTTATATGATTTCAAGATAATTATGGTTTTGATTTGTTTTTAAATCTTTTTTCGTCTCTCTCATTGAGTCCATCAGGTTCAAGAGTTCGTAACTGGTGCATCCAAAATCTCTCAAATCATTGAGACAAATCACAATTGGGATACACAAGGAAGACAAAAAAGAGAGAGATTTTGGATGCACCAGTTACGAACTCTTGAACCTGATGGACTCAATGAGAGAAATTCATACAATTAATCGAACATCTATAAATGTGTTAAACTTTTATTCCAACTTCATGTAGTTGTAGCTACAAACATATTTTATGCAACATCAATCAAATTATGTTACACTTTTCCTCAACTCTTGTATAGATTAAGCTACAAAAATATTTTTTTGTCATGCATCCGATTTTACCTTGAGAGATGCACACGCCTGATGAAGCTAATTTGTTTAGCGAAATATTGCGTATTTCTATTTAACATCTAATAGAACTTTTTAATGTATTAATTAGTGTGTTTAAGTTATATTCTTAGACATTTATATAATTTTTTTTTTTTTTTTTATTCAACAATATATTGCTTGCTGTTAACAATTTACTTCACTAGTCCAGCATTCTAGAGAAGGGTATCTTTGTTTTAACAAGAAATCCAGGATTTCTCTCTGTTTAACAATAAAACATTACAATTTATCTAATCTATGTTATAAATATTTCATTTTCAACCGTAAATAAATAAGTATATATGAAATTTTAATTTATCAATATGTGTATCTAGCTTGTTTGGAAAGAAAAAGTTTCCGGAAATAGTTCACACTTGCAGTTATCGATTTTATATTATTGTATTAATATCTCTTCCTGGTTTGGAAATTACCAGTTTAGAATAGTGATTTATGATTAATATAATTAGCAATTCACAGGTATGTATTAATGTTTCGATTCTGGAAAAAAAGATAGTATGTAAATATTTTTTTTCCTTTTTTTAAACGATAAAAAAAACCCAGTGGATAACAAATACCGTTATCTCCACGCTTATCGGTGATAGGTAAAATTATTTCTCTAAATCAGTTCCGGATCTAAAAAAAAATAATATTATCCTTTTTCTTTTCTTTTTTGCTAACATAAAAAAATTATTACAACAATTTGACAACTTTATCAAGTAGACATTTATTCTTAGTATGTTTACTAGTTGCCTGCACTTTGTAGCTGTACATGAATTCTGCTTTAAATACAGAATATACATCTAAAGATTTTGTTTTTTGTTCAGACATATAATTTGCCTTATATATACAAAACATTATAATAGTAATCAGATAATTAATTTCATAGTATTGCTCATCATTTATTTTATAACCCCATACTAAATTTTTTTAATGTTAGAATATTATTATTAATATTCAGTTTTTCTAAGAGTTTTTTAACTTTACTCCAGAAATTATCAAGAAAGTGACATTTAAGAAACATGTGATCATAATCCTCTGTGGTGTTGCAATAGTGACAATTTGAAATATCGCAGATCTTCCACTATTTCAATAAAACTTTACAAGGTAAAATAAAGTGTAGCAATTTCCAACGGAACACTTTGTATTTGTTATCTTTTAAAAAATGATGAACAAACTTTAACATATTACACGAAAGACTCTTAATGTATTCAAGGTTAAGCATTGTCTTCCATTTGTAAAAACCAACAGGTATTTCAATTTCATTCTTAATTAATATAGTATAAATTTTTCTGGTATCTACATTTTCTAAATATTCTTTTTTGTTACAATTATTATTAATATGTATTGCATAGGGCGTTTTTACTTTAGTTTTCTTTGAATTTTCCTGTTTTAAAATCTTTAACCATTCTCTTGGAAAAGCTTTCTTTAATTGGTAAAATTCTGACATCCAGTTACTTTTTATTTTAAGCTTTTGTAAAATAAAATTCTCTTCTATATTACCATTTTCATCAATGATGTCATTAACAAAGATAATATTACTATTTATCCAGTTTTGGAATAAAAGGCATTTATTTTTTATCTTTATGAAATGATTTCCCCAAATAACTTCTTGACGTATAGATCTAAAGTTTTTTGGCTGTTGTACTTTTTTATTAGTTATCCATGCTTTGACAATGTTGAAATAAAATTTTGGCAGCTCCTTTAACTATAATTTTAATTCAGTAACTGTATCATTTTATTTTCACAAACTGATCCACGCTTAAATAGATTGAATGTTGATTGTTGCTATTTTTAGACATTATATATATATATATTTCAAAGCACATGTTTATATAAATAATATCCATAAGTTAATCTCATATTAAAGCACCAGGCTATCATTTCACAAAGAATCGTACAATTCATAAAGTGTCATTGATATTGGCACGGACCATTATCATCGTCGATATCGTCATCATAAACAAAGTCATCATCACAGAATAATGTGATGCATTTATCTCAATCTTTGCTTCTTCCTTTCTTTTCTCTTTTTACTTATAGTTTGTTTAAAATCTTATATATTTGTTCACTTTACATACATCCTCATAATATTAGTATCACATATATATATATATATATATAATCATATTGTATCATGGGGAAGACTTCAAAAGGATGATTTACTTGTGTCCTATCAATTATGTTTAGATTAAGCAAATGAAATATGTTAAAACTAAACTAAAAATTTGAATAAATTACAAAAAAGGCTGTCTCTCAAAATAATTATACAATAGTCTTAAGAAAACTAAACTACAAGCTATTTTACTAAGTGAGTTACAATTACATTTATGTACAACAAGTTGGCATGCTCCGCAGACAACATCAATACATTCTCAATCTACTGGAACAGGAATGACAAGTAATTGTTCAGTGTGGTGAAAACATGTCAACTGCTGTCAAAAATGTCTCAGATACATTCTTTAGCTTCAAATTAAGACACGGAAGAGGGATAATAAGAAAGTCAATAATCCAACAGTATCGTCGACATTGTTTTCAATAAGCAAGAGGACATGAGAGATGTTGCTCATTAGTTAGCACTGATTGTTAATATCTTGAATGGTTTGTTTTACATAAATCCTTTCTCAAATTTTAAATTCTGCATAAGTCTTTCCATTATACGCATGTTACCCTTTATGCCAGCATACGCAATAGCCGTTTTACCTGTTTTGTCTTTCTTTTCAGAAAACCTACTGTTCACATCTGTTAAAACGTCAATAATCTTCATAATTTGGGGCTCTTCAATTTTATCAAACTCCCGTGAACATAAAGCCATTAGAGGCGTTTTTCCTTGTTTGTTAGAGATTGCAGAATGGTTGATTATTCCTTGCCGACATGTTATGTTTAAGAGTTTTTTTATAATTTCATAGTGCCCAAATCTGCAAGCATACATTAACGCTGTATTGCCTTCAAAGTCTTCCTGACTAATATTTTTATAACTTAAATGCTTTATAAGATAATCTAAACTTGAAACGATTTTTTTGATATTTTTGTCACTTTTACGGGAACATAAGAACATTAAAGGTGTTTTTTGGAATTTATCACAGCTTGTTATAATGGGACTGACTTTTTTCTCACATAGGAAATTATCACTGTTTGTAAATTTAGGAATTTTTTGTAATAGTACATCTATTATCTTATAGTGTCCAGTTTGACAAGCATACATTAAAAGCGATTTCTCCTGTTTGTCTTTCTGATTAATAAATGCCGGGTAAGTGTCAGTAACTAAGTTAATGATCCGAATAATATCGTCGATATTTTCATCATTTTGGCGGGAACATAATAACATCAGAGGCGTTCTTTCAAATTTATCTGAGATTTTAATATTAGGAATGTTGTTAGGCCTGTCTTTTTCATCAACCGTTGCTTTATCACGATTTTTTTGTATGAGGGTTTCTACAATTTTAAAGTGTCCATGCTTGCAAGCATACATCAAACATGTTTTACCTTCTTTGTCTTCCTGATTAAAACAAGCCGGGCCAAGGTCTATAAGATAGTCAATAATCCGAATAATATCGTCGATATTGTCATCACATTTACGGGAACATAATGCCATCAATGGTGTTGTTTCACAATTATTTCCGATTGCTATATTAGGAATGCTGTTAAACCGGCTCTTTTTATCAAGTTTGTTTATGTCAACATTTATGTTTGTAAGATATTCTACTATTTGATAATGTCCACATTTGCAAGCATACATTAAAGCTGTATTGCCTACAGAATCTTTCTGGTTGATACATTTCGGGTATTCGGAAATTACAGTGTCAATAATCCGAATAATATTTTCGATATTTTCATCAATATTACGGGAACATAATAACATCAAAGGTGTTGTTTCGAATTTATTACAGATTGTAAAATCGGGAATGTTATTAAGTCTGACATCATATTCACATGCGGTGTTCGCACCTTTTAGTTGTAAGAGATGTTGTACAATTATATAGTGTCCATGTTTGCAAGCATACATCAAATAATTGTTGCCCTCTTTGTCTTTCTGATCTATACATCGCGGATTTTTGTCAATTACAGTGTCAATAATCCGAATAATATTTTCGATATTTTCATCACTTTTACGAGAACATAACAACATAAGCGGTGTTGTTTCGAATAAATCACAGATTGTACCATCGATTATGCTGTTAGACCTGACTTCTTCATCACATATACTTTTTTCCTGATTTGGTGGTAGGAAATGTTTTACAATGTTATAGTGTCCATGTTTGCAAGCATACATCAAATAATTGTTGCCCTCTTTGTCTTTCTGGTTGATACATTTCGGGTATTTGTCAATAACAGTGTCAATAATCCGAATAATATCGTCAATATTTTCATCAATATTACGGGAACATAACAACATCAAAGGTGTTGTTTCGAATTTATCAGAGATTGATATATCGGGAATTTTATTAGGTCTGATTTTAAAATCGCATGTGTTGTTCTCACCATTTAGTTGTAAGAGATGTTTTACAATTTTATAGTGTCCATGTTCGCAAGCATACATCAAATAATGTTTGCCCCTTTTGTCTTTCTGATTAATAGATGGCGGGTAAATGTCAGTCAGAAGGTCAATATTCCGAATAATATCGTCGATATTGTCATCACATTGACGGGAACATAAAGCCATCAATGGTGTTGTTCCAATATCATTACGTGTTGCAATATTAGGAATTTTGTGAAACCGTTTATTTTTTTCACACTTGCTTATGCCAACATTTTTGTTCAAAAGGCATTCTACAATTTGATATTGTCCATTTTTGCATGCATACATTAAAGCTGTATTGCCTTCAGAGTCTTTCTGATTAATATCGCTCTTACGTTTATGTAAATGTCCAGCAAGAAATTCAATAATTTTTATAATTTCGTTGACATTTTCACCGCTTTTATTGGAACATAATGACATCAGAGGTGTTGTTTTGAAATTATTACCAATTGTTATATCTGGAAGGTTCGTAGACCGACCTCCTTTAAAAAGAGATTCAACTATTTGCAAATTAGGATTTATTACGTCACACGATAAAAATAGTGCAGTACAACCGTTCTCATCGCGTGTATTTATTGTACTGAGATTGGTAGCGATCGTATTCCCTGAGCTGATTTTATTCACCAAATCGACATCTCTTTCTTTCATGCTTTCCCATTCAGCATTGCCTTTAGAAGGGGCATGATGGTCTACCAAACAGAAAATAATAAATAAAAAGGATCGTTTAAATCAATTTCTAATAACATCTGAAGACACAGTCATAACAATCACTAATAATTTACCTATAAAATGTTTTTTATGGGTAAAAAAAAAGGTAGTTTGACCCCTAGAGGTCTTTTTTTTTGGTGCAATTTGATAAATATCCGATAACGTCTGCATATGGATAATTTATTTCTAAGCTGATACGATATTCAAGAGCTTGGATTACCTATCATAATTTCATTGTTAGAAGGTTGCTGATTGCCGGGAAGCTTTTGAACCAAGGAAGCCAAGTGGTAAAATTAGTCATTCCGTAGTAAATTTTACAGGTCCACTAATGAGCGTGTTGAAGGTTTTAGATTATATGTATCATAGACGACCACGAATCTGTTCCGATTGTTTTAGCCATCTTCCTGTTCGTTTTTCAACGAATGAGATTTAACACCGAATTAGTACTTACCATGAGCAGCACCACGGGTGCCAGATAAAAATAAGCAGTGTATACGTACCCTTCCGGAGTACCTGATATAATATGTTTTTGGTGGTTTTTTAAACAGATAGTCTACTCACATTATAATGTGTAGAAGACTTCTTGCAGCAAACTATCGTTTTTTGTAGGCATTGTCTCGAAGCTAAGTAGTACTAGCAAACCCTCAGAGTGAGGCTACTTTGGCAGTTTCTGTCGGTTAGTTGCTCCAAACAAAGTAATCAAAGTAATTTTAAATAAAATTTCTTATTCTTATTCAAGGGGCCAGCATAGTTGTCTTATTATACATTTATTTTCGTCAAATGATCAGCACTAACTTTTCAATATATCGTGTAATATTTTATTGCGCACATTTTATTGTACTTTTACATATTAGCCTGATGCAATTTCAGTTGTTTAACGAGGTCGATACATGTTGTCATTGGCGTATGATGGAAGTATCTCGACCAAGGACAAGGTCGGTATACTAATATTATATCGATGAAGATATTTTGACCGATGTGAAAGTTTATTTTATTTAAACAATTCTTTGATTTCACTTCTACGACACAAGTTATATTTAACAGGTTATAATCAGAATATATTTGCTTTCATTTTTTTTCTAGGTGTTGTCTGGCTTTAGTACCGTGACCAGACTCAATATTTTCAAAAATTTAATCGTCAAACATACTGTATGGCTATATTATATAATATTGGATTCGTCAAAATAAGTACTTTCGAATTATCAATGTCGTCAAAAAGAAATGTGGTATTAGTTAATTCTTTTCTTCTATATTTTTTTCAAAATTTAAAGATATATGTAGCAATTTATGCTAAATTTCAGATATAAACATCTTTTAGTATCAATTAACAATGAATTATCTCGAAAGCGTAAAAAACAACATTCAAAACGTCGATTTTTGTGAATATTGATTTTTTTTCAAACATTTGTTCTTTTATCCAAGATCAACTCATATTCCATTAATGTTACAGTAGTAACCTTTCCTTGTGACATTCAAACTTTGGAATAAGTGATTAATATTGTTTTTAATTGTAGCCTATGACATTGACCGCGTATTTTGCAAAAGCTCATGCATATTATTCATAAAAATCAAAACAACTAAATACCTCGCAAACTATAACAATTAATCCAATACCACCGAATGAAGAGGTCCAAACAACAGAATTCAGCAGGGAGTTTCTTCTCTTTCATGTGTCAAGGAATATGATAAGCATTTCTGTACAATCCTGACCACTGACAGGTATACATAACTTTGTATTTCACTGGGAAGCAACCCAACTATACTTGCATATTTACTGGTGGGCAAGCTTGACGCGCATTTTATTCATATCATGAGGAACTAATTTATATTTTCCTGATCATAAAGCTTTGCAACTAATAAATTAGTTACTTTTGGCAATTCAGCTGTTAACGCATTAATGTATTTACACATCACTGGCTTTACATGTTTTGGTTTGAGCGTTTGTGTTGAAGGCAATCCCAAAAGCTCTTCTGACACACGACATTAAACAATTGTTATTTACATTTCGAGACTGTTTAAACATTTCGTTTGAAGTCAATTTAGATCACTAGTTCATTGCTTAGCAATAAAACCAAAAGTTATTAAAAATCTCATATCTTATACACGTCCGTTTCTCAAATCGGAGTCTGATCTTACGTTACGATTACAATTCATTAATTTACATTTTGACTTGTCGTCAAAAATCGAATGGTGATTTGTT
Source organism: Mytilus edulis (assembly GCA_019925275.1). Lineage (NCBI taxonomy): Eukaryota > Metazoa > Mollusca > Bivalvia > Mytilida > Mytilidae > Mytilus > Mytilus edulis. The sequence goes on from CM034361.1 coordinate 4,100,553, forward strand.
TTGTAAAATTGACTTTTAAGTACTAACTTATAAAGTCAATATTACCAAAAGTTTTCCATACGATGTTTTTACTACAAGTCAAAATGTAAAGTTTAGACTTTTTACTACCAATATTATGATTTATAGCCATATAGTCCGAATTAAAATTTGTAAAAAAGCGATTTTTACTCACTTGGTCACCTTTCTATTTCACATTGACAAATTATTTACCTTCAGTTTTTGCCAGCATTTTCGTTGTTTAACAAAAGTGCAAATAAAAACTCATTTATAAACGCATGAATTGCCTAATCAACTTCCAAACAAATATCATTTTTAAGTTATCTACTATTGTAAATATAAAGGTGATAAGTATCTATGTTTCGTTAAATCAAGATTATTCCTATTTTAACATTGAAACTCCTGTCAAAAATGATAATAATGGCTTTTTGATGTAACTATGATTAACTCGTTTATGGTACGAAATATTTGTTAAATTCTATATGTATGCATGCATATAGTGTAGTCAAATGTCAGGGCCTTCAACTTACATAACTTTGCTTTTACGGCCACCAACAAAACATCAGTGTTAGCAGATGTTACGATCTCAGTAGCCGGGGAAAGTAATGGACTGTATTGATTGTTAACCATACACATTTCAATTGTAGATTTTTTAATCAAATGAGTGTATTCGTCATTGTTGAATATTGTTTTTGTCGAATCTCAGTAGAGTGATTTGAAAGAAATATAGACATATTTTACCTGCTTTACATAGGCCTGGCATCCTTGATGAGTTAGTACATGCAATGATATATTTTTTATTCCATATACCGGTGAACACAATCACTGCAATAACACATTATCAATGTATATATAAAATATAAATGAAAAACTATTTGAAGTTGATTGCTATAAAAGGATTGTATATGTGTACTGACATTTTGATCTAATTGTAATCTTAAATATTTTGAAAAAGTAAAGATTGTGCACTTTTGACAAACTTGACTTATCCATTTAATTATAGTTCTGTAGTGATACACTTTAATCTGTATAATTGACGTAAAATAGCCAGAATAGAGACATAAAATACATAAGCTGAAGAGGTACCGACAAATCCATAGCCAAAAAAATAATGGGGTCCACAAAACACCTGATTGAAAACCAACACTGTGTAATACGACCTCAACATAAACTGTCGGTAACAGCAGGTCTTCCAAATAAATTCACCATAGTTACCAGGATTTAAATTGTGTACGCCAGAGCCGCGTTTCGTCTACAATAGTCTTATCGGTTACGTTCATGTAAAAAAACATATTTAGTACCAAGTGATGAGCATTGAACAAGGCAAAATTCCGTAAAGTTTTGCCAAATACATCTAAGGTAATCTGTTCCTGGGGTAAAAAATCCTGAGTATTTCGATAAATTAGTGTGTGAACAGTTAGTCTATAATTATGACCATACACATGATAGCTCGTGTGTACACAAAATTGTTGACCAGTCGGTTTGTGATACTCTCGGTGTGGTTGGCACACATCCTTCTCCACATGTGGCACTCGTAGCGTTGCTGATGACAAGTAAAACATCGGTGATAAGTCTCATTTGGTGATGTCACGCAGAACAGTAGACGGAAATGTGGATACGACAATTGTACTGAATATATGGTATTCTGTGACACAGATATCTATTATTGTGTACCAAATCAGGAAGGCGTCTTTATTCTTTTTAAGGGATGACTTCTGCTTTCCAATAGGTTAATTGAATATTTCATTATATAGATGCATCTAATTTACAGTTCTTATAAGGTTCAACCAAAGCATCGCGACCGAATGAGGTGGTCCATCTTTTTAATCTCAGATTTTTTTTTGTTATATAGTTTCCGATATTTCAAACAAGAAGGCTTAACATAGAAACAGAAGCTAGTTTATACTTTTATTACATTAAGAGCCAGTCTGTCAGAAAACCATGCAAAAGAAAAAAAACATTGTCTAAATAGCAACTAGGAACTTTTGAAATATTTTTTTATTTTTTGAATCTAATATATAAAGGAAAACGAAAACCACATATTTAACATTATTGCATCAGGTCTATTTTCAACAACAGCCTCACTTGCATAATTATCTTTTAACAACTGAAATGTAATTGAAAAATATGTATATTTTCTGATTAGTAACAGTTTTACTGGTCCATCAATCTTCTTACTTGGGTTATTATTTTAATCATAAAATAAGTATCATTGAATAGAACAATGAATATTAAAATAAATATTAAAAACTCAATTCTGGTCAAATATTGCAAGACATTGAATTTTACATCTAACTATCCTATATTTTGATAAATTTCGAAATAATTTTAATTCTAATTAACACCCGTTAACCCTAAGCCAAAAGTTAATCTAAGACATGCATTACATAAAACTATTACACGACACATTTACAAACATCTTTTATCATTTTATCAAAGTCTTGCCAAAAACCACGTAAATAGGGGAAAACTGTTTTATGAGGTAACTTTCCTTATTAAATGTCCCCATTGTGAAATCAGATTTTTTTTTTAACAACATAATAATTTTATTCATCAAACATTGCTTGTTACAAAAACTATCAAGATTCCAAGCTTCTCTTGATGTACCCTGTTACACTCCACTGACTAGGTCCGTGTAACACTTATCAATTCAAAGTTTTAAAAAGTTTTGAAATTTTAGATTTTTCGAATTTTGATCAAAGTTTTAAAATATCAAAATTTCAAATTGTGTAAAAGTTTTGAAATTTTGAAATTTTAACCAAATTATTAAAATATTAAAATTCTAAATATCGTTTATAAATTTGATAGTTTAGGAATTTGATCAAACTTTTAAAATACTAAACCTAACGTGCAATTTTGATTATTTCACTTTTTGAAAGTTTGATTTTTTAAATTTTTGATTAAAATATCAAAATAAAAAAGGGGCGAAAAGAGGGGTACCTGTAAACACTGATGTAAACACGGCTCTGATAACAAGCATTCTTAGTAATAAATAAATAGCACGAAATAAATCATATCATTTTTATTTACAAAATAAATAATGAAAAGAAGAAGTTTTTTTTATATTTTATGAAATATATTAGACATCACATGGGATAACAATATCCTGAAATTTTAAGGTTGTGCATCTATCTAAAAAAAAATAGTTTAACCTATTTAAACCGGAATCAAATAAGTTGATTTAAATCTCTTATATAAGGTTAGCGTTTGAGATAAATAATTCAGAGCTATTTGGTGTTCCCAGTGCCCAACATTTAGAAGTAATAGTGAAAACTGACCAACTCGCAGTAAACCAAATCGTGTTATTCGCCTTGTTGACGTTCCTGATGAAGGTATAGATACAGAAAAAGTGCTTCGGTCGCATGCAACTTTAAACGTTTTCTTTTCTTTTTTTATTGATTGCATGACGATAATATATTGCCTATTATGATTTATTTCAGTTCAAAGAAATGATACGGAAGGAATACTTAATGTATACCGTCGAAATGAACGTTGTACTAGGCGTGCTTCAGCTGGCCCCTAGACAAAAAAAGTGTACTGGTTCAGTGATTATAGACGTCATACTAAACTCCGAAATAAACTAAAATTAAAAGAGGCTCCTAAATTGGGACAGGCGCACAAATGCGACGGGGTTAAACATGTTTCGTGAGATCACAACCCTCCCCTATACCTCTAGCCAATAAAGAATGAAAAACACACAGTAATACGAACAGTAAAACGCACCCGAAAAGGAAACACAAGTCCTATTTCAGAATAGGAAACAAAAGAAACTAATCAAAATGACAATGATAATAAATTAACAAAGGACTACTCTATATAAGGCTAGCAGTTACTGCCATACGCCAGCTCCAGACCTCAATTAAACTAATTGAAAGGATATGTCTTCATTATGCACACTCTTATTTCTAATTTGTTCCGGAACTTTCATGAAATATTTGTCACTGGCAACAAAAAAATCGATAATTTAAAATGGGTTGTTTACGTACAAATTACGACGAACCGTAGGATGCAACTTCCTAGGGCAAAGTAGCCCTTACAGTTGGATTTTGATATGTTTCATCTTCACTCTGTCAAAACACCTCTTCAATTGTTTCGGTTCTTATTTTTCTTGACTTTCAAATTTCAGTTTCAGCGTTCCGTAGGTGAATTATTTACTTAAAATTCAGCGTTTTACATTGTACTGGTTTTTCGAGAGCAACATTGGTGTACGGCCAAAAATGGAAATATCCATCTTGCAGCTGACAGTGTGGCTTCTCTTTACACGCCCATTCTGACTGGATGTACATGTGTTCTTTTAGTTTGCCCAAAGTCGATTGTCGTACGATAACTTAAAAATGCTCAAATAACAAAATTCAAATGCGGAACAATAATATCCCTTAATACAAAAAAATCCCTTTCCTTTTATTTACTATTTAAAAACAGTGGTTGATTTAGGACCCATAATGGAGCTACGTATATGATAACCAGTCCAAACGTTGTCTGTAAGGTAGCAACCATTTAACTTTAAAAGTAGGCGTGGTTGTTTTGTCGAAGCGCTAACAATTTATTAAGTTTTTCATCGCTATTAATCAACTTGTCTGGTTCAAAATTTAACACTGCAAGACATGGAGAAAATTTTGATTCAGAATTTTTCTTTTGTCCTCTGCTGGCACAGAATATTATTTTTTTTTTATCAAAATGGGGATCAGAATATTTTAATGTACCCTTATCGAAGCCCCTCATGCATGGTAGTATCAAAGTAAAAAAAAAAAGGGACTTTCTATATATTGGATTCTCCAAAAGATTACCATTTATCGCTGATATGAACTTTTGAAAAGAATTTACAATTTTCAAAATGCCGACAACTACAAATGGATAAATGGGCGCTTGATGTAGTACAGCGACAACTATTACATAAATATGAATGCAATATGGGCGCTTAATGTAGTACAGCGGCTACTATTACATAAATATGAATTCTCGTGAAAATAATATTTATGGTATACGTTTATATATGATATGAAAGGTTTCAACTTTTAAAAAACCAGAGCTATAAATTAGATTTAAACTTTTACTTTATTTATACTTAATATTAGGTGTTGTAGTTTTATCACAAAATCTATATTACATCTTATAAGGAGGTCATCTATTTGTTGCCAAAATCTTGTCAAATAAGAACACTTAAAAAAATAATGATTATAGTCTTCTTCTAGGTTACAAAAATTACACATATTATTGTTAGTTATTTTCCATTGTGATAGAAGCTTTTTTGTTGGTACAATAAATTGTAGCAGTTTCCATCTGAAAATTTTTAATTTATTTTCAGTTAAAAGTTTAAAAATAAAATTATACAATGACCTCATATTTGGAGCTTCTTGCATTGATAAAACTTTAAGCCACTTGTTTATCCCTATTGATGGTTCGTTTATATTGCTCACTAGTGAATCATATAACATTTTATTTGAAAAACATGTAGTCTCAAAATAACGATTTTTCCATGTGATCTTATTTTTCTGGACATTTACTGTACTTTTAACAGACTTTTCTTTTTTTAACAATATGAATCCAATTATGTGGAATAGATTGTTTCAATTTATGAAATTCAGCAATCCAGTTTACCTTACTCTTTAATTTTTTTAAAATATTATTTTCTGATATTGACATAGTTTCTTGAAGAATGTCATTTAAGTATATTATATCACTCCTTATCCAGTTTTCAAAGATGATTGGTTCATTATGAAATGTAATGAATTTATTTCCCCATATTATTTGCTTTCTTATATCAAAATATGTGGCTGGTTGTTTTGTTTGCCCACCCCCAGTCAAAATCCAAGCCTTTATTACTTCCCTATAAAATTCGGGAACATATTTGAAGTATTCTATATGTTTTATATCATTTAAATTCATGTTGAATATATATAAACAAAATATTATTTGACACTTTTAGATATTTAAAAGGTACAAGCCTCCAATTGGCAAATTTTACCATTAACAAGTCTATATACCCATGATGCCTTTAGCGACAAAAAATAACTTTTAAAATCAACCATTTGTAAGCCCCCTTTTTCATATGGACGTATTATCAGATTTCTTTTTACTTTGTCAGGCTTCCCATCCCAAAAAATATTTAAAGCTTCGTGTTTCTAGTTCTTTAATATAACTTTCGGGAATTATGCAAACGCTTCCCAAGAATGTAAATAAAGGCAAGATAAGTGTTTTTATAATAAGTATTTTCCCTAAAATTGAAAGACTTCTTTTTTCCCACGTCTTGAACATTTTAATCATTTTTTCTATTTTGCAATCCTAATTTAATTTTTTGCATTCCTCTTTATCATGGCCAAAAAACACCTATAAAGCTTTGATTGGTTTATCTCCCCAATTAATGCCGGCTATTTTATCTTTGCATGATTTCAACTTCCCAATCCATAATCCTTCTGTTTTATTTCTATTTATCAATAAACCTGAAAACGAGCCAAAAATTTCTATTACATTCATTGCAGATACTACATCGTGTCTATCTTTACAAAATAAGGTTGTGTCATCTGCTAATTGCGAGATCTTTATACTATGACTTCTTCCATCTAATTTAACAGTGATTCCTTTTACCTCTTTGCTATTTCTCAATTTTAGAGCCATAATTTCAACCGCCAAAACAAACAATAAAGCTGATAAAGGACAGCCTTGTCGAATTCCCCGTGAATTTTTGAAATTTTCTGATACCCACGCATTATTCATGACACATGTTTGAACGTCTGTATACATAGTTTTAACCCACTTAATAAATGATTCATTAAAACCAAAATGTTTCAAAGTTCCAAGCATAAAGTCCCATTCTAACGAATCAAAGGCTTTCGTGAAATCTATAAAAACAATTGCCCCCTCAATTTTGTATGTTTCTGCATAGTCTATAACATCTTGGATTTGTCTTAGATTAAACCCAATAAATCTATTTTTAACATAACCAGTTTGATCCTCATTTATAAGTTTTGGAAGTACTTTTTTAAACGTTGAGCAAGAACATATGACAAAATTTTAAAATCTATATTTAGAAGAGATATTGGACGATAGTTTTCTAAAAGTAAAGGGTCCCCCTTCTTGAATATCAAAGTTAATATACTAGTACGTTGTGAATATGAAAGACTGTTTCTATCGTATCCTGTATTTAAGACATTTACAAGTAATGATTTAAGTTTATTCCAAAACATTCTATAAAATTCTACCGTAAGTCCATCAAGACCTGGAGATTTATTTAACTTCATTTTATAGATACCATGTGTGCATTCCTCCAGTGTAACTTTTCCATCACATAAAAGTTTATCATTTTCATTAACTTTATTTTCTAATTTTGTTTCACTGATATATGTTTCAGTCAAATCTTTGTTTAAACTATTTTTATTATACAAATTTTTATAATAATCTTTTATTTTATTAAGGAGCTTCTCTTGATCCGAAATTATTTCCCCATTATCTCCCTTTAACTTACTTATGGATTTTTTTACTTGTCTTCTTTTTTCTAACCCAAAAAAATAAGAATTATTTTTCCCCCCAAACTCTACCCATCTTTCTCTAGATCTCACTTGAGCTCCTTTCGCCTTTTCTTCGTATATTTTACCTAGCTCTTCTTCAATATCATTTATTTCTTTTTCTATTTCATTATCATCTATGTGCGTCTCGTCTCTTATTTTAATTTTTTCTTCCAGGTCTTTTTCCAAAGTAGGTCTTCGCCCCTTGGTTAACTTTGCTTTATTTTTACAATAATTTGTTGTTACTTCCCTTACCGCGATTTTAAAACCATCCCATAATAATCTACAATCTAGGGTTTCTTTTTCGAAAACATATGTATCTATCAAATTATTAATCAGTTCTTGGTAATCTTTATCTTGCAAAACTGAATTATTAATTTTCCAATACCCATTGCCCCTTTCTGATACCCCTGGTTTAAATTTAAGAAATACACTTTGATGATCAGTGGACCGAATAACAGCCGGTTTAATTTTACAAAATTCTATAAGTGGTAAAAAATCTGACCCCATGAAGATCATGTCAATCCTACTAGCTTGTGATTGGTCTCTTCTTCTCCATGTGAATTTCTGTTTACATTTATTTAAGTTTTTCCAAACATCTGACAGTTTGTTAGTTTTTATCAAATTTTTTAAACCGTGTACGGGTTGCGTAAATTTACATGGACGTTTAGATTTTCTATCAATTGGGTTAAGTGTCTCATTAAAATCGCCTCCAAGTATTGGTATACCTAGACCCTGTTCTTTCAAATTATCACTGACTCTTTTGAAAAAAGAATTTCTAGATGTTTTACAGTTAGGTGCATATATACTAATAAATGTAAAAATTGAATTATTTATTTGCACAAGTACAAATCTTCCATTGCTATCAATGAATTTATTAATTAGTTCGTAGCTCAGTGATTTCTTAATTAAAATAGCTACAACCCTACTAGCCGAAGTACCATGACTACAAAAAGTATCATATTCCGTTTTACTATTTATTTCTCTTTCAATAATTTCATCAAAATGAGTTTCTTGTAAAAAAGTTATAACGCTTTTTTGAGCCGTAACCCATTCTATAACCCTATTTCTTTTTTTCCCGTGAATTAATTCCGTTAACATTGAGACTACATACTAGATTAATTGTATTTGTAAATGTCATAGTTTATAATAGTAAATACATTATTAATATTCTTTGATTTAAACGCACTACATGAAATAACTATTTTATAACACTTAATTGCTACACATTTGAAATACATATTGATTAGAAAGGGGGATGTTTTCACCTTTATGCGTATTGTGTCTTTTTGCAGCGTATGTGGGTTGTGGGGTTTTGTGAGAGAAGGGGTACTTGCCTGCCACGCAAGTTTAACCCCTGTACTAACAACGACAGTCTGTCACCCTCATTGTCCATATATATTCGCCACATCTCTCTGATTCTCTGTATTCCCTTTATACACTGTTTAGGGACTTTGGCTCCAATTGATTTGAAAATTTCAACAATTGTCAGCCATTGCGCCCGAGGAGGTTTAACCGAGCCATGCACATCTTGATCTCTTAAAAAAATTGGCTTTACATGATGACTAGGGTCACTTGATTCCTAAGTTTTGTTTACTGTAGTGAGTGCTTTTTTCAATGTTAGATTCAGAAAGTTAATAAGTTGTATGTCACAAGGAATCAAAATGTAATATGTGACTTCTCAGATTTTACTGGCATTTCTCATATTTTTCATGTGTAAATCTCTAAATTATGATGATGACACACTTATAATATCTATTTCACAGTGGAATGCAGTGTCTGGAAAAAGTCAAAGTGAACCCAACTCTGTCTCAAAAAGGTTAAGTTTAAGGTCTTGACTTACAATTTCCAAGAAGGTTTACTTATTTTACATTGCATCGATTTTTTTCAATACCATGATAACTTTCCTTTACAGATGTGAATGGTTATTTACGTACAAAATAAAGACAGGACATGCTTTTGAATAAAACCGTTAATTACAATGGAGGAAGAGTGTCAAATCTGGAAATAGACCTAATGAACGAGTTTTTGTACAAAGATTACATAAATTCTTTACATATGACGGGAAAGATGACGCACGAAACGATTGACAGACACGGGAAAATAGTAGGCGGACTGAAGAATAAAATAAACAATATATATGACACCATGACAGGCATAACATAGCCAGAAATTAGTAGTGCTTTTGCTAATTAATATTCATAATATGTAAATGAGAATTGTACCACGTGATAATAGTTTGAACTGGACTGGCTTGATAGACTTGATATCATTAAAATCTTTAAAACACGGATTTTATAAGTTGTCCGTCACAGAGTCCTTATTTAGAATCACTCTGATATTTCCGTAAAGTTGTCAGGCGGTCAAAATCAAAACAATGAACGCGAATTTAGTGAACTTTTCGAGTTAACGTGAGTTTATTCTTCTTGAAACAGGGGAATTTTAACTTTACGTGGGAACCTAGAGTTCAACGACTACACATACAAGGTTTGGACTTGCGTATTTTTTGGACATTCAAATTTCAAATTTCAGCCCGGCAACCTGTTTTTCTAATGACCTTGTATGCCAATTTTCAACACGAAATTTGCAAAGGAGTAGGTTCAGTAAGACCCCTTGTTGGCCCCAAAATATAGCAGTTTTACAAAATTGTGAAAATGTAATCTTTTAGCTATTTACTGGAAAGTAGAATGATTGTGCTTCACAAATATGGGCTGTTTTTGACAATACAATGCACAAATATCGGGTACTAGTATCATAAAGTCATGCTAAATTACTGAAATCTTCACAATTTTAGCATTTTAGCTAAATTTTTGACGGTTTCCGTCCTAAATGAAAGTGGCCGCATTCGTGTTAATTCATAATATTGAAATCTAAGTTGTATTTGATGATAATACATAACATATATAAAGGTTGAGAATGAACACAGATGCGGCCACTTTCATTTTTGACAAAAACCATCTGAAAAGTGACGGTTTAGGCATATTTGATAGATTTTTCATATCTAAGGTTAAATCGGAGCGTTTTTAATTACTAAATCAGTCAAAATCTTTCACATACACGAATTAAATCAATTGAAATAGACACTTAAGTGTTTAAAAAGTGTTCAAAATCTTTCTTTAGATGAACGTAAAATTTGAGGCCAAAATCGGCCCTTACCGGACCTACTCCTTTGGCGTTTCAGCCATTTTAGCCTGTGTTTTACACTGCAATGTTAAAAGCCTCTCGCTTCGATTTTTAAAATAGCTCAGGAACCTTGATTTTTACAACAACAGTCATTATGTTTCGTTCAAATGGTGTATATTGTTGTGTATATTTATTTTCTGCCCCGGCAACCTGTCTATCACTTAAATAAAATTTAAAACAGACATTTTTTCAAAATTCCCTATCATTTTAAAATAATTTCCGTGACCCGTATCCGATTTCTTTTGTATAATATTCAAATATGCAAAGTGGCGTTGATTTCTGGATATGAGAACATAGCATGCAGTGTGTGTGTGTGTGTGTGTGGGGGGGGGGGGGTATTAAAAGACGGACGGACGTATTCTTATTCTTATTCTCTTTTAAAAACAGAAGATTCATTTAATTATCATGGGGGAGGACTTTTAAATCATTTCAAAAATGTACTCTGAAATCATGTAATTCAATATTGGATCAATGTAAACCAAAATTGAAAGATTGTCAAAAAAATAAGATAGAAGGAAGCGTATTTTGTAAATTAAATTATTTCGATCATGTTATATTGTATTGTTATTTTTTTATTGTTACACCGAAAGAAAACGAACAATCTGATTGAGTTGTTGTGTACAAGATGTAAGTTTGTACACATTATAATTTGTACAGGATTTTTGTACAAGTTATAAGTTTTTTGACACCTACCTTCTTGCAACAGGTGATACAGGTTTAACTTATAAATGTACCAGTGTAATGTTTTAAATTCAAAAAATATTCGTCAACCTAACATTTAGTGCTATTCTCCTTGCCTTCAAACTGTAAATGAGGATACCTGAATGGTTTAAATTCTAATTTAATTTTTTTCCTTATACCATATTCATATCTATACAAAATCTGTGTTAGGTCTTATAATGTTTTTGTATCAATGCTCAGTATTAGACTGTATCATGAAGTTGTGAAAAAGCGACAGAAATAAGCGGAGCAAAAGACTGTGTGCTTGCATCATCCATTTTTGTTCAGCAGGTCATAAAACACTGATAAATTGTACAAAAATTCTGTACAAATTATAATTTGTACAACATTACAACTTGTACACAACATATACATCAGTACATCAAATATATATTATGATGATAAGAACATTTTACAAAAACACAAAAAACGAAAAATCGTGGACGAAAGGAAACATATATGTGGAAACTTTAAAATAATTTGATTTCTGTCTCTTTTAAGAAAAAAACACAATCAGTAAACCTCATCTGAACATCATAATTGAAAGTGTCATAATTTACCAGCAGCATTCAGTGCCTGTTAAGTCCGCGCATGAAAAGTATAAGGTGGAAAGTCGTTTAAACGTTGAAAATCTTTATCGATTCATTGAATTCGTTTCGTCTACGTTACATCGTAGAAACGCCACGTTCCGTAATATAGCGTTACTGATGTAAACAAGATGTCCACAGCTCCGACTGTAAGGGATTTCCTCCTGTAAAGATGATTTTCCATATAGTGTACAAGCATTTCAGGTAGGTAACTTGTTTATTTTATCAAGTGTTAGATTTGAAATGTAATTCCAAATTGTTGGGTTACTTCATTTATTGTTACTGAATTTATTTATTTTATTTATAATACTTGTAGATACGATTTTTGGGTATTTGCGCATACATATAACGTTGCGCTCTTATGAATTGTTATATTTCCCGTTTTTAAAGTTTTATGACGTTTAGCCTTTGACGTACGTTACGTTGTCTAGTTTTGATTTTAGTGTTTAAAAGTTATATTTTTACTTACGATGTATGTTTATATGTATTTGTATTTTATTGCAGAGAAACGGTTGTTATGATATGGTATATGAAGCCAAAATTAAATGTAATTTTGAAGAATAAAGATACTTATATAGACCGCATACTCGACTTGTCGCCTTATTTGATGTCTTTGATGTGAACCGTTAACATTCTCAATTACTCCAAAAAAGATGGATAATGACGAAGCGGAGCGAGCGTATGAAGAATCCCGGAAGAAAAGAACAGTTAATTTGTCTCAGCTTATTAAGTTATACAATGAATTGGAAACAAAGATGATTTCACGTGATAATGTGGAAAATGTGAAAATATTATTCACAAAATTGTGTGACCGCTATGAACACTTTAAAGCTGCACATTTGGAATGTTCGGATTTTTGTACAAACTCGGATATAGTTGAGACATTAGAAATAAACTTTGACAGTTCACAGAAAAACTTCATAGAATTCCGTGAGAGATATAATGAGTGGATACGCGAACCCGAAAAGGCAAAAGAGGAAGAAGACAATAATAGCCGTATTACGTCTGTGTCTCGGACTTCATCGTCAACACAGTATAGGCTGAAGCTAGCGAGGGCTAACCGCTTAAAGGCCGAGGTTCAAGTGAAGAAAATGGCAGAAAAGCAAGAACTAGAACGCGCTCGTCGAGATATAGAAATGAAAGAACAGATGTTAGAAAGAAAAAGTCAGCTAGAAGAAGCAAAGTTGGAAGAATATGTGTGGCAAGAAGAAGCAGAAGAAGATACCAAGGTAACATTTAAGAACTATCAGAATATAAACGTGCCGTTAAACACAGAAAATAAGACACTTAATAATAATGAACATGTTACAATAAAGAGTACAGAAAATGCCGTTTCAAGGATAGAGTGCACCACTGCCGGAAGTTTACAATCAAACAGCAGCATTGATACTGCATTTGAAAGATTAGCATCTACACTACAAGAAGGATTCAATCTACCTAAACCTGAACTTTTGACTTTTGATGGAAAACCCATAGATTACTGCAAATTCATAAAGAACTTTGAAACGAATGTTGAATGTAGAGTTACAGATGATCAGTTAAAGTTAAGTGATTTAATTCAGTATTGTAAAGGTGAGGCTAAATCTTCGATAGAAGATTGTGTATTGTTAGAGAAAAAGGGTTATGAACGTGCTAGGTCTATTTTACACTCACGTTATGGCAGGGCACACATGATAGTTAGGTCATATATAGAAAATCTTGTATATGATGCTCCGATAAAGGCGTCAGATTTTGAGTCACTTTCAAAATTAGCTCTTGAAATGCAAAAGTGTGAAATAACTTTATCACAATTAGGATATGTTTCTGATATAGATAATACTGATAATCTTAGAAAGATTGTAAAGCGTTTACCTATGCATTTAAGGGTGAAATGGGTTGATATTGCTCATTCCATAACCGAAAATGGTAGAGAACCGAGATTTTCTGATTTAGGAAATTTTATTGATAAAAAGTCTCGTCTAGCTTCGTCAATGTTTGGTCTAGATCTCGTAAGAGAAAACTCAAATACATATAGAAAAGATATAGACAAACATACTGATATGAATACAAGAGAGAAGGTATCTACATTGGCTTCTAATAATATGTATGTCAGCAAGGCTACGACACAAGATCGTAAATGTATTTATTGTAATGGTACATGTAATAATTTAGAATTGTGTGTAAAATTCAAGTCTATGAATTTAACCGATAGAGTCAATTTTGCTGCTAAGCTATGTTTTAATTGTTTAAAGGGTAAATATTTTTCAAGGGACTGTAGAAAAGCTAAAATGTGTACTGTAGAAAATTGTAGCTCTAAAGATTACATTTTAATGCATAGTTGGGGTAAAAATAACAACACTCATCACACGGCTACAAAGGTAAGCATCAATTGTTCATCCGCCGGGACAGTTATTAAGAATTGTCTAGGAATTATACCCGTCGAGGTTAAAGGGTCAAATGGGAAAACTTGCCAAACTTATGCCTTGATTGATGATGGAGCGGATAAAACGTTATGTGACGAGCGTTTGATAAAAATGCTAGAAACCGAAAGTAGAACGGTTACATTTAAAATGACAACAGCAACAGCACAGCGAGTCCGACATGAAGGTCAAGAGGTTGACTTACATGTACAATCAGTTGGCACCAACTGTCCGATAACACTTAGTAAGGTATGGTCAGTTAAAAATCTACCGATATCGACACACTCAGCCGCAAATAATAAAGATATTAAGAGTATTTAACACTTGTCAGATATTTATATACCAGAAATAAGCAGCAATAAAGTTCTGCTTCTAATAGGCAGCAATACACCAGAAGCTCACATTCCCATAGAAGTGCGTTCAGGAAGTAGTCATGAGCCATATGCCGTACGACCACGCTTAGGATGGATCGTTAGAGGACCAATCAACAACACAAGCACCAGTGATGTAGTTAACATCAATTTTGAGCATGCAGATAATGTACTTTTGCAGCAGCAGTTAGAGCGACTTTGGACCACTGATTTTCTCGATCAGCCTAGCACGGAGAAAGTATGCATGTCTTTGGAGGATAAACGCGCCTTGAAAACAATGGAGTCAACAGTAACCTATGAAGATGGACACTACAAACTTGGATTACCGTGGCGGGATGAAAATGTAAAATTGCCGAATAATTTGCCTTTAGCACATGCTCGATTAAATCAATTACACCGCAAATTGTCACATGATCCTAAGCTGCATGAGATGTACACAGCAACAGTAAGTGATTATATACAAAAAGGATATGCAAAGGAAGTTACTGATGTAAGTAATGAGTCAAGCCACACATGGTACCTTCCGCACCACCCTGTCACAAATTAACATAAACCCGGAAAGGTGAGAGTAGTCTTTGACTGTGCAGCCAAATTTAAAGATGTTTCGTTGAAAAGCCGATTATTACAAGGTCCAGACTTTATGAACAGCTTGGTAGGAGTTCTAATGAGATTTAGACAAGACCACATTGCATTAGCTGCTGATATAGAGGCTATGTTTCATCAAGTCCGCGTGAAAGATGATGACTGTGATGCTTTACGATTTTTATGGTGGCCAAATGGAAACTTAAAAGTACAGCCAAAATGTTACCAGATGCAGGTTCATCTGTTTGGTGCAACATCATCGCCCAGTTGTGCCGCATACTCATTGAAAAAGACAGCTATTGATAACGGTGAGTTATTTGAAACAGAGATAGCATCAACCGTAGAGAGAAACTTTTATGTAGACGACCTCTTGAAGTCAGTGGACACGGAAGAAAGGGCCGTTCAGCTTGCAACGGATTTACGAAAAATTATGAAACGTGGTGGATTCCGATTAACGAAGTGGTTAACTAACAGTAAAGTCGTTATAAACGAAATACCGAATTCGGAACGAGCACCTTCAGTTGAAATTTTGAAGTCAAACACAGCTTTGCCGACCGATCGCGCAATAGGCGTAATATGGGACGTAAATGATGATGCCATCAAATATAAAGTCAAACTCGAGGAGAAGCCGCTGACAAGACGCGGAATAACTTCTACGGTAAGTTCGATATTTGATCCACTGGGACTCATAGCGCCAATCATTTTAAAAGGGAAGATTATATTACAAGATTTAAGTAAACAGCCAATTAAGCTTGGATGGGACGATCCGATACCAAAAGAAAAAGAAGAAGAATGGATACAATGGAAATTGACACTGCCAGAAATTGAAAATATATCAATTCCTAGTTGCTTCAAGACAAAAGACATGAAAGATAATATCTGATGCTCAGCTTTATATATCTAGCGATGGTTCTGGAATTGGGTATGGAGAATGCGCTTACCTATGTCTCGTAGACACTATTGTTAGGAGTCGTGATAGTCTTACATGTATCTGTAGTTGTGTGATCAGAACAAAAGAGTCAAAATTTTTAAGACCAGTAACTAAATTATGTTAACTTGAATGTTCAAAATAGAATTAACAATAATTAATTGATATTTGTCAGTTTTTTGTGTGATGACAATTTTTAAGAAATGTCATGGTGGGGAGTGTTAGATTTGAAATGTAATTCCAAATTGTTGGGTTACTTCATTTATTATTACTGAATTTATTTATTTTATTTATAATACTTGTAGATACGATTTTTGGGTATTTGCGCATACATGTAACGTCGCGCTCTTATGAATTGTTATATTTCCCGTTTTTAAAGTTTTATGACGTTTAGCCTTTGACGTACGTTACATTGTCTAGATTTTATTCATTGCAAGTTATTTGATATTCGGAGATACATCATTATTTTATAGAGAGATCATAATCGGTAAGAGATAATTTTATGTACATTTTTAAGAACAATATTTATTTAAAGAAGAAATATTAAGAATTGTAAAAGTATTTATAAATTAATATTTATTTCAATTAACTTTTTAATTTAACAAGTTATTCATGAAGCGTGAAAGACAGTGTTTCCTATTGTTTGTTTAGTATTATGATGTTAGTGTTTAAGTTATATTTTTACTGACGATGTATGTTTATGTATTTGTATTTTATTGTAGAGAAACGGTTGTTATGCTATGGTATATGAAGCCAAAATTAAATGTAATTTTGAAGAATAAAGATACTTATATAGACCGCATACTCGACTTATCGCCTTATTTAATGTCTTTGATGTGAACCGTTAAGTGTTACCATTCTTATACATTTTTCGCACTTGAGCCCTCTGGCATTGTCCCAATCGTCCCGGGTAATCTACCCGGGAGCCTGCACCATTGAAGGTAAATGAGGGCGAGCTGGACTCAGTGACAACTATTTTTGTTTTTAAAATGAGTTACTGAGCTCGAGGCCAGGGCTGGACTATTAGTTTACCTAAAGCCCTGAATGCAAAGTAAATTTATAATATATGCATATACTTTTATAAATTGTTATTTGGATTGAGAGTTGTCTCATTGGCACTCACACCACATCTTCCTATATCTATATATAATTGTTTACTTGTTACACATTGTGACTTGGATGGAGAGTTGTCTTATTGCAATTATACCACATCTTCTTTTTTATATATATGTAATGTAAATGGTTGAGAAGTGCCTATATTTACTCTGCAATTATTGAAACTCATAGATCCTTGATGAACATTGATGTTGGGGTATTTTTGTCCTGTTGAAAAGCCTTAGGGAGGCTGTAACACCTGACTGTACGTATTTGTGACCGCGGCATAAAAAAAAAATACAAGCTACAGAAACAAAGTTACCTCTGTAAAACTAACAATAGTGTGTTATATCCTCAAAATATACTACAAATTCCATATTCACAGAAACAGCAGAATTATTTAGCAAATTTGAGGCCTCAGTGGCAAAAAACAGTGAAAAACCTGTGGTTAAAAAAAACCAGACAATTTAAATTGTAAAGGCTATGGTCCTATAATTATGAATGTCTTTTGTATAGACAAAAATACCCTCGCTTTACAGTTATACAAAACACAGATTTTAATAGTCAGTTCTATAAGACTGTTCATGAATTTATACAAATTACTGGTAAATCGGTACATACATTTTGCGAATATGGCTTATTTAAACAATACTAGTTCATATATTAGCAAAATTTTGTTAGATTTATGGTTTGAGGTGATATTATTCTGACAAGATGTCTAAGCTGACCATTAGAGACAGGAAATGTGAATTTTATAGATAAATGGGCATACAGTAAGATCTGGACTGGAGACAAAGGCAGGATTAAATACACTCAATATGGTCTTGAATGTTGAAATGATTAATTTTTAAACTTTACATTTATTATATTCTGAAATGTTTTCAATTTGTTATCAAAGTAGTTTCATACAGGTTCTAGCAATTTCATGTCAAAAACATGAACATAGAGTAAGCTGACAATAGTTACAGATTTTATCATACTCTTTAAAAATTGAAACAGATGTAGGGGTATTTGATGTACTGTAATAGACAATTTAGAGTACATGCAGTGATTTCTTTTAGACTATGATCCCCTGGTCAATATTCAGGTCATCACGACAAATAATAGTTACAAAATAATTTTGAATCTTCATTTTTATTTTATAAACCCACCCCTTAGTTTCCGAACTATGATTCTAAGAGAAACAACTAGCATAAAAATAAAAAAAATATGTGTCCTTACAATTGATCATTATTAAAAATGAAATTTTTACCCCTTCAAGTTTTGTTTTTGCAAATATTGGCAGGTAGAAGGTTATTTGCAACATTAAAACCAAGTTTCGCATTGGTCAAGCTTAAAATACAACTAGGTTATTATTTTGGCTTAATATTGGCATTTTGTTTTTGTCTTTGCCACCAATACAGTGTGACATCATAAGTACACCTTTGCATGCCCCAAAGAAAAACAACTGTGCACTTTTCACAACTTAAGTTTCGAGGGGCAAAAAGGGGATGCGTTTTATGCGTAAATGCGTGTTTTTCATAAAATAAAACGGTAATTTAAAAAAATATATTTTGTAGACCAATTAAAATCGTTGTTACAAATGAACGGCATCAGAATGAAAAAGAGAGGCGAAAGATACAAAAGAGTCATTTAAACTCAAAAATCAAAAATAAAACTGA
This sequence comes from Mytilus edulis, assembly GCA_019925275.1. NCBI lineage: Eukaryota > Metazoa > Mollusca > Bivalvia > Mytilida > Mytilidae > Mytilus > Mytilus edulis. Next base: position 4,119,578 of record CM034361.1, read on the forward strand.
CAACACCACGGAAAAACAACGAACGAAAAAAGATCAATAGATAAAAAGCAAAATCACAAAAATACTGAACTCCGAGGACAATATAAAAAGGAAATTCCGTTATCAAATGACAAATCAAAACTCAAACACATCAAACGAATGGACAACAACTGTCATATTCCTGACTTGGTACAGGCATTTCCTTATGTAGAAAATGGTGGATTTTAACCTGGTTATATAGCTAGCTAAACCTTTCACTTATATGACGTCGTATCAATTCCATTTTATTGACAACGATGCGTAAACAAAACAAACAGACACAATAGGTAAAAATGTCAAAAAAGGAACACAGCAGTCAACATTGTGTTATCATTATAATCACTATAAAAACAAACAAATGTATATTTAGCAGTTCAACCTTTAGAAATAGTAAATAAGCAGCCTGGTGAATCTCATTCAAAGTTTGTACGATCATGGACAATAATTGAATTAAATTGGATTAAAAAATTACAGACAGTCTACCCTCTCGGTCTTAATGATAATATCATTGGAATTGGTAATATATCTAGAACCGATTCCGTTAACATTTTAGATATAGTTTCTAGAACTGTTCGTAAAAACCATTCTCACGGTCGTAGAACAAATCGCAATCAAAGAAAATTTCGGACCAATCATACTAATATTTCGGACCTAATTTTTATTTAAAAAAAAACAACGGCAGACATTATCTGTTAACATAACTCTGTTCATTACCGGTTAATAAGTTAAATACAATTTTGAAGGATTGCAACACAATTTCATATAGCAGTCCTAAGTATGAAATTGTTTAAATTATTATGGCACATGTTATTCTAAACTATTTCCCAAAATTGATCGCCCTGAAGATCATAAAAAACATTTTATTAAAATAAATTATGTCAATAAAGGTTTTGATTTTGTAAATATTGCCGGTATATTTAACGACCATTCTGTTAAAGAACAAATTCCTGGATATTTTGACAATACTGAGCTACCTCTTATTTGTTACATTTACAAGAAATCTACCCTGAAATTTGTGTTTAATTATAGTCAATTGTGTAAAGATGTTAATATCAGTGAAAATACACCTACTTCATGTAAGTGTAGTACCTCCGAATATATTTATGGACCCATTTCCCATGCTATAACAGGAGATCTTAACATCGTTCAAGATCGAGAGTTAAAATCATTCCTCAGTAAAGGACCTAAATATCGTCCCCCGTCAACTATTAATTGGAATGAGTGTCGTAATATCATCCATGACTCACTCCATACTTACTGTATGAAATGGATAAAACGGGAAAAAGCTGACAAAAAATCTTTGGACTCTTTTTTTAATTCAGTAATGAAGATAGTTGATATACGTATTCAACATTTTAAAGAACATTTTACTATTAACAATAACCACAATAAACCTATTTCTCGTATCAAACATAAACTAAAAGAACTAGCCAAGAAATTTGTTTTTGTCCCGGCCGATAAAGCTGCTAATAATATTATTATTGTTTGACGTAAATTTTACATTGAGGTTCTGAAAAAAGAAATCACCAATTCACCAACATTCCAACTGACTCCATTTTCAGAAAACGACATCTGTAACAAAAATAAACTTTTAGCTACCGCTTTACAAGCAGAGCCAAATACAATGAAAGTCCCAACTATGTATTGGCTTCCGAAGCTACACAAAACACCTTACAAATATAGATTTATTTCGTCTTCAAGCCATTTTTCCACTACTAAATTGTCTATTCTTCTTACCAGCACACTTGGTAACATTAAAAACCTGATAATAAATTGTTCAAATAAGGCCTTCGAAAATAGTGGAATTACTTACTTTTGGAGTGTCAAGAACTCGTTGGAAGTACTTGATAAATTGCATGCTTATATTGGTGATTTTGAATCTGTTGATTTTTGATTTTTCTACCCTATATACCACATTGCCTCACATTCTCATTAAGAAAAAATTCAAACACCTAATTAAATGGGCATTTAAAAAATCAGAATGTGAATATATATGTTCAAACTCTTTTAGGTCATTTTTTAGTAGCAATAAACAAAAAAACTATGTCAATTGGACATGCTTTGATACTATATATGCCCTTGAATTTTTACTAGATAACATTTTTGTTCGCTTTGGGGATTCCGTATATCGTCAGATTATCGGAATTCCAATGGGGACTAACTGTGCACCACTTATTGCGGACCTGTTTTTTGTATTGCTATGAGTTACAATTTATGACAAAAATAAGCAAAGACCCATCGAAACAACATCTGATAAACAAATTTAATAATACTTTTAGATATTTGGATGATATTTTGGCTCTCAATAATGACGACTTCAGTATGTATATTAAAGAAATTTATCCTGTTGAACTTACTTTAAATAAAGCTAATACTAACAATGACCACTGCCCTTTCCTCGATCTTGATATCTATATCACTAACGGAAAGCTGAATACTAAAATTTATGATAAAAGAGATGATTTTTCATTTCCTATCGTTAATTATCCATTTTTAGTTGGTGACGTTCCCTTGTCACCATCTTACGGTGTTTATATATCTCAACTTGTACGATTCGCTCGTGTATGTAACAATGTTTTAGATTTTAACGAGAGAAATTTATGTATTACTGAAAAATTATTACACCAGGGTTTTCGATATCACAAACTAGTCAAAACATTTACTAAATTATATCATCGGTATAAGGACATCATTCGTAAATATAGCTCAACATGGAGACTTCTTATACGTTCAGGTATTTCACATCCAATTTTTTATGGAAATATTCTTTATAAAGCACAAAGGTGTCAGTATTCACCTCAAAAACTAACAAAACCTTTGAATAGACTTATCAAGAAGGGATATAGTTACGATACTGTTGTCAGGTCATTAAAGATTGCATACTTTGGCGTTAATATTGATTCACTTATAGGGTCTTTGCATCGGAACTAAACACATTTATTCAAAAACCAGTTGTTGGCATGACACGGGTTATATTCTTTTCATATATGTTATGATGGTATGATACTAAACCCCTAACGGGAAGGATTGTGCCTGATGTTCATATGATGAAATCATAATCTTTCGGTCAGTTTAATTGAAGTCTGGAGCTGGCATGTCAGTTAACTGCTAGTAGTCTGTTGTTATTTATGTATTATTGTCATTTTGTTTATTTTCTTTGGTTACATCTTCTGACATCAGATTCGGACTTCTCTTGAACTGAATTTTAATGTGCGTATTGTTATGCGTTTACTTTTCTACATTGGCTAGAGGTATAGGGGGAGGGTTGAGATCTCACAAACATGTTTAACCCCGCCGCATTTTTGCGCCTATCCCAAGTCAGGAGCCTCTGGCCTTTGTTAGTCATGTATTATTTTTAATTTTAGTTTCTTGTGTACAATTTGGAAATTAGTATGGCGTTCATTATCACTGAACAAGTATATATTTGTTTAGGGGCCAGCTGAAGGACGCCTCCGGGTGCGGGAATTTTTCGCTACATTGAAGACCTATTGGTGACCTTCTGCTGTTGTTTTTTTCTATGGTCGGGTTGTTGTCTCTTTGGCACATTCCCCATTTCCATTCTCAATTTTAAATGTAACAAGTGTAACAAATGTAACAAATGTAAAGAACGCATTGGCAGAAATGGAAGCAGTGTTTAGCATTAACATTTCAACTTTTCATTCATTTTGGTGCTGAAACAGGACAGTTTTACTTGTAATTATCAATTTGCCCAGATGATTTGTTCATCAATAGACTTGTATTTTACTTATTGTCTAATACATCAAATCTACCAACAGATTAAGTTTAAAATTTGATAAAAGTTGATAATGGATAAGGTATGATAAGGGGCGTTTTTTCCCTTCCCCAAATATGTTTATATTTATTTCATTGATGGTCTAATTATAGTAGCTTGAAAAAAAACAATGATTTTATTGTGCTCCGGTGACAACAAAATTCAATTAATCATTTAATTGTAAACATTAAATTAAATGCAATGCAGGCTGTCTGTTTTAGAACAACTAGTAATTAGAAACTAAAAAGTCAGTTCAATTGTAGTTCACTTATTGCTTATCGACAACTTAGACACATAAGAAGTGCGTAAAAGAAGTACAATATTTAATTCTTCATGTTTTTTAAAGTAAGAATTTAGTTATTTTTGAACAATATACATTCACATATGGTGTTACACTGTAATATAAACATCTAGGTTATCAGTAATCTTTTTTGACAAAGTCCAAAATTATCTAAAATTTCTAAATACGCCAAATTTTCAGCTTCATGAAGACCATAAATGAAGATATATTGATTGCACTTCATACAGAGACTATCGTAGAATATTTTTTTTAAAATATACTTTGCACAGAAAGTTGTTGTCATAAAGTTATCATGTATGCAAAATATCAGGTCAATAGGATACCATTGCATTAGAAGCCTATTTCATGGTTTTGTAGTATTGGTAGGGTTAGTTTAGGTTATCAGATAGACCATCTAGAGATGTCCCGAGGAACTACCAAGGAATCATCATCTTCCGGTACATAACTAATGGCTAACAGACGAAGAGCAATCCGGCTGTTCCTGACATAGGACCGACCATCCAAGGAATCTATTAGTATTTAGATATTACTTGGTACTTTATTGACGCTCCGAGCAATTAGGGGGCATTATAAGTTTTTAAAGGATATTTTTATGTTTTTGCGTGTCGGTGGTTGACGGTAAAAATTGTAAAAGAGGAGGGAAAGGGTGTTTTGAGTTATTCCCGCAAGGGAATAATTCAATTCAGGCATTTCTAGAGTATGCTGGAGGAATGCTTCACGTTATTTTAGAAGACAGATTATGGAAGCAAAGGGCAGATTGACAGGTTACCTTGAATGACCGCCAATAAGGAAAATCACACCGCGCTGAAGTACGTCCATTATTCATAGTTCATTATTCAAAATTCAATAATGAATAATGAAATAGTTCACTATTCACTTTAATTCAATGTTTAAAAAATGAATAATGAAATAGTTTATGTTTCATTATTCAACTTAACAAAAAAATTACTGTGACACTATAGCTATATCCCGTATTTCTAAATTCGTCTTTTTGGTGTTATCTAACAAAATTTTATATTCAAATTAATATCAGAAAAAAATCTCTTTAAATTTTAATTTGATATTTTTACTAGTTCCTAGTTTCGGAGGATAAACTAGTGGGTTTTCCTAACTATTTCTAACAGAAATTCCTTGGTTCAATGTATGGAAGACCTGAATACCAAAACATATGTTTTCCAAATTAAAATACTCTACGTGGTCTTTCTTTTCAATTTTCACAGGACCTTTGCTATTCTTCATCCTTTAATAAATTATAGATAAAAGAAGTCGAGTCTGCTGAAATGACCATTTGAGGCATAACAGAGGACCTAAATGCCAAAATACGCGTGAAAATTTAAGAAATAGCCAATTTTGAATAATGAAATAGATATTTTGAATAATGGAATGGACTGGTGCGACCCTTTAGCCCCTAATTATAGATAAACCTTATACCTCATTCGATAGCTTATTACGAGAGGAACAAAATGTATATAGTCAATATGTTCCGCAACGAATATTAGAGGAGTAGCGAAGGATTTAAATATCGAAATACGCGTGAACATTGAGAAATAGCTTATTTTGAATAATGGAATGGACTGCTGCAACCCTTCAGTCCCTTATCAAGGCAAAATTTATACACCAAATTAAAGCTCTTCTTCATAAAAGAATAAAGTGTGTATAAACAATATGTGCCGCAACGACCATTAGAGGTGTTACGAAGGACCTAAATGCCAAAATACGCGTGAAATTTAAGAAATAGCCAATTTTGAATAATAAAATCATAGATATTTTGAATAATAAAATGGAATGCTGCGACCCTTTAGCTCCTAATTATAGATAAACCTTATACCTCATTCGAACGCTTACTACGAGAGGAACAAAAGGTATATAGTCAATATGTTCCGCAACGCATATTAGAGGAGTAACGAAGGACCTAAATATTGAAATACGTTTGAACATTAAGAAATAGATTATTTTGAATAATGGAATGGACTGCTGCAACCCTTCAGTCCCTTATCAAGGCAAAATTTATACAACAAATTTAAGCTTATTGACAGAGGAATAAACTTATTATAAACAATGTGAGCCGCAACAACAATTAGAGGTGTTACGAAGGACCTAAATGGCAAAATACGCGTGAAATTTAAGAAATAGCCAATTTTGAATAATGAAATAGATATTTTGAATAATAAAATGGAATGCTGCGACCCTTTAGCTCCTAATTATAGATAAACCTTATACCTCATTCGAAAGCTTATTACGAGAGGAACAAAAGGTATATAGTCAACATGTTCAACAACGCTTATTAGAGGAGTAACGAAGGACCTAAATATCGAAATACGCTTGAACATTAAGACATAGATTATTTTGAATAATGGAATGGACTGCTGCAACCCTTCAGTCCCTTATCAAGGCAAAACTTATATACCAAATTAAAGCTTATTGATAGAAGAATGAACTGAGTATAAACGATATGTGCCGCAATGACCATTAAAGGGGATACGGAGGACTTAAATGCCAAAAATACGCGTGAAAATTAAGAAATAGCCAATTTTGAATAATGAAATGGTTATTTGGAATAATGAAATGGACTGCTGCGACCCTTTCGCCCCTAATTATAGATATACCTTATACCTCATTCGAAGGCTTATTACGAGAGGAACAAAATGTATATAGTCAATATGTTCCGCAACGCTTATTAGAGGAGTAACGAAGGATTTAAATATCGAAATACGCGTGAACATTGAGAAATAGCTTATTCTGAATAATGGAATGGACTACTGCAACCCTTCAGTCCCTTATCAAGGCAAAATTCATACACCAAATTAAAGCTTATTGATAGAGGAATAAACTAAGTATAAACGATAGGTGCCGCAATGACCATAAGAGGTGTTACGGAGGACCTAAATGCAAAATTCGCGTGAAATTTAAGAAATAGCCAATTTTGAATAATGTAATAGATATTTTGAATAATAAAATGGAATGCTGCGACCCTTTAGCTCCTGATTATAGATAAACCTTATACCTCATTCGAAAACTTATTACGAGAGGAACAAAAGGTATATAGTCAACATGTTCCGCAACGCAAATTAGAGGAGTAACGAAGGACCTAAATATCGAAATACGCTTGAACATTAAGAAATAGATTATTTTGAATAATGGAATGGACTGCTGCAACCCTTCAGTCCCTTATCAAGTCAAAATTTATACACCAAATTAAAGCTTATTGATAGAGGAATAAACTGAGTATAAACAATGTGTGCCACAACGACACTTAGAGGTGTTACGAAGGACCTAAATGCAAAATTCGCGTGAAATTTAAGAAATAGCCAATTTTGAATAATGAAATAGATAATTTGAATAATAAAACGGAATGCTGCGACCCTTTAGCTCCTAATTATAGATAAACCTTATACCTCATTCGAAAGCTTATTACGAGAGGAACACAAGGCATATAGTCAACATGTTCCGCAACGCATATTAGAGAAGAAAAGAAGGATTTAAATATCGAAATACGCGTGAACATTGATAAATAGCTTATTCTGAATAATGGAATGGACTGCTGCAACCCTTCAGTCCCTTATCAAGGCAAAATTCATACACCAAATTAAAGCTTATTGATAAAGGAATAAACTAAGTATAAACGATATGTGCCGCAATGACCATAAGACGTGTTACGGAGGACCTAAATGCCAAAATACGCGTGAAATTTAAGAAATAGCCAATTTTGAATAATGAAATAGATATTTTGAATAATAAAATGGAATGCTGCGACCCTTTAGCTCCTATTTATAGATAAACCTTATACCTCATTCGAAAGCTTTCTACGAGAGGAACAAAAGGTATATAGTCAACATGTTCCGCAACGCATATTAGAGGAGTAACGAAGGACCTAAATATCAAAATACGCTTATACATTAAGAAATAGATGATGTTGAATAATGGAATGGACTGCTGCAACCCTTCAGTCCCTTATCAAGGCAAAACTTATACACCAAATTAAAGCTTTTTGATAGAGGAATAAACTAAGTATAAACGATATGTGCCGCAATGACCATTAAAGGGGTTACGGAGGACCTAAATGCCAAAAATACGCGTGAAAATTAAGAAATTGCCAATTTTGAATAATGAAATGGATATTTTGAATAATGAAATGGACTTCTGCGACCCTTTAGTCCCTAATTATAGATATACCTTATACCTCATTCAAAAGCCTATTACGAGAGGAACAAAATGTATATAGTCAATATGTTCCGCAACGAATATTAGAGGAGTAACGAAGGATTTAAATATCGAAATACGCGTGAACATTGAGAAATAGCTTATTTTGAATAATGGAATGGACTACTGCAACCCTTCAGTCCCTTATCAAGGCAAAATTTATACACCAAATTAAAGCTTATTGATAGAGAAATAAACAGAGTATAAACGATATGTGCCGCAATGACCATAAGAGGTTTTTACGGAGGACCTAAATGCCAAAATACGCGTGAAAATTTAAGAAATAGCCAATTTTGAATAATGAAATAGATATTTTGGATAATGGAATGGAATGCTGCGACCCTTTAGCCCCTAATTAAAAAAAAAATGAGTAAAAATATGTGTAAATACTTGTCAAATAGTTGTCCGATATAATTCTATTTTCTTTGCAACTCTGTTTCTGAAAGAAGGTCACTGTGTGTGTGTGTAATAAGTATAGCTGTTTGAATAATTGGCATTGAAATCTTTCAAGCATATGTTTTATTTTGATATTTCATTCCGAAAAGAAGCGTTGTGTATGGTGTTTAGCTGATCATAAAAATCCTTCAGTACGGTGTATAGTTAAGTTGCTTTACACCGTACACAAAAAAACTAAATTTTCATACTCGTTTATTACCCAAAAAGTTTCAAGGAATGAGTTATCACAGGTAAGTTTAATGATTGGTAACTATAACTTTTGCCCTGTATTAGTTTTCTTTCAAATAGAACATGTAAATGTCTTGACAATTGTATCGAGATTGAAAGTTGGTGTTGACATTCACAACTATATGCACATTTACAAGATAATTGTTCTTATTAGAATATCAATGTTGTCTTATAAATAGGAAAAATCGATTGGAAAATTATTTTGGAGCAGGAATTTCAGATGTTGAGAAATGTACACTGTATGTTGATAAAACAAAAACAAAGATTTTCGTTACCGTGTCAGTTCAAAATCGTTTATGCTTGGTTAGTACCTATATCCGCTGTACGATGATACATGGTGTTAGCGTCCTGCTGGAAGAGGCAGGAGAAGTTGGCATTCTCCTGGATCGACTGGTGGGGTAGTGTATAGCAGTTCTGGCACAGGTAGAAACAATCGACTTTCTTGTGGCGATTGTGCACGTAGTAGTCTTCACACGTGTTCTGTTTATTCAGCATCAAGTCGTGGAACACTATACGGTTCTTGCGGCTGGGATCAAGTTCTCGGGTGTCTGGTACATCGCTCCCTTGCTCGAAGAAAAAAGTTTCGATACCACTCGGGTGTCGTGATGGTGGTAAGGTGTTGACCACATCGATCAGCGAGTAGGATGAATTGCCCTTTCACTGTAGGAGGTCTCGGATATCTTCTTTAGGGAAGCTTTTTCCCAGCGCTTGCGCCAACAGCTGGTAGAAAGGTTGGTGAAGCGATTTTCGGAAGACGTACAGTCGATTGTAGTCGGAGCCATCCATCGAGCAGGAATAAGTTGTTCAGCAGCGTCGTCTTACCACAGTCCGACTTCTCAATGACCAACCCTCTAATCGACAGCTGCAGTAGAAGGTAGTGATTACTCCTCGTGGGGTCATTGGCACTGTAGAAAATGTCTTCAACGTTAATTCATTAAAAATAAAATAGCAATGATTTTCTGCGTGAAATGTCGTAGGAAGACGGACACAGTTAACAACAGCGAGGTAATGACCAGCAACGGGCGACGGAGAAAGGTTGGAAACTGCAAGGTGTACGATGTCAAGAAGTCTTAGTGTGTTGCTACAACCGGTACAGGGTTCATGAACAAATGTAAACTAATCAACCGATTACCCATGCATCTACCCGAACACAACTTCACCGGGTCAGGGACTAAACTTAGCAAGCGACTACTGCCCGATGGCACCCCGAAGGCTTGGTCAAAACCCATTAATCTAGTTGACCAGGTTGTATATCACCATGATCTTTGTTATGCCCAGCACAAGGATGCAACCGTAAGCAACTCCATATGTGATGAAGCTATGCTAACCTCGCTTAACATCATTCCCAACCCTACCACACGCAAAGGTTTGGACTGCAGCATCATCGGACCCATCATCGGTACCAAAGTTCGATTCGGTCTGGGTATTAAAAAAAGTTCGCTGGACCGATGAGCTAGCTGAGGAGTTGCACAAACCAGTTGGAAGTTTCAGAAACGCTGTGTAACGGTGGGTGGTGTGGATGAGAACTGTGCGGCCGACCTCGTTAAAATGAGTGCCTTCTCAAGGGACAACAGGAAAATAAATTTATCCAAAGAATTATCTATGTCTTCTCCAAATACGGCTGGATGATACCACTCAAGAACAAGAAGGGGGTGATGGTGCGGGACGCCTTTCACACGGTATGCCCAAGAAGCTATGGACAAACAAAGGCACTGAGTTTTACAGCAAGCATGTAAATCAGCTGCTTCAAAGGCGTGGTATCGAGCTCTACTCCACCGGGAACAAACAGAAGTCGAGTACTAGTATTGTCAATCGTTGAAACCGCACCATGAAAAAGAAAATGTTATAATACTTTTCAGCCAATCCATGCGCATCTATATCGATGTCTTGGACGATCTTGTTCGCCAGTACAATACCACCAAGCACCGCTATCAGGATGACCCCTGTCGCCGCAAGTCACAAGGAGCATAAAAACAAGGTGTATTGGGACCTTTACGGCAGCATACCTCCCATGAAACCACCGCGATTTCGTGCTTGCGACAAAGTCCGAATCACCAAGAAGAAAGTCACATTCGAGAAGGAATGCACCCCCGCTGCACCGAGGAAGTATTCACCATATCCGTAATTTTTTCAGAGGTCTACTGGGCAATCTTTTCTACGATCTTTTCATCCATCTCCTCAACGGTTTCAACCAAGTGCGTGGCCCCAGTTAAAATCTGGTTTCCCGAGTGAAAGTATCACTCGTTCTCATCACCCGCCTTACCTGTTGGATAAATCTTTACAAAGGTACAAAAATCACATTGTTTTTGCCCCTTACAATGCCCGATCCTACAAGCCTTATTAAAAAAAGTTAAAAAAAGTCATCATTGCAGCGCTGTTCTCACTTGGCCTTAACAGCGGCCAGTTTGTTCAGAATTTCTACATCTTGCGCCGTTTTCTCTCTCTGCTCAGACATATGTGTATTCTTTAAATCTATTGTGTTTATTCTATCTGTGAATTTTTTTTTTTTTTGTGTGTGTGTTTCTTTCTTCCACAAAGACACATTTTCCCTCGACCCCAACCCCCACTTTCCTCCTTTAATCAACGAGCGTGCGAGATTTTCGGATTTTTGGGTGGCAGAACTCTCATAATAATACTACTGTTCCTCTCATAATAAGCTTTCAAATGAGGTATAAGGTATATCTGTAATTAGGGGCTGAGGGGTCACAGCAGTTCATTCCATTATTCAAAATATCTATTTCATTATTCAAAATTGGCTATTTCTTAATTTGCACGCGTATTTTGACATTTAGGTCCTGCACAACCCCTCTAATAGTCATTGCAGCACATATTGTTTAATCTCAGTTTATTCTTCTACTTATAAGCTTTAAATTGGTGTATACATTTTTCCTTAATTAAAATCTAATATGCGTTGAGGAACAAGTTGACTACATACCATTTGTTTCTCTCGTAATAAGCTTTCGAATGAGGTATAAGGTATATCTATAATGAGGGGCTAAAAGGTCGCATCATTCCATTCCATTATTCAAAATATCCATGTCATTATTCAAAATTGGCTATTTCTTAAATTTCACGCGTATTTTGGCATTTAGGTCCTCCGTAACCCCTTTAATGGTCATTGCGGCACGTATCGTTTATATTCAGTATATTCCTCTACCAATAAGCTTTAATTTGGTGTATAAATTTTGCCTTGATAAGGGACTGAAGGGTTGCAGTAGTCCTTTCCATTATTAAAAACAAGCTATTTCTCAATGTTCACGCGTATTTCGATATTTAGGTCTTTCGTTACTCCTCTAATATGCGTTGCGGAACATGTTGACTATACCCTTTGTTCCTCTCGTAATAAACATTCGAATCAGGTATAAGGTTTATCTATCTTTAGGGGCAAAATGATCACAGCATTTCATTCCATTATTCAAAATATCTATTTCATTATTCAAAATTGGATATTTTGAATTTTCATGCGTATTTTGGCATATAGGTCCTCCGTAACACCTCTTATGGTCAGTGCGGCACACATCATCTATACTCAGTTTATTCCTCTATTAATAAGCTTTAATTTGGTGTATACATTTTGCCTTGATAAGGGACTGAAGGGTTGCAGCAGTCCATTCCATTATTCAAAATAACCTATTTCTCAATGTTCACGCGTATTTCGATATTTAAGTCATTCGTTACTCCTCTAATATCCGTTGCGGAACATATTGACTATATACCTTTTGTTCCTCTCTTGATAAGCTTTCGATTGAGGTTGAATATATATCTGTAATTAGGGACTGAAGGTCCTACCAGTCCATTTCATTATTCAAAATATCCATTTCATTATTCAAAATTGGCTATTTCTTAATTTTCACGCGTATTTTGGCATTTAGGTTCTCCGTAACCTTTCTAATGGTCATTGTGGCACATATCGATTATACTCAGTTTATTCCTCCATCCATAAGCCTTAATTTGGTGTATAATGTTTTCCTTAATAAGGAGTTGACGGGTTGCAGCAGTCCATTCAATTATTTAAAATAAGTTACTTCTCAATGTTCACGCGTATTTCGATATTTAAGTCCTGTAATATCCGTTGTGGAATATATTGACTATATACCTTTTGTTCCTCTCTTAATAAGCTTTCGATTGAGGTATAATATATATCTGTAATTAGAGGCTGAAGGGTCATAGCAGTCTATTCCATTATTCAAAATATCCATTTCATTATTCAAAATTGGCTATTTCTCAATATTCACGCATATTTCGATATTTAAGTCCTGTAATATCCGTTGCGGAACATATTGACTATATATCTTTTGTTCCTCTCTTAATAAGCTTTCGAATGAGGTGTAATATATATCTGTAATTAGGGGCTGGAGGGTCATAGCAGTCTATTCCATTATTCAAAATATCAATTTTATTATTCAAAATTGGCTATTTCTCAATATTCACGCGTATTTCGATATTTAAGTCCTGTAATATCCGTTGCGGAACATATTGACTATACTGTGAAAGAACTTTAATTCGTGGGTATCAATTTTCGTGGTTTGAGCAATATTTACATGTTCGTGGGTTTTTAAATTCGTGGATTTTAATTTTCTGAAAAAAAAAAATTGAAAAATTGAAGCCTTTAGAAACGAGGGTTACAAATAGTCTAGATTGAAGGAAATTGCAAAGTAAACATTGACCCGTGTAAATCGTAATGATAACACTAATTAACCCATGATAAAGTGATCAACAAATTAAAGACCATCAAAGGTGTTAATTAGGCCATTAACATGTCACCTAAAGAAAACAGTAACATAAACAAATGCTATGAATTGCCAAATAATTCTTAGCAAAATCAAGACCAGCATAATTTTTTTATTTCTTATATGTACGAGAACTATGAGGATATAAAATGAACACTTTATCATACTAGCATATAAATACCGGAAATCTGACTTTCATTGATCAAAAACAAAAGTTGTACATTTTAGGTTATTAAAGATTAAATGGGTATAATCCTGCATGCGGTTGTAGTTCTGTGACTGCTATTAAAGTATTCTCAGAGTTGGTGCTATTCAATATCTTCTCTTATACTAGATCATACATGTCATATCAGTAGTCAAACCTACCGATTGGGATCTTTCCAGGTCTTGATTTAGACAATGGTTATTTTATTTCGTTGGACACTTAAATTCGTGGATAAAGTCATCCACGAAAACCAGGAAAATTGGTACCCCACGAATAAAAGTACTTTTCACAGTATACCTTTTGTTCCTCTCTTAACAAGCTTTCGATTGAGGTTTAATATATATATATAAATTAGGGGCTGGAGGTTCATAGCAGTCTATTCCGTTATTCAAAATATCCATTTCCCTATTCAAAATTGGCTATTTCTTAATTTTCACGCGTATTTTGGCGTTTAGGTCCTCCGTAACCGGTTGTATACGAAAGTAGGTCAAAAAAAATATTCCTTTGAATTTGACAGTTGTAGAAAATTAACTCTGCATTTCAATGCACTTAAATTTTTCTGAGTCATAAATATGTATGTTGGATGTCTGAAAGCATCATTCCTTTTTGATTTGATGGTCTTATAAAATATTTTGGAAAGTTAAGGTTACATAGTTACCAAAGCAGATAACCAGTAAATAACAGTGTAAAAATTGGGTTGTTTACTTCCGGTGATGGTTACTTTCTTATATAGCACTGGAAAGGATTAAACTTTATACATGAAAAGTATTTCTTTGGTTGAAATAAAGGTAAATACTGTACAATTTTTTTAAAAGTGCCAATTTAACAAGGACTAATAGGGGAAAATCAATGGTGGTATTACACCTTCAAAATAAGTTATTTCTCAATGTTTTCGCGTATTTCGATATTTTAGTCCTTCGTTACTCCTGTAATATCCGTTGCGGAACATATTGACTATATACCTTTTGTTACTTTCTTAATAAGGTTTCGATTGAGGTATAATATATATCTGTAATTAGGGAATGAAGGGTCCTACCAGTCCATTTCATAATTCAAAATTGGCTATTTCTCAATGTTCACGCGTGTTTCAATATTTAAGTCATTCGTTACTCCTCTAATATCCGTTGCGGAACATATTGACTATATATAATTTGTTCATCTCTTGATAAGTTTTCGATGGTGGTATAATATATATCTGTAATTAGGGACTGAAGGGTCCTACCAGTCCATTCTATTATTCAAAATATCGATTTCATTATTCAAAATTAGCTATTTCTTCATTTTAACGCGTATTTTGGCATTTAGGTCCTCCGTAAACCCTCTAATGGTCATTGCGGCTCAGGATATAGCAATAGTATGACAGTCATTTTTTTTTAATTCATTTTACTATACACCGCTCCAAGTTGAATAATGAAACATAAACTATTTCATTATTCATTATTCATTTTTAAATACTGAATAGTGAATAGTGAACTATTTCATTGTTCATTATTGAATTTTGAATAATGAACTATGAATAATGGACGTACTCCAGCGCGGTGAAAATCACTACACAAATGTACAACTTAAGATATTGTCTATTGATTGACTAACACAGTAAAATGCCATGTTATTTTATCGTAAAACAGGAAGAGAGAGAGTAAATGTTTATTGTCAAACACAAATCGGAAAACCGTTTCCGGAATATGAAACTTCCTGGCGTTATCGCTTTTTTACTCTTTATTTTTACACAATTATAAACACCTTCACAGGGTAGACTGCCCTCTGGTGTAAGGGATTATTCTGCCTCTTGAATACAATTATTAAACAAAAATTGAAAATGAACTGTTCTATATACATTCGGGAATCTCTCGATTAAACTCATTCAGGACATAACATAGTCATTGAATTTCTTTGGAAGTGAGCGCTTGCGATCCGGACTGTTTGTACTAAGAGGATGTTCACGTTTTCTAATTGAGTAATTTGATGCGGTATTACTGACGGAAATGTTGGAAGATCGGATATAACTTTAGGAATAACTGGCACAGATGAAGGCGAGGAGCTGTCGTTCACTCTTTCATCGTCCTCATCATCGGAATGCGGAAGTAGACGTTGAAGGTTTTCAAGCTGCAAAACTTCATAGGAAACTTTGTAGCAATCTGAACATTTCACACGATAGGAATTTTGTCTTAATTGGGATCCAATGAATTTACGAATATTGCACCATGGGGTATCAACAGCTACCATTAAGTATCTATCGCGTGACTAAGTTTTATTGAGGTCACATCGTAGATATACTATGTCACCAATTTCTAGATCCGGACACACGGGTAATTTGCCTGATGACACTTTGTCTTCTCGCTGTGTGAATGATTCTTTAATCGTTGTTCGTGTTGAACGATAATTAGGTTTTGATCGGTGAGCGGTATTTGGTTATTTAAAACCTGATCTCTCTGTGTCCACATTTCTCTTGCGGATAATCCTTGATTTCGAATACGTGCTGTGATAAGAGAAAGCGTTAATGGTGTTAATACTGGGCTTGACGGGTTCGAACGTAGTATTTCATCTTCTAGTTCCTGAATAGCTTTCTCAGCAACAGGGTTTTTATTTACATTTTTGGGACGGCCTAATTCTATAGTGATGCGTTGTCTAGCTAACAGTTCGTCTTTTACTAAAGTTTAAAAAACCAGATGCAGGGTCGGTCCTGATAACAGCATATGGGCCGTCTAGAGGGTGGACTTCAGCAAGAGGTTGAATAATTGCATCTCGTATATCGTGATGGCGCTCGGTATCTAACAGTTTTATAAAGGTGTAAGAAGTTACACATTCTTGTAAAACAAAAACTAACTCACGTTTTAAGACAACTGCGGCAAATGATGAACCAATAGTTTCAGGGGGGTCTGCTGAATTCTGCTCTTCGCGGACCTTTTGGTCCTCAACAATGAAACACACTGATGACAGCTACTAGTTACAGATTCGATAGCCTTGTCCTTGTCTAATGCGTAAAAGTATCGTTGTAATATAGACTTCATCTAGTGACACGATGGATGGTCTAGTTTAATGTGAATTGAAGTTATCAATCCATCTAATACTTGCCGCGGTACAATTATTAATTCACGACAATGTGTAAACGGAAGGTTTCTTTTTACTATTAATAGTCTGTCGTTAGCTAACGAAGATACATTCAGATAGCGCGTTATTTCCTTTATGTTTGTGAGTTTCTTGGAGGGTCTGGTCCGCTGTCGTAAGTGAGCAACCGTTCGACGGAGGTCAGAACATTCTGTCTGGTTTGAGAGCCATGCTGTCCTGTTTGTAAAGGGAAGCTTTACTGTTCCGTGTAGAAAATCTTCAGTTGTTACGTGACGCAAAACACATTCCTCCTGAAGATGTATAAAATTGCAAATTTGACAGGCGGGATTGTCACAATTGGGTGCGTTACAACTTGAATAGTCAGATGGTAATATTGCTAATCCAGAAACATGTCTTATAGATACTTGGAAGCGACTCGCAGTCGACAAATAAGTAGAAAATCGCGGGCTTGATGAAAATTCACCTCTACATAACTTTTCAAAGGCTTGAACACACTGTTTACTATCAGTTAGAACACATGCTGTAGATAAAGATTGAACAATGTACGGACTAAAATGTTTAATAGAAGCCGCAATCGATAAGGCCTCAATTTCACATGGTAACCACTGGCGTTGAGCTTGTCTGAGTTTCGCACTGAAGAATCCTGCAAGAAGAAGTTTGTCGTTTCTGTTAATGTACAACGTAGCTCCAAGTCCACATATTTTTAAAGTTCCGTCTGAAACAATCCAGAGTTGGTCATTTGGACGCGGGAGAGCAATCGAACGATTGGTAGAAAATGCGTTTTGTGCACTAGTAAAGGCTGAGTTAAGCTCTTCGGTCCATAATATTGTGTCTTTTGACTCAGATCCAGCTACTGCGTTTTCAAGTAGTGATAGAAGTCCAGAAGAGTTCTTAATTACACGAGACAACAGTTTGTAGGTACCAACAAATGATCTTAGTGAACGTACGGTCTTTGGAGGCTGACAGTTAGAAAGTGTAGCAATGCGGTGAGGGCTTGCACGGATTGACCCGAGCTCTCAAATCCAGCCGAGAATTGTATTTTGTTTAGGTACAATAATTGTTTTTGTAGCTGATACATTGAGGCTACACTTCTGTAAGGCTTGTAACACTCTTTCCCAGTTAGTAAGAAGTTCTTCTGGTGAATTGCCGCCGCAATATAGATCGTCGGCAATTTTCTCTACGACTCCTTCTTGTACTAGGTGGCATAGTACACGGCAAGTAAGTTCATCTAATGCTGTCTCAGATCCAGGCATCCCCATTGCAGACCTCACATATACTCTTACACCACAAAATGGGGTTGAGACACCACAATACTTCATCGAGTCCCTATGTAATGGAATTTGATAAAAAGATTTAGTCAAATCAGAAATCACAATATGTTTCCACTGAGCAATTTGTCTAAGTGTAGAATTTACGTCTGGCATTAATGATGGTCGAGGTTTACTGTAGCGGCCAACATCGGCAAATTCTGTGACAAGTCGAAAACCTCCATTCGGCTTATTGATAAGAAAAGACGGATTAAGTAACTAAGTAGCAAGACTTTCCAAGGAGAGTAATTTTGGGGATCTAATAATTTATACAGCCAAGACATTTTTACACTTTAGCAAAAATAATAAATATTAGGCATCTTAAGACCACCATCACAGTGTTCGGACATTATCACTGCCCTTTTCACTTTATCAGGTTTTCCTGTCCATAAGAAGTTAAAAAATATATTCTGAATCTCCTTCAAAACCCCTTCTGGGGGGTTAGGAAGGACAGTCAGAACTTGAACCAAAATGGGAAGTGTTAAAGTCTTAATTACTACAACCCTCCCAATATATGTAAGTTCTCTATAAGCCCAAGTATTGAGTAATGACTTGATACTGTTTATCTTGGCTGTACAATTACATAGAGTTTTATCCATTTTAGCAAGCTCAAACCATATACTAAGTACCTAGTAGTTTAAACCTCCCAGAATGGTTCCAAACAAGATTTTTTCTGGCAAAAGTTTTTCCATACTACCCTTTTTTGACCCAATCCATACGGCTTCGGTTTTGTCAACATTACACCTAAGTCCAGCACATTCTGAAAATTTATCAAACAAGTATAAACACTGATTTAGGGATTTTTGGTCACCATCCAGGACTACGGAGGAATCATCAGCGTATTGACTCAACAGAAATTCAGAGTCATTAATTGTTACACCTGCAACATCAGGGTCATTTTTAATAGCTGCACTTAGTAATTCTAGCACTAAAATAAATAGGTAAGGAGACAGAGGATCCCCTTGACGGACCCCCCTTTTTAATGAAAAAAAATCTGAAATATAACCGTTATTTAACACTGCACTAGAGGCATCACAGTAGCAAGCCTTAATTCAATTTATAAATGTATGGTCAAAGCCATAAAACTGCAAAGCCTCATATATAAAAGACCATTCGACTGTGTCGAAAGCGTTTTCAAAATCAACTAAAAGTAAAAGTCCAGTAATGTCGTCTTCTTCCATCTTTTCCATCAGATCATAAATAAATCTAGCACATTCGCCAATATACTTACCTTTAAGAAACCTTTTTGTGTTTGACTAATTATGTTTACCAAGACCTTTTTAAATCTATTTGCTAGACTGGCTGTAGCTCTCTTATAGTATACACACAGCAGAGTGATAGGTCGCCAGTTCTTAAGATAAAACTTTGACTTACCCTCCTTTGGTATACAGGTAATGAGTCCCTATCTTTGAGTGATAGAGAACTTTCCATACTATAAAGCCTCAGAGTGTCTAAAGTGTCTCAGAACTTGTCTCACAGTTGATCTGCCTTGGGGTATCCAAAATCCGTGCCGTGTCTGTGACACACCACAATGAAGTTGTTCCTTATGAATTTTTTCAAAAAATGACCGCATGAGGTCCTCCCCAAGGGGAAGAAGAATATGTAGTCAAGCAGATTCAGAAATATCTGCATTTTCCAGTCTTCCTCTACAACACAGAATTCCATCTTGAGAAATGAACAACCCAAGTTGTCTTTGTAGATTATTTCTTTTGTGCTCATTTATTGCTTCAAAAACATCTAAATAATGTTTCCTTTGAATGTATTTTATCCAATTCATTTCAATTCTTTGTATGGTAACACTTTTCTAGTACTGCATTTGTCTTTTTTCATCCTTGAAACAAATCTTTGAATCCATGCAGTTACACGTATTACTTTTGTGTAAGACGAAAACTCTCTGCAGTCTATGCCAAAAGGTGGTCTGTTTTCTTCCTCGGTCTGATTACAAAATAAGGTACTACATCTACTCTTTTCACGTTTAATCTTAGATTGATACATTTTTTCCACAGACGAATTATCTCCAAAAGAATCATTTTTTCCAATTTCGTGTATCATAATTTAACCATTTGGGACCATGCCACCAAAGACTATAATTTTTAAGTTCAGAAGCTGTAGTTCCTCTTGTAGCTACATCAGCTGGATTCTCCATTGTATTGACATACATGAATTTGACATCCTTGTGTGCTTTGATTTCAGCTATTCTATTTTTCACGAACACATTCAGTTCTTTCTTAGTAGAAATCCACTTGAGAACGCACTGAGAATCAACCCATAAGTACAATGGAAATATTTAATTCACTTTTCACAAATATTAAACTCCTAACACCAATAAAGACGACCATAAGTTCCAGTCGTGGAATACTCTTCTCCTTTACTTGGTGCTAATCTAGACTTCGAAAAGATGAACTTCAAGATGGTTGTCCACAAGTTTGATGTAAATAAACCGCTGCTGAATAAGTTCTGGCAGATGCATCACAGAAGTTTGCATGTTTTATCATTTAAGTCTGAATGCAAATACACACATCGAGGAATTAAAACCTCAGAGACTCGTTTCAGCTCAGTACTGATGTTAATTCCTTTTGAAAGGTCTTCTGTAGAAGGTTCATCGTCCCCTTGAAAATTTCTTTTTCATAGATCTTGTACAAACATTTTACCACTAATGATGATAGGAGAAAACAATCCAATGGGATCAAATATTTCTGCTAGTTCCATTAAAGTTCTACGTTTAGTTGTCTTTCCTGGACAAACTGTAAATTTGGAAGGTTTCACTGCTATTTTATCATCCTCGATATTCCAGATGTGACCGAGAACACTAACTGGTAAAGCATCTGTCTTATCACTCATTGGCAATAACTCATTTATACTACTGTTTGAAATCCATTCCCTTAAATTCATTGCCGCTTACTTAAAGATATCTTTTGCGTCAGACTAGAATCTGAAAGCTTCTGGAACTGATTCACATCCCGAAATGAGATTATATACATATATATTATTCTTGATTTTCTCTGCTATTGGTGTATTATACATATCAACATGATGTTCTATTGCTGCTGCCAATAGAAATGGACTGGAAATTACACCGAATGTATTCCTGTATATTTTGTCTCTCTTCATACGTATTAGCACAGTTTTCAGCCACACGAATCGTGTAACATCTCTATCGTCTTCTTGTAATCCTACTTGTAGGAATGCTTTCTCTATGTCAGCGACCATAGCAATCTTGTGTAGTCTGAATCTCATGAATATTCCACATAAATTGTTCAGAAGAACGGGACCTCGGTATAACCATTCATTCAAACTTGGCATTTCCTTGTTGGTTTTTGCCGACGCATTGTACACTATTCTCACTTTTGTTGTTGATTTCTGAGGGGTTATCACTGCATGATGGGGTATAAAATGTTTTCTTCCATCAGTCCTACACTCATTCACTTCTTCAACAAGACCTTTCTGTATCTGATCTTGTATGATAGTGCCATACTTTGTTAATAGGTCAGGTTTCTTTCTCATACGAGCTACACATGACTTCAATCTACCAAGAGCTAGTTCATGATTGTCCGGAAGTTCTTGCGTATTTTCCTTCCATGGCCATTTTACATAGTATCTTCCATTTTTGAATTTTAAAGTTTCTTTGAAATATTCCATAGCTTTCATGTCACTAGATGTCTCCATATTTTCAATAATCCCTATCGACGCAAGGTTCCATAAATCACACATACCTGTTTGGGCAACAATCGAATGATCTGGGTTTTCAATGTCCGATATTTCTAACGAGCTAGTCTTGGAAAGAATAAACGAACCAGTCTCTGATTTCTCTACATATGTTTCACGAGTCCTACCAGTTACAATCCATCCAAGTTTTGAAGCTAGGAAGATATAATCCTGGTTGAATTTCTACTTTGTTCGAAAGAATCAAATCAAGGTAATAGTCATTTCCAATTAAAAGTTCAATAGTCGATGATTCGTTCTGAAATGGCAATTCATCTGCACGTTCAACCAGAAACTAATCACTGGCACATTGTTCGCTAAAAGGTTGAAATTCTTCCCGTTATTCAAATTGATTTAAAGATTCGTCGATGATGTTTTCACAATTTTAGGTTTCTCACTTCCAAACGTAACAAGTTTCAATTCTTCTTCTTTGTCTCTTTTCAGATTCAGCTTTGATGCAAGACTTTGGGAAATATAAGTTCTTTGTGATCCTGAGTCAATTAAAATTCTTGTCTCAACCTTTTCCTTATTCTTTGGATTGACCACATCTGTTTTTGCTGTTTGCATAATTACCATTTCACTTGATGAAACTTACATATTCTCTGTAGGGTCTTCATTACTTTCCATATTTACAGAAAATTCTTTTTGTCTTCTTAAATCTTCGATAGAACTATGATTGTTTTCTTCTGATAAATGTACACTTGTCATTTTCATTTTGAATTTCTTTGGGCATAAGTTCCAGTGATGCGAATTCTTTTCGCCACAATGAACACATAATTTTCCTTTCTTGCAATCAATGGATTTGTGACCATATCTCAGGCATTTAAAGCATCAGCCTTTTAACTGTCGCATTCTATCTTCAACAGTCTTAAATGTTTTACATTCATCACTGCAATATTGCTCCTGGCAATATCTACACTTATCGAAATAACTAACATTTCGTTCTGTCGAAGCGACTAAGGCTTCTGCTGAATTTCTATTTCTATTTTGTGTTCCATCTCTAAAATTTCCGTTTTGTTTTCCATTTTTATTTTGCCATGGTTTTGTGGGAATTGAATGATCCATTAAAACTCCCTTGTGATTTTGAACGATCCTTTTCTGTTTCTGTTTTATCAGATTTTTCTCTTTTCTATAACATAATCTCGTAATTTTTCACAAAGACTTGATATTTTCTAATTTTTTCTGAATTTCTAATTGAAGCAATACATCTTCGGGTAATTTTGATCTGATAATAGATACAAACACGTCCACTGTTCTTAGAGATTTCATGTTGTTGTTTTATTTGACTTTGCATACTATCTTTCATTTTCCTTTGCAACTATACAATTTGGGTAAAGATTCGTTTTCTTTAACTTCTATGCACTCCTTTTTAATAAAGTCAACTTATCTTTCTTTAAATTGTATCAGATCAAAGTAACAATCCACCACACTTTGAACACAGCTCACAATATTCACCCACTATATCATCTATGACTTCCCCTTCATCTTCCAAAGCACTAGCAAGTTTCCCACTTTGAATTTCTAATTTTTCGGAATACATCTTCAGCTCGTCCGCACATTTCGTTGCCTCCAACATAAAACGTTGTTCATCGAGTTTATCTACCTCCGAGGATAAGATTTGCTTTTGTTCAGTATTTCTGTCATAATACTGTTCCTGTACCTTGTTCGCACACCTTTGAGGAATCGCACATTTGACATGTTGAATTTCCTGAATTAAGATCCAATTTTGGAAGGGACTTAATACCGGGTTCTGGCACCATTTAATGTTGTGAAGTAATTCGTTCTACTAACATTAGAATAAAACTCAAACCCAACTGAATAATATATCCTTTAATAATCCATTTGTATCATGTTACATCATTTTATTATCTGTTAACATCATCAATGATCTTGTTTATATATAAAATATATCTCCGTTAACTCCGTTGCACGATTTTATAATGAGTAAATAACAAAAGAAAACATACAATTACAGGAGTGATTAAATAATTAACGGTGTCAAATTATATTATATTCAAACGGAGTTACAGGTAAATAAATAGGAGTTGGAGTTTCCTAACAATCTATACCAAACTACAAACCATGCAAAAATTGTTTTAAATCCTTTATTTAAGGTGAAGGAATACGAATTCTAAGAAATACCTCTGTTCCTGGCGAATTGAATGAAAGAATAAGATTACTTATAGAAAAATTAATACAGAGAGGTTATAAAGATGCTTTTGTGAGTAAAACATTAAGAAATATTTCTTATATAGAAAGATAAAACAAATTAACAAACAAAGAAACAAATATTAAAAACAAAAACACAGATATAATATCTCTTTCATAACAGAATACCACGCGTATGCGGAAAATATACAATAGATATAAGGAGATATTGTATAAGTGTCAATGAGACAACTATTCATCAAGTCACAATTCGTAAAAGTAAACCATAATAGGTCAACGCACGGACTTCAACACAGCGCATTGGCTCACACCAAACAGCAAGCTACAAAGGGCCTTAAAAATTAAAAGTGTAAAACCATTCAAACAGGAAAACCAACGGTCTAATCCAAAAATACGAAAAACAGGAACCACTTATGAACCATATTACCAAACGACAACCACTGAACATCAGGTTCCTTTCTTAGGACAAATGCAAAAAAATGCAACGGGTTTAAACGTTTTAATAGGCGCCAACCTTCACCCTACCTGAAACAAAAGTGTAACATCACAACATAAAAAGACACACAATTGAAATGGCTTAATCAATCAAAAGCCATATGAACAAAAATAAGTGAACATACACTGAAGGAATAAATTTGATATATGACACAATGTAAATCAACTAATAAAACAAGGGGGTTAGATTTTTAACAATATCAGAAAGACAACCATAACCTTGGACAAAATGCAGCCAAATAAAATAACGTACCTAAAAATAATTTTATAAGGAAAATGTTGTTGAAGACAGTTGTTTCATTTCATGTTTCATTATTGAAGGAAAGAAAATAAACCCGCCTCGGTAATATATATGGCTACATATTTACAACATACTTACCTTAAAATTTATGCAAAATCAATCCTTTCAACGAAATTTGTGTTAAAAGACAGTGACTTTGCAAAAGGTTTGATCAACTGTTGACCATGAAGTTTGACGCTACAAACTCAATTGTGACGGCGATGACACATGGGTGTTTTCTACATTAAGAAAATCAACTTTATACAGAACAATGACCGAAAAAGGTTACTTTCATTATATTGAATATCCAATGCCTAGATGACTCAAATTGACCATTCAGTAACAGTGAGATTTGTACGCAACAACGATACAATCAGTGACAAAGTGCATTAACCATCATGTGTTCTAGTATATCATATCAGATATGGATTAAATTGGAATAAAGTGTCTAGAATTCTCTTTTGGATAAGAATTATATTTAAAAATAAAAAAAATGCAGGGTATGAATTTATATTCTTTCAACCTTTACTGTTCCTCACTATATATCATGATATATATAGAATTTCAAAATGAACAAGTACACAGACGAATAATGTATATGCATCTTATTATTTTGTCTCTAATTTCAAATACATCAACAATGTATTTTCCTAAATAGGTTAACTGTTTGATATTTTTAAAAATCTAAAAAAAAATTGTAATGGATTTACTAGAAGTTCATTATATTTCGGACACACTATGACAAAATGGAGCTCGTCATCAATACACCATATATATATTCTACATATACGATATTTGTTTCATCTCTGACCATTTTGCTCAGTTCACACATTGAAGCGTGTTCATTTTATGGAACTATTTATCATCATCCTCGAATACTTCGTTTTCGAACACAAATACTTTAGTGTTATCAATGTTAATTGTTAAATCGTATTTTGCAAAATGTTATTTCAATAAGTGTAATATATGGATTGTAAACCCTGTATGGTTTCCGTGAACACCACCATAACATTCTCATTCTTTTGGATGAAAACATCGACAACAAAATGTGTTTAGTGCTTCGCATATACCAGTGAGGTATTAAATTGCACAGTCATTGACATTTTAAGAGAAAAATTAAAGCTATAAAACTTTAGCTTGTGGTTCTTAAAAAATATCAGATTACGAACATAGAACACAAAGCTGTTAATAACTATCCCCGGATTCAACATGTGGGACTTCATCCAACGTTTTGTACAATGTTTACTATTAAACGCACTCTCGGGGTCAACCATACATTAGTAGAGTCGTTTCTTTTCCTTTTAAATAATGAGTGCAATACCATGACTTTGTATAATTAGAAATTATGCGTCGATGCTAATGTCAAGGGCACATACCCACTAGAAGTATTTGAATGAAAATAGCTGTAAATAACTGGCTATCCTTCTGTTATTGCTAGACAAGTACAATTTATTTTATTTATCTATTTATTTATTGCTTTACATCAGGCTTTTTTTTAAAGAATCAACTATCAAGAATAAGGCCAGAAAGCCAGAGTATTTATGTATAAAAAGATTTCAAAGGAGTATTCATTTTATAAATTTTGGATTTGCAAATATGTTGGCCTTGATTATTACTGAAGACACTTTTTTCGTCAACATGGACATCTGGTACAGTAAAATTGGTCCTGTCAGTGATATTAACAATAAGAAAACGATCATTCAGTTCTTATATTTGATCACACTCATTGTTTTGTTATAGATATTTGCTAACCATCGAACGTCCTGAAGTAATTTAGAACTAAAAAGGTTTTATCCCATATGATTACATCAGTTTAGCAACATTAAATGTTAACTGTTTTTGTATTCAGTTTTGTGTCTCGTTTTTTAGCGATAGTAGCAACTACAGCTTTCGAAAAAGACTAAACAATTGTCTTGATATAAAATTACTGGTTTTAAAACAACAGTAAAGTCTTTCACATGCCAAAGGTATACTCGTCATCCTCTATAACAAGGAGACGTATCTGTGTAGCATGTATTTCTTCTTCTTCTTCTCGAATATACTGTAAGTTACTAAACTATCCACCAAAATGACACCAAATGAATATGAGGTCAACTTATGTTCTAAATCAAATACATGATATACTTTTTTTTCAAATTGCAAAGAAAACTGTAATCAGGATTTGTAAATAAGGTTTTGAATTGGCACTATGTTTTAAAATAAAAATAAAGTAGGTTTAAAAAAAAAGTACAGTACCTGTTAGTGCTAAAATCAGTACAAAATATTCAAGCAAACTGGTTCTCAGCTGTCTACTTCTTCGTCCCTCTGAAATAGTATAGAAACATATAAGTTCAAATATTTGTTTTCTTTTTTCACTTATAAATGATTTTGCAAAAGTAAATGTAACAACCCTGAAGTCCTGACTTAACCCCTTCACACAATCCCACACACAGTCACACATACACACACAAACACACTTGTTTGTATATTTACCCGTATTACTTGTAACTTTTGGCGGCTGCAAACTGCCACTGCAAATAAAAAAAAACAAAAACAAAGGTAAAATTACAAAATAATACTAGTAATACCAATAATAGCAGCTAGGTACAAGCAGAATATCGTCTTACCATGTATTTCAAAACTGTTAATCGAGTTTCTGGATGGTAGTCAACCCTTTAAAGAGTGATTAAAGATCGGAAAAACTCTCCTGGTGATCATATGCATGACAACATTGCAAAATATAGGCAGAAGATAACAAAGGCGTATTCAAACTCATATGGCATAACAAAAACGAAAGATGACGAAAAGACAAACAACAGTCCATAAAACACAACTAAGAAAAGTAGAAATTATCAGCCTATATGCTTTACGGTAATATGTTAAAACGAAAACAGTGCATTCGATTTGGTCAAAACATATGAACATTTAAAAGGATCATTCCATGGTTCTATATATCTTTATCAATGATGTGTTTTTGTTTTAATTTAAGTAAGTGTGAACTTATAAGTGTCATTTATATTTATAATATTTGTGCAATTGACAAAACCAAAATTAGTCAGACAAGTCTGTAGAAATGATTACAACTTCCATTTGCTTTTTGTTGTGCTTCTTCGTTACATTTGTTGTTTTTATAGTGATTAAGATGATAAAACAATGTTGACTGCTGTACCCCTATTTTTGACATTTTTACCTTTTTTATGTCTGTTTGTTTTGTTCACGCATCGGTGACAATATAATGGAATTTGATGCGACTGTCATACAAGTGAGAGGTTTAGCTAGCTATAAAATCAGGTTCAATCCACCATTTTCTACATAAGAAAATGCCTGTACCAAGTCAGGAATGTGACAGTTATTATCCATTCGTTTGATTTGTTTGAACTTTTGATTTTGCCATTTGATTGGAGACTTTCCTTTTTGAATTTTCCTTGGAGTTCAGTATTTTTGTGATTTTACTTTTTGCTGGAAGACAGTTATTCATCACCAAATACTAATCCTAAACTTTTCTGGATTTATCTTAACACCGCCTCAATTCCAAAAACTCGAAAACTATCCCAAAGGAGAAGGAACCTTAGTTTCTAATTATTTTTTATATGTCAAGGAAGAATTTCAGAAAGTGATGAATCATGTTAGAACTGATGCACTGACTATGAAATTCAAAGTGTTACCTTAAATTTGGTCGTTGGTTTTCTTGTTTAAATTATGTCACATTTTCGCTCTATTTGATTTGCTCTTCAACGGTTGAATTAGTGTTTTTGTTATCCAATATTTTCAACGCGAGCATCACTGAAGAGACATTAGGGTTGAAAATGCGCATCTGGTCTAATAACATTAGTATCGTTTATGCTACTGTTAAGTCATCTTTTATAATTAGCGGGTATACATTTTGTTTAAAACTGACTTGTAAATTTCTTACGATACATTTTTTTTGTATCAACATTCCATCAGAGCACCTGCATATTGAGAATGTTATCTTTCAGTTGACGACTGACGCTAGTTGACCAAGAATTGGTGACCCTCCGGAAGGGTCTTATTTTATCCCTTTGTTGATAAGTTTTAATGTTTGTCGATAATCAGCTTCCTCCAAAGTGTAAACTAGATTTATATTTGTCTTATTTTTCTTACGGTAAACGAATCCACTATAAATGTAGTTTTTCCCTTTCTATGGTATTTTCTTTTATTCATAACGTAATTTACATGTCAATTGTTGTTCTCTTAGATTTTACATAACCGATATAAACATATCGAAAATAAAATACGTTCTATTGAAAGAGATGTTTCATACACAAACATGAAATCTACAAGTAATTAGGTGCTTTACATGTTACCTTTTATTCTTTATTGGGGGACATTTCAAATCACCATGCTGCTCTTCCTCAATACATTCATAATCTAAGAAATAAATAAACATGAATTTATGGAAAACTGCTAAAAACAGTAATTACTTCCAAAAAGTGGTGCGTCGAAGACGCTTTTCATCATCAGCAGGTGCACACAAACATAAAATTTGGAAGAATAATGTATCTAAAAAGAACCTATTTAACTACTTCCTATAGTAACAAAGAATGGGAACAGGGAATTATACAACAACCCCACCGAAGAGCAGAAGACAGCCCAAGACCACCAATGGGTCTTCAACGCAGCGTGAAAATCCCGTACTCCGAGGCGGGCTTCAACTGGTACCTAAACAATAAGTATACTAATTCAGCAAAATGGACGCCACACTAAACTCCGAAACATACAAATGAACCAAAATGTCAAAACAAAAAAGCAACACACACACAAGACTAACAAAGGCTAGACAAGCTAGAGGTTCCTGACTTGTGACAATATAACCATGTTTTGTGAGATCTCAATCTTCCCCCCTATATCTCTAGCCAATGAGGAATAACAATACTTTATCCATGAGAATTCTGCCAAATAAGACATATTTGAAATGTACTGAAAATACAGAATTCAAACCACAAACGATAAGGCATCACACAATATCCAACCGAAACCACAACAGAAACATCTTAATTAAATATATGAGTGTTGGATATATAAAAATTGAGACAAGTCGTATAGCAATGCATATTCACACTCGGCAAAACAGTTATATTCGGGAATAGGTCATGTTCGGTACTTAGAAGACAGACGACATCAATGTTAAACCACAATCTAAGACGTGGTAAAATGTCATTAGTTAATTTTAGTGATGTCAAATCGTACACTTTTACCTAACCGGTTACTCGTATAATCGTTCGACCGATTAACCGGTTAACCGGTAGTTTAAGTTGATGTTTGAAAGTCTTATCAATAGTACCATACACATCGGTATAAGAAGATGTGATATGAGTGTCAATGTGGCTACCTTCCATATAAGTCATACATTTTCGTTTTTATAATACGATGAATTGAAGTTTGTCC
The DNA here is from genome assembly GCA_019925275.1 of Mytilus edulis. NCBI lineage: Eukaryota > Metazoa > Mollusca > Bivalvia > Mytilida > Mytilidae > Mytilus > Mytilus edulis. The sequence goes on from CM034361.1 coordinate 4,149,895, forward strand.
TTTGGTATTATAAGGCTTGTATGTGAAGTTTCCTAGCGAAATTTGACTTTTAATAATCAAATAAAAAAAAAACATGTCATGATCTCGTAGAATTTAATATGTTAACCGGTTAACCGTTGACAACACTAGTTAATTTAGACACAGTTTAGATCAACAAATTTGTGAAGGTGTCCATAAAATTTACGGAGTGCCATTTTTAATCTCTCCTCCTCATACAATTTGGTGACTATGTTGAACGCATCTATCCAATCGAACTTGAGATAAAGGATACAACAGATACAATTAAGTCTGCCTCATATCTTTACTGATATATAGAAATTGACAATGAGGGTCAGTTGAAAACAAAACTTTACGACACAAGAGCTTCATTCCAGCAGCGCCTGCATACGGAGTATATATCTCCCAGTTTATACGATATTCCAGGGCTTGTCTTTCCTATCATGATTTCCGTGATAGAGGGTTGCTGCTCACAGGGAAGCTAATAAACCAATAGTTCCAATTTCTAAAGTTGAAATAATACCTTCGTCAATTTTACGGACACCTTCACGAGTTAGTTGACCGTTATGGGTTTGTACTAACATGAGCAAGACGACGGTTGCCACATGTGGAGCAGGATCTGCTGATCCTTCCACAGCACCTTAGATCATCCCCAGTTTTGGTGGGGTTCGTGTTGCTCGGTCTTTAGTTTTTTTATGTTGTGTCTTGGGTACTTTTGTTTTGTCAGTTGGTCTTTTTCTTTTTTAGCCATGGCGTAGTCAGTTTTTTTTCTACTTATGATTTTAATGTCCCTCTGGTATCTTTCTTTTCTCTTTTTCTTACTTTTGATCATTTGTTGTAACGATCACTGAATCAACAGATCTTAAATTGGGGATTAAAAATATTAGACCGTTGATTTTCCCTTTTTTATTGTTCTACACTAGTCATGTTGGGGGCCCTTTATAGCTTGCTGTTCGGTGTAAACCAAGGCTCCGTGTTGAAAGCCGTACTTTGACCTATAATTGTTAACGTTGTATACATTGTGACTTAGATGGCGAGTTGTCTCTACTTCTACTTATACCGGATAATGGTCACATTCAACAAACCGAACATTTTGCCATGACTTCGAAACGCATACGGACCCCTCCCCTCCCCTATATTGTTTGAATTTAGTTCAGCTTTGTCAGCAAGGCTTTAAAAACCTCGACTGACGGCATTGACACTACAACAGGAGGGAGAGTTTTCCAATCTTTGATGGTTCGTGACAAAAAAGAATATTCCATTTGATGCCGCTGGAATTTGGATGCTTCTGTCATGCATATTTCTTGACAATCGTTTAGCTTGAATCAGACGATCTTCTTTTATCACAGCAACTTTCTCAGTTTTGAAGAGCATGGTTAGTCTTGCATCCTTTCGTCTTTGTTCAAGTGATCTCCATTCTAGGTGGTTTAGCATCTTGCTTACACTCGAGTGATTTTGGTGTTTGTTCATCACATATCGTGCTGCTCGTCTCTGGACCATCTCTAGTAGGTCAATTTCTGTTTTATTGTATGGATCCCATACAGGACTGGCGTATTCTGTATTTTGTCTAACAAGTGTTTTGTACGCACTTTCCTTTACAGACGTAGATCCGATGTTCAGGTTTCGTTTTAGGAAGCCTGTTGTTCTATTGGCTTTGTTACAGACGTTGTTAACATGGTAATTCGATTTTAGTTCGGATGTGAATGTGCAGCCTAGGTATTTGGCGCGTTTGACAGGTTCTAAAATGGGATCATGTAGCTAGGACGATGTTACACTGGTGTTGTTTTTCCGGCTGACGGTAAGTACATTGCATTTGTCTGGGTGGAAGGCCATTTTCCATTTGGTTTCTCCTGTTGCCAGTTTATCTTGAGCTTTTTGTAGGACATTATAATCTTTGTCGTTTGATATTGTAAGACACGATATGGTGTCATCAGCAAATAGGGGGATAGTGGATTTAATTCAATCAGGCATGTCGTTGATGTAAAACAGCAATAGCGAAGGCCCAAGGACTGAGCCTTGAGGTACTCCAGATTCTACATCAATATATGATGAGCCCTCTCCATCCACTACTACTGATTGTGTCCGATGTGATAGGAGCTAGCAATCCATCTATTGAATTTTCCTCTGATTCCGTAGTGTTAGAGATTATGAACGAGAAGACTGTGACTGACCTTAGCTTGTCCATCGCTTTAGAGAAATCCATAATTAGTACATCTGTCTGTTTACCTGCACTCATGTTGTTAGTAATGTCGTCCACAATTCAATTAGTTGGGTTTCACAAGATCGTTTGGAGATATTGCCATGTTGTAATGGGTAGAGCATTTTATGGTGATCTGCATGTTTCATGATATGGCTTGTGATTATAAGCTCTACTAGTTTGCAGCATATACAAGTCAGATATATTGGTCGGTAGTTCTCTGCTCTATATCTCTCACCTATCTTTAAGACTGGGCTAAAATTGGCATTCCTCCAGTCAAATGGTACATCCCCTGTTTCGATTGATGTTTTGAAGATCAGTGGGAGTATGGGGGCTATTTCCTTTGCCAGTTCTTACAGTAATTTTGGTCTTATGGGATCAGGTCGTGCTGCTTTGTTTTGGATCAATTTTTTTTTTTGATTTAAATAATTTTAATATACCATTTTCTGTTATGGTAAGTTTCTCAGCGGACGGGTATTTACCAAACATCTGACATCGGCATGAAAACTCATGCTGGTTCTATGTACCCTTGGTGGAGAAAGCCGATTGAAACTGCTTATTTAGAATAGTTGCTTGTTCTACTGGGTGTGAGTGTAGAAGTCCCTCACTTCGTAGTGGTGCCACTCCACTGCTCTCTGTACGTTTATGTTTTATGTATGTTCAGAACTGTTTCATACTCCTGTATTGATTATTTTCCTCTTTATGTGTTACTTTGTTTTCAATATATTTCCAGTGTGCTCGATGGAGCTCTCTCTGGACCATTTGTTTGGTTTCTTTAAATTTTGAAGTATTTTTGGATCAGCCGACTTTTTTTACAGTCTGTCTCGTCGATGTATTAACTTGCGTATATTAAGGCTAACTAAAATAGCTCTCCAGAAAAATAGTTAATTTAAGTTAAAATGTAAACATAACTGAAAATGGCTAATGATGAAGAAGAAGTGTGTAGAAAAATCGCAAATGAAAGAATTAAGAGGTTATTTTAGGGCAAACATGGTGTAGACGCAAAATATAATAATGCATTACGTTTGTCAAAATGTCTTCCAAACAGAGCACAGTCAGTGATCATCATTGGTTATATTGAAAATGACTTTCTAGATACTGATTTGTCATTCAAAGTTCATCAAATCTGACCCTGGACATTACCCTCAAGCGGCTGTAGTTAGATCTCCCACGCGCGACATATAAACAACCAAACGAAAATGTGGAGCAGATGCGGAAAACTGCTTTTAATTCGGTTGACCGTAATCTGTAAAAACAATATTCCTATTTTGTTTTTACCTTTCGGAGAATAATTTCATATAATGTTTTGAAAATTGTATTTGTCTTTAGTAAAATGTTTTGTTACTGATTAACTCGTAAGTTTTCTTGTTTAAATTGTTTAAATTGTTCCACATGTTTCATATCAGCTTATATAGCTTACTATATGATACATGTTTTTCTGATTGTTGACGACAGTATGATGGCCTATAGGAAAGAAGCTATAGCAAGCCATAGCAAACTTTGCAAAAGCAGTTTAACCTTGTTCCATGAAAATAAAGTGAAAACTGAAATAGTAGAATAGACAATGGAAACTGGAAATGTGTGAAAGAGACAACAACTCGACTACAGATAAGAAAACAGGCAACGAATGGGTCTTCAACTCATCCCTCATCCTGAGGCGGGCTTCAGCAGGCCCCTAAATGATATTGTATGATAGTTCAACGAAATGGACACAACAATTAACCCCGATACATACAAATGAACCACAATAAAATGTAATAACAAAACCACAAGACTAACAGAAGTGTCTGATTGCCAATGAGATAACTATCTACTAATTAAAAGCTCAATGAAGATAGATATAAAAACCTATAGGTCCTCGCACCGCTTTCAACAATAAGCAAAACCCATACCGCATAACAAGCTATAAAAGATCCCGACATAATAAAATGTAAACCAGTTCAAACAAGAGAACAAATTGTCTGATTTAATAACATTAACGATAATCAAAAACCAAAAAATGATATACAGCAACAAGTGAGAACCATTGAATAACAGGCTCCTGCCTTGGGACATGCATATACAGACGGTGTCTTCCTCGAAGGCCAACATTTTATTTGTTACCTATTCCTTCACCGTCAACAAAAATATTTCAATAGATGTTTATATAATAACAATAGGTGTTTTTAGAGTTATTTAAACGTTCTTATAGATATTTAACTGTTAAAGACAATTAGTGAACTTAATGAAATTGATACATTGTATCACTTTTGATAGAAAACTAGTAGATCTTGGGGTTAAAATTATTATAGATTTTAAAGAAATAAAAAAAATTCAAACATTTTTAATTCTTTCTATTTAAAAAAAGATATTTTTGAAATGTTTATCAACTTAAGAAATATTAGAAATTTTAGTTAAATACATTTATTTCAAACTACAAAAAATGATATTACAGAATGATTTATGTTATTCCATATCTCTTTGAATATCTTATCAATTGATATGAACTAAATGAAATTTTCTATTATACAATTAATTTAACTTTAAGAAAGTATGGAAATATCATCCACAACTCTACCCAATTTCAAGAAAATTAATATAATAGGATTACAAGAATTCCTATGAGTTGCGAACATAACAACCACCTTAGCTATTTATTATGAGGTGTTATATTGTAATCAAGAAAAATATCATGAACAAAATAAAACATAGTAATCTAATACGAGATACAAAGTTTCAAGAAATTCCATCAAGTCATATGTGAGCATATTACAGCACACTCAACTATAGAAATATTAAAAAGAAACTTCAAAGTCAAAAGAGTCTTTTGTAGAATTTGTGCAAAAAGGCAATACCTGACAATATGCACATGTTGACTTTGTGATGAAACACTTTTCAAAGTTTCATTTTAAGCGAATTCAAGCATGCGCAGTAAGAGCAAAACAAAATTACTTTCAAGAACTTAACTATCATGAACTGTTTAATTAGTATGCTTTTTATGATAAGCATGCACTTTTGTCGTGAGAACTACTTACACCTATTCCTTGAATGCCAACATAATTTTACAGATAAATTGTCGGTAGATCAAAGGATGTTGGCATTCAAGGAATAAACCATAAAGACTGTAGTGGGATTTAGCATGTTTGAGAAACACACCGCCCTGTTCATACCTGTAATTGTTTAATAAAAGCAGAGCATTAAAACACAGAACTGTTAAAATCATTGAAAAAGAGCTTGAAAAACAGCATTATATATTTACTTATATGAGACAAATCGGGATGCCATATTCATTTTGATATTCAGTACGTAGGTGAAACCGGACGTTATTTTTTAAACGCACGCAAGAACATCGCTTTAGAACGGCCCATTATTTAAAAGTATCATTTATCACCACCTTAAGAGGCACAATCATTCTACCAAATATTTAACAGTTCATTCTGTAGAAGTAGTAATAAGCAACATGGGGAATCTCATCCAAAATGTTGACGATCACGGAAAAAATTGAGTTAAATTGGATTAGAATTAAAGACAGTTCATCATATCGGTCTTAATGATAATATCGTTGGAGATGGTAATATACCAATAACCAATTCTTAACATTTTGGATATAGTTGCAAAAAGAAACCATTTCGTACTAACAATACAAATATTTTAGACCTAATTACTATTTTTAAAAACAACGGCAGACATCATCTGTGTATCAAGCTCAGTTCTTCACCTGTCAATAAACTACATCAAATTTTGGAGGATTGCAACAACATTCGATAATGAAGTCCTAAGTATGAGATCGGCCCAAATATAGTTGCATATTGTTTCCAAAAATTGATCGCTTGGATGATTATTGTAAACAAGAATGTGTCCAAAGTAAACGGATGCCCCACTCGCACTATCCTTTTCCATGTTCCATGGACCGTGAAAATGAGTAATAATCTAATTTGGTATTAAAATTAGACATATTATACTATAGGGAACATATGTACTAAGTTTCAAGTTGATTGGACTTCAATTTTATCAAAACTACCTTGACCAAAAACTTTAACCTGAAACTCCCACTTTCATTTTCTATGTTTAGTGGACCGTGAATTGGGGTCAAAAGTCTAATATGGCTTCAAAATTAAAAAGATTATATCATAAGCAACAAGTTTAGTAAGTTTCAAGTTGATTGGACTTCAGCTTCACCAAAAACTACCTTGACCAAAAACTTTAACCTTAATATCCCACTTTCATTTTCTATGTTCAGTGGACCGTGAAATTGGGGTCAAAAGTCTAATTTGGCTTTAAAATTAGAAAGATCATATCATAAGCAACAAGTCTACTAAGTTTCAAGTTGATTGGACTTCAGCTTCATCAAAAACTACCTTGACCAAAAACTTTAACCTGAACGGACGGACGCACAGACGGACGCACGGACGAACGGAGCCACAGACCAGAAAACATAATGCCCCTCTACTATCGTAGGTGGGGCATAAAAAACATTTCATTACAATCAAATATGTCAATGAAGGTGATGATTTTCTAAATATTGCATGTATTTTAACGATCAAACCATAAACGAACAAATTCCTGGTTATTTTGATAACACTGAGAGCCCTCTCATTTGTTATGTTTACAAAATGTCTACCCGGAAATATGATTTTAGCTATATCAAGGTGTGTCAAAATGTTTATATCAGTGACAATACACCTACATCATGAAATTACAGTAATTCAACAATTGTCCCAGTTTCCATACTAAAACAGGAGACATTGACATAGTCCTGGACCGAGAGTTGTAATCACATTCTTAGCAATTGACCTAAATATCGTCCTCCCCCTACCTACTCCGACATCGAGAAAAAGCTGACCTTAGATTTTTTTTTAATTCAGTTATGAAAATTGTTGATATTCATTTAGACATTTTAAAGAACATTTTACTCTTAACAATAACAATAATAGCCCTATTTCTCGTATCTAACATTAGCTTTAAGAACGCGACAAGGACTTTTTTATAATACCCGGCTGATAAGGCTGCCAACAATACTATTAGTATTAGACGTAAATTTTATATTGAGGTTCTGCAAAAGGAAATAACAAATTCATTAAAAATCCAACTGAATTAATTTTCAGAAAATGACACCTGTAACAAACATTAACTTTTAGCTACCTCTTTACAAGCCGAACTGAATTACATAAACGTTTCAACTATGTAATGGCTTCTGAAGCTGCACAAGAACCTTACAAATATAGATTTATTTCGTCTTCATGCCATTTTTCTTCTACTTAACTGTCTATTCTACTTACTTTTACTCTTGGTACAATCGAATACCTGGTAATACATTTTTTCAAATAAGGTTTTGGAAAATAGTGGAAATAATTCTTTTTGCAGTGTCAAAAATTCGTTTGATGTACTTGATAAATTGCATGCTCATATTGGTAAGTTCGAATCTGTTCAAATTTAAATTTTATTTTACCCTGTATACCACTTTGGCAAATAATTTCATTAAGAAAAAATTCGCATACCTTATTAAATAGGCATTTAAAAAAGTTATCAATGGTACCAGGATTATAATTTAGTACGGCAGACGCGTGTTTCGTCTACATAAGACTCATCAGTGACGCTCATATCAAAATATTTAAAAGCCAAACAAGTAAAAATTTAATAATCATTGAGGATCCAAAATTCCAAAAAGTTGTGCCAATTACGGCTAAGGTAATCTATACCTGGGATAGGAAAATCCTTAGTGTTTCGAAATATTCAAAGTTTTGTAAACAGGAAATTTAGAAAAATGGCCACATTATTGATATTCATGTCAAAATATATGCTCAAACTCTTTTAGGTCATTTTTAGTAGCAAAAAAAAAGGGGAAAAAAACTATATCGATTTGACCTGCTTTAAAAAGAGAGGAGAAAAATACCAAAGGGACATTTAAACTCATAAGTCGAAAATAAACTGACAACGCTTTGGATAAAAACGAAATGACAAACAGACAACAGTACACAAAAAACACAACACAGAAAAATAAAATTGAGAAACACAAACCCCACCAAAAACATGACAAACTCGGGGTTGATCTCAGGTGCTCCGGAGTGGTAAGTAGATCCTGCTCTCTACGTGTAACGCACTTGAATACTTACTAGGTAATATATTTATTTACAATGAAGATACCGTATATCGCCAAGTTATCGGAATCCAAATGAGGACTAAATGAGAACAACTTATTGCAGACCTGTTCTTTATTGTTAGGAATTACAATTTATGACTAAAATCCTCAAAGACCCATCAACGCATATATATCTGTTACAAAAATCTTAAAACACTCGTAAATATTTTGATGATATATTGGCTCTCAATAATGACGACTTCAGTACGTACACTAACGAGATTTACCCTGTTGAGCTATTTTTAAATAAAGCTGATACTAGCAATTAAAATTGTCATTTCCTGGATCTTGTTATCGATATCTTTAACGGGAAGCTTAATACTAAAATTTACGATGAAACAGATGATTTTCATTTCCTATTGTCAATTATCAATTCATAGATGGCACCATCTTATGGTGTTTATGTATCTCAACTTGTTCGATTCGCTCGTGTATGTAACAACCTATTTGATTTTAACGAACTAAAACTCTGTATTACTGAAAAAGTATTACATCAGGGTTTTCAATATCACAAGCTGGTCAATACATTTACTTAATTGTATCATCGGTATAAGGACATATTTCGTAAATATAAATCAAGGTGGAGACATCTTATACATTCAGATATTTCACATCCCATCTTTTATGGTAATAGTATATACAAAGTACAAAAATGTCGTCATTCACCTCAAAAGATAACCAGACCTTTAAAAAGACTTAATCAGGAGGAATATACTAAAGATTTTATTTTCAGATCATTAAAGATGGCTTTTTTTGAATTAATATTGATTGACTCGTAGAGTCCTTGTATCGGAAATTAACACATTTATTCTAAAACCAGTTGTCGGCATGAAACGGGTTATGTTCTTCTCGTATAATTTAATTTAACGCATCTTCTGACTGGATGACGTTGTTATGTTTATCAGCTCATATGCATCATTTTGTCATGTAACCATGACGTCATCAACGTTTTTTCCTGGTTTACTCCGGTTTAAAATGGATTTTAGAATTAAATTATAAGAAATGACTGTAATATTTTTTCTGTCTATTCGAAATAACATGAAAAATGTGGTGCACACTTTAAAATAACACGCTACGCGAGTTATTCAGTGTGCACCACATTTTTGATGTTATTTCTACATAGACAGAAAAAATGTTACAGTCATTCCTTAAATAATTTATGATGGCAAGATACTAGACATCTAGGAAAGAATTATGATCAAATTTTATATTTTTTTGAACCAAGTTGTACTGTGCGTATCGCTGTGTGTTTGACTATTCCTCATTAGCAGAGGTATAAGGGTAGGGTTGAGATCTGACGCAACATGTTTATCGCCGCCACATTTATGAGCCTTTCCCAAGTCAGGAATCTCTAGACGTAATGAGTTTTTTGTGTTTTTTTTAATTTTGATTCATTTATATGGTTCGGAGTTTAGTGTGGCGTCCATTTTGCTAAACTAGTATACATTATTATTTAGAGGTTCGCTGAAGCCATCTCCGGATGTTGGATTACTTGACGCGTTGAAGGTCCATTGCTACTCTTTTGTTGGGTTGTTGTTATTGCGATACATTCCTCGTTTCCATTCTCAATTTTATTGAGTCATGCGATCGATACAAAGTTTTGGAAAACTATTTATGGGCTATAGAAATTTAATTATCAAAATGTAGCACTATTTAGTTTCTGGATAGGTTGCAATTGTTCAAATTGAATAAACTATTACTCTTTAGATTTGGTGAAAAATTTGCATTTTTTTTTTATTTCACAAAAGATGGTCAAGTATATATACCTTATATTCTTAAGTTTTGATTGTCATTATGTGTTTTTTATTTATTCTTATTTTGATAGTTTTTTTTAGTGATTTGAATGTTAGCAATTTCTAGGCAAACAGGTGGTACTTGTTTGAAAGACTCTTAAACTGTAGAACAGGGGTACTTGTAAAAATCATTTAGAAGTTGTGGAAGTTTGCGAACAGGATTATGGGATTTTGCCTATATATCTCTTCTGAATAAGTAGGTGTTGTTAGCTTTGAGGTGAATGACAACATTTTTGTGTTTTGTATAGAATATTACCATAAAATACCTTATTGTCCTGAACATGACAAATAAGATGTCTGCATGTTGATTTATTAATGAATTATGTCTTTGTATCAATAATGAAATTTAGTCAATGTAATGACTAGTTTGTGATAATGAAAACCCTGGTGTATTAATTTTTTAGTAATACAGAGATCTTTTTCATTAAAATGAAATGCATTATTACAAACACAAGCGAAACTTAGATGTTATATTTAACTAACATCATGTATATTTTAAGTTGGCGAACATTCGTTATGTTTAAATAGTAAGCAAACAGTGGTACTGTTAAAAATGTTTCCAATGATGAAGAATTTGAACAACAGGGGTATTATTTTGAATGTTTTAAGAAGTTTGTCTCTACTCAGAGTAAATTTTGAGGTGAAACATCAGCCATTTTAGCAAAAGGGTCCACATGAACCTTAAAAGCATGATTTTCATAGTTGTAAGGAGTGGAAAGATACGTAGAAATCGTTTATTATCCCTTCAAGTTATCTTAAACTCTCGTTGTACTCGAATATAAACCCTTATCAATGCTTATAAATGTAAATTGCATATTTGTCTTTATGTTATACAGATTTTTATCAATAAAACGAAATCAAAGCTGTAGTTTTATATCTTATATTTCTTAATTAAAACAAATAGAAAAAAACGATCACTCTAGAAACCTTTAGAAATATAAATAGAAATGTATATGGAAAGCCCAAAAAGAGAAATATATAGTGAAATAAAATTGAGAATGGAAATGGGAAATGTGCCAAAGAGACAACAACCCGACCATAGAAAAAAACAACAGCAGAAGGTCACCAACAGGTCTTCAATGTAGCGAGAAATTCCCGCACCCGGAGGCGTCCTCCAACTGGCCCCTAAACAAATATATACTAGTGATAATGAACGCCATACTAATTTCCAAATTGTACACAAGAAACTAAAATTAACATAAAACAAGACTAACAAAGGCCAGAGGCTCCTGACTTGGGACGGGCGCAAAAATGCCGCTGGGTTAAACATGTTTGTGAGATCTCAACCCTCCCCCTATACCTCTAGCCAATGTAGAAAAGTAAACGCATAACAATACGCACATAACATACCTGAGACCGCTTAAATGACGGTGAGACTCCCCTATTCTTTCAATGTCCATAAAATTCGCCGAAATTATAGATTCTAAATATATATATATATATATAAAGATTGTATCGAAAGGATTTCCCCGTATAATGTCATCTTCGATATCTACGTAGGGCTTAGATTGTCACTTTTCAACTAAAATTGTCAAAATTTCAGGACAAAGGGCACAGAGCAATGGCGAGAGCCCCCGATCTTTCAATGTCCATAAAATTCGACGAAATCATAGACTCTCTCTATATATATATATAAAGGTTTAATCGAAAGAATTTCCCCGAATAATGTCATCTTCGATATATACGAAGGGCTTAGATTGTCACTTTTCAACTAAATTGTAAAAATGTCAGGACAAAGGGCACAGGGCCAGGGCACAGGGCCAGGGCGAGAGCCCCCAGATCCTTCAGTCTGCCAAATATATAGCAGACATTTAGGTAATAGGTAGATACAAACACGACTATACGGAATTCGGATACACTTCCTGTCTTCCATGTTTACGAAGGGTCCAAAGTGCAAGTTGGATATTCAAATAATAAAGCGAAAAACCAATCTGAGTTATTTAAAATAAAATACGGTGATAACCCCCCTGTTCTTTCAATGTCCATACAATTCAACAAAATCCTTTTAGTCACGTTTGTATCTACCTATATACTAAATGTCTGAATAATATTTGAATATTGAGAGATCAGGAGGCTCTCACCATTGTCCTGTGCCTTTTGTCCTAAAATTTCGATAATTTTTTGCTGAAAAGTGACAATCTAAGCCCTCCGTAGATATCGAAGATGACATTATCCTGGGAAATCCTTCTGATACAAACTTTATATATACAGAGTCTATGATATAATTAAATTTTATGGACATTGAAAGACCAGGGGGGTCTGTAACTCATATAAGCGGTTTCAGGTAGGTTTTCATTATAAATTTTGAATATCGAACTGGCACATTGGGCCGTCTGTTAATATGGAAGACAGGATGTCTACCCAAATTCCTTTTAGTCACGTTTGAATCTACCTATTAACTAATCGTCTGCATAATATTAGAAAGATTGAGAGATCAGGGGGGCTCTTACTATTGCCCTGTGTCCTTTGTCCTAAAAATCCGACAATTTTTTGCTGAAAATTGACAATCCAAGCCCTCCGTAGATATCGAAGATGACATTATGCTTGGCAATCCTTCTGATACAACCTTTATGTATACAGAGTCTATGATCTTACTCAATTGTATGGACATTTAATTACCAGAGTGGTCTCGAACTAATTTTTAGCGGTCTCATGTAGGTTTTCACCATAAATTTTGAATATTCAAATGGCACTTAGGGCCCTCCGTAAATATGGAAGACATAAAGTTTACCCAAATTCCTTTTATTCACGTATGGATCTACCTTTTAACTAAATGTCTGCATAATATTAGAAAGATGGAGAGATCAGGAGGCTCTCACCATTGTCCTGTGCTCTTTGTCCTAGAATTTTGACATTTTTTTGCTGAAAAGTGACAATCTAAGCCCTCCGTAGATATAGAAGATGACATTATTCTGGAAAATCCTTCTAACACAACCTTTATATATACAGAGTTTATGATCTAGTAGAATTTTATGGACATTGAAAGACCAGGGGTTTCTCGCCCTCATTTCAGCGGTCTCAGGTAGGTTTTCACTTTAAATTTTGAATATCCAACTGGCACTTTTGGCCCTCTGTAAATATGGAAGACAGGAAGTCTACCCGAATTCCCTTTAGTCACGTTTCTATCTACCTATCAGCTAAATATCTGCATAATATTACAAGGGTTGAGAGATCAGGGGGGCTCTCACCACTGGCCTGTGCCCTTTGTCCTAAAATTTTGACAATTTTTTGCTGAAAAGTGACTTAGCCCTGCGTAGATATCAAAGATGACATTATTCTGGGTAATCCTTCTGATACAACCTTTATATATGCAGAGGCTATGATCTAGTAGAATTTTATGGACATTGAAAGACCAATGGGGTATCATCTTCATTTAAGCGGTCTCGTGTTGGTTTTCACTATAAATTTTGAATATCCAACTAGCACTTTGGGCCCTCCGTTAATATGGAAGACAGGAAGTCTACCCAAATTCCTTTTCGTCACGTTTGTAACTTACTATTACCTAAATGTCTTCATAATATTACAAAGATTGAGAGATCAGGGGGCTCTCACCATTGCTATATGCCCTTTGTCCTAAAATTTTGACAATTTTTTTGCTGAAGAGTGACAATCTAAGCCCTACGTAGATATCGAAGATGACATTATTCTGGGAAATCCTTCTGATACAACCTATATATATATATATATAGTCTATGATATAATTCAATTTTATGAACATTGAAGGACCAGGGGGTCTAATCCTCATTTAAGTGGTCTCAGGTAGGTTTTCACTATACATTTCTGTCTTGGGCTTTCCAGAAATATTTCTATTTATATTTCAAAATGTTTCTAGAGTTATCGGTGTTTCTTTTTGATTTAAGAAATATTATACACAATGCATATAAAATATCATCTTTGGAGTCGTTTTATTGATTAAAATCTATACAGTCTCACAACTAAGCCTGTGCATTTCCTAAATTTTTTCAAGTTTAACAATTTTGTGTTTAAAACATCTGTTTGTAAGTAATATTATCAGTCGCTTTATTAGTATGAAATGACAGATTTATAGCACTTTTTAACCATTTTATAATTGAGAGAAGATATGATATTTTCTTTTTTGTGTATGGATGTAGGACTGTATGTTACATATATACACATATTTAACTTACAAAAGGGTTTATATTCGAGGACAACGAGAATTTACGACAGCTTGGGGTCGGTTGGATATTGAATATCGGATATCGAATAACGAAACGGCTGCTAACTTCACATAAATAATTCTAGAACTTATTTTAATCGACATTGTGACCTTAATATAAGTTCATTTGTTGAATGATCAATCTTCTCAATAATCCTGACTTTTATAGAAACAATGGAATGGTCGGACTTGTTAAACTTGTTAAAGTGTTTACAGAGAATTATTTTGTTATTTAGTTAACTTACATTATAGCGGTGATTATGCATTCTTTCGTTTAGTCTTATTCGTATTTAACAAGCATATATCAGTCCACAAAAAGTACATTCATTACTGTAAATAATTAATATAAGTAGCAGAACAATATGAATCCTCGTGACTACGTGTATTATAATATTTAATGGTAAAGACTATTTGAAATTAGATATACGTTTTGATCATTTTGATAATACATCAACAATGCTGCAAGTTGTCATTAAAATCTAATATTTCTATTACGTGTACAGAACATGGCCAAATATTAACAAATGTGTCTAATGTTTTGTAAAACTATGATGAACTGAAGACCGAACAAAAGTCGTATTCGTGACATCTTTTAACATGAAGCTTCTATGTATTAATCATAATTAGCTATCAAGAATATCAGAGCTAATAATTAAGTCAGTTATCTGCAAAGCCTTGCTGCAGTCCTACGTATTTCTAACAATGATCTGTTTTTCGTCAATCAATTTCGAGGTATTCTATGAAAATGGCATGTGGATTTTTTGGAAGTATCTGCCATTTTGAGTTTGCATTGCAAATCCCCAAAAAGCGAGAGAAAAACATATTTTAATCCTTATTTACCCTTGAATATATTGTTCAATATATGAACAAAAATGAACGTTGCGAATGTGTGCATATCTTACCTGAAGATAAAATTGAACCATCGGCACATTTACTGATGTGACAAGAACAATCTTCCTCCGAAGGTATACACAAACACTTTTGTTTTGGTCGATGTGTGAATTTATATCCTTTTGTGAAATCACAACGACATGATCTGTCTGAAATCATCGAGCCATTGTTGAAGATAACTTGACCCTCTCCTTCACAAAGCGACTTTTGATACAAACACATTCCACTCATATTAGACCATAATGGGAAAGGCTGATATCTTTCTGACGAACAGTCGACATTTCGAAGATTTCCAGTTATTACATATCTTTCACCTTTAATAAAGATTAAATAAAACTTACAAAACAAGATGTTAATTGTACATTCATTTCATAATACTAGTTCGATACTTTTATTGTGAATAAATAATTCCTTATTGTTTCATCTAAGACAGAAGTCTATGACATGATTGTAAACACACCTGTTGAAAAATTAACAAACAATGAAAACCTGAAGGTTCCAACTCCCTCCAGTAAAGTTTCATTGGAGAATTTGACGAATATGTTATTCCCCTTTAGACGTCTGACGTACTTCTTTTCTAAACATATTTCGTTTGCTTAATTTAAGTCACATGGATTAGACACATGTAAACTAAATGAAGAAATAACATTAAAAAGGTTGTGCACACTGAATAACCCGCGTAGTAGCTTATTTAAAAATGTGCCTACGTAGCAGCTTATTTAAAAGTGTGCAACACATTCTTGAGGTTATTTCGAATAGAGAGAACAAATATTACAGTAATTCCTTATCATCTAATTCTAAATTCCATTTTAAAGAAGTAAATCATTAAAAACGTTGATGACGGCACGGCCACAGGACATAATTATGTCTATGAGCTTATAGACAAATACATTTAGATAATCAGAAGACGTGTACATCCAAATTAAATTATTTGATCTTCACATACAATAATCAGCATATATGAAAATTCGAATATTTTGTTCATTTGAACTTTGAAGTTTTACATGTTTTAGGAAAAACAATTTAGATTCTTGGATAAGTTTTTTTCTACAAGGAGAATATTGCTGACAAATAAAACAAATTGCTTTCTTAAAAAAAAAAAAAAAAAGGCAATACGTGAACCTAAGACCGCTGACTGGTCACCAATACAACACATTGTTGTTGAATTTTTGTTTCCAATTGAAATGAAATAAATGACTTTGAATAGAAGAAGAAAATAATGAAGTTAAACTACCTTTATTAAAAATATTTAATAGTGTGTACATTCTTGCACAATTGAATATTGTTGGATAGCTGTGAATAGAAATGTGTTTATATATACAGCTGCTATTTGAATATACATCTTACAGATCGACTATTTCATTTGTCACTTGGGATTGTACATCATATTTTTCATAAACCTATTGCAAATCTCAGTTTGTACAAACTGGATGTATAATGAAAATTGAAAAAAACAATTACAATATAAATTTAAGCGCTCAGTTTGCTTTATAATCTGGATGTATTTATTTTCTTTATTTTATATATCATTAACTTATATTGAGTTTTCTTCATAAAATCAACTCGTTATTGAATTTTCTGTACTCATGATAAATATTGTATAGATAAATTTTTCATGTGAGGTGAAACACTCTGGCAAGAAACTTTTAAGAATATTTTGTATCTATTTCTTGAGATTAACAGGTACACCAGCTTCATTTGGACCTCTTATATAGAGACTTATTTCGGTCTCATAAAACATCTCAAATTTTAAGAATGTCATGATTTTCTTAAATCAATCCAAATATTCTACAGGGAAACTTGGCTTTGAAGAATATCTTATTTTCGGGAAGTTTTATAAATACATAAACATACCCTCAAAAGAACAAATTTATATCAAACATGTATGTACGAAGAGATATCAGGATTAACATGTCTTCAAAGAATCATCAGTGACGCTCGAATGAAAAAAAACAAAAACAAAAAACAAAAAAAAACGACAACAACAACAAATAAAGTACATGTACGAAGTTAAGATGTTAAGTAATCTATTCCTAAATTTAGGTACATGTAGAAAATCCTTGACTTCGAAAATGTCAAAATTTATAAAAGGATAGTTTCTAAAAAATAAAACAAAAGAGAAATAGCTAGAGGTCTGAATATCGTAAACACTGATGATCTTGCTTGAAATTCACATGTCAAGCTTTTACTACCGCGTCCTGAATTTAGATTAGAAAAGCGAACATTCGTATTCGCGAGTGAAATTAATATTTATGCCTGAAAGTGGTATTTTTGCGCAAGAAATAGTAAATAGAAAGCATATTAACTTATACTCTGGATAAGTATACGCATTGGTGTAATCACATATATTAATCTAATAGTTGAATTCGAATGTCAAACTACCTATCTTAAGAGCTTGTCTCACAGAAAACCATGCAAAAGTGTCCAGGAGTAGAATTTTGCGGAATCTCTTTAAATTTGATACACACAATACTTAGGCCATCCCAATATCACTTGCACAATTTTTTGCTTAAATCTTATCGGATAGCCGAGTTTTGTAGCGCCATCTATTTTCATAATTTTTTTACGTGAAAATTGCCAAATTCAAGTTTTTTTTTATGAATTTAATTCCAACAAATAATCAATTCTAGCCATGATAAATATTTCTTTTGACCAATGCATGTGATAAAGCATTATTAAGGAAATAAAAAAATGTAAGTAATAAATATATATTTGATTTTTTATAGTAGGGCCTCTATATTTATTAAACAGGTGTTTAAGGAATTAGCTATTTTACCAAATTTAGGACCTGAAGAAATGCTAAAATATAGAAAAGATGAAGCTGTAATCAAAAGATGAATATATCAAAATGTACTACTATGATATCTTAAAGAAATATAAAAAATCCATTAACGGCAAACATTTTGAAATATATTTATTATATATCACTGTATGGCTATTTTTTATAGTATTTTTATAAATAAATTCATGAAACAAAATCTTTTTCTTAACACAAAGCCACAAATCAGGGTGCAATTCTTGTCAGAATGGGTGATTTTATACTTCAACTGCTGTTTCTTATTAATAAAAAAGCAAAATCATAGTGAAAACGATAATCAAAGTACTAAAAGCTCTCACAGAAAGCTCTATTTCACAAATTAAAAAAAATGTCAGATCGAAAATCCAAATTTACAAATTTGAAACTGCTAATTACATGTTTTGTCTTTAACATGTTTCCATGAGTATCTCTGGCACCTGCTTTTATAAGAACTTTATTAATCATAATGAAAAATAAGCACAGAAATGTGGTGGAATAGCATATTTATGCAAATGTAGTCTTGATAGAAATCTTACATGCTACTCATGAACATTCATTTATGTGTAATTATGCATGTTATTCAGTATTTTGATTAAGTAGTACCTGATATTGAGGCTGTCAAATTAGAAAAACACAAAACATATCATTAGTTAAAATGAAAACAAGTTTGGTTACATGTGTAGGTCAGGTTTGAAAGGTGATTACAGAATAATTTGTTGTAAATTTTGAAAAAAAAACACCATCAGAATATTTTTTTCCAGTGTAAATTACACAAAATTTAGGTTTTTCTGTTTGTTTTTATACAATAAGACACTGAATCCTTTACATTTCTTTTTAATAGCCCATAATGACATTCACATCATTATCATGATTATAGAATTTATAGTTCATAAAATCATTTATACCAGCTGACTCTGCAAAAACTTTCAGTTTACAGAAAAAGTAGCCATATCATTGTCCTTGTACTATTCTGTGAATTGTCACTTCCATTCTGGATTATAATTATCATTGTATATTCACAAAAGCAAGATCAACACATTTAATATCTACCATGAATAACACAATTCTCAATTTGGGTAGGTTCTCTCTATCATCTTCAGAAACTAACTGTTTTGTGGTTGAGGTCTATGATTTTTCTTACATAAAGTATGCATTGATTTCTTTAGTTTGTTAAGTTGTCAATCGGTTTCCTTTTTAACAAAGTATCCAACTTGAGTAACTATTGTAGTTTATGTAATTTGGAGCTTCATTCTGACAATAGCTAATTACCATGATAATATAAAATTTGAATTTTTCAAGTTTCACAGATAAATGTACATGTATAAGTAGTTCAGGACTTGCAGTGTTAATCTTTATACTTTTCTCTTACTGCGATATAGCCATTCCAATTCCATTGTCTGAATATCTGCTGACATTTTATTCAGTATCTTATGTAACTGCTAAGTTTAATATAGCGACCATATCCACATATGAATATTTGCACTTTGAATCCTGGAAATTCAGTCTTGTCCTATCGTGTTAAACATTTACTTTAATTTTTATCCATTTGAAACATTTTGTACATGTTTTTTTTCAAGTTTAAAATTTCTCCACAACTTCTATCATGATTTATGCAGATTAGGACATGAACAGAAAAAAAAACATGTCCGTCATGGTAAATAGCTTTGACTGCTGAATTTTGATTCATAGGCGGACCATTACTTGGCACAATACTATCAGACCACAACAAAATTCTAACTTTTCCTTACTTGTCATGATACATTTTGCAACACTATATACAAATTATAAAATCAATATCTTCAAGAAAGAATAAAAAATGTGCGGAAACATGAATATTTGAATGAACTTAATAAGTCTACTCCATTGACCTTAACTCTGGAAAAAATCATCGTTCAGAACAGAATTCTAATTTGATCTGTAACTTGTCATGATGAAAAAAGATTCCAAATATCAAATCAATCATTTCATGCCGAAAGAGACGGACGGACAGACGGACAGACGGACAGACGGACAGACGGACAGACGGACAGACAAACAGACATACAGACAGACAGATAGTGTAAATTTTGACAGTTGAAAACGACGGATTATTAGCTGATCGTTATAAAAATAATAAAGAGATGTGGTATGATTGCCAATGAGACAAGTATCCGCCAAAGTTAAAATGAAGTGCATGTAAGCAAAAATAGACAACCATTGGCCTTCAACAATGAGAAAAATCCATACTCATACAGAATAGTTGGTTATAACGAAATCTTCGACATGAAGAATTGATGCCAACTGCGAAAACTAACAGCATATTTTCATATCAAAACAACCAATATATACATGATATATATTGACAGACAAGAACCAATGACAACTACTGTTTCTGTTAAATTTATTTCTGATAAGGAACAATTTAGAGCTTGACATACATTGTAGATGATACATGTACTACACCTGTTATTGTTATCTGCATGTTGATAATACATACATTTTGTACGAAGGATATATATCAGCAATGGTTTTGATTGGGTAAACTTTTGGTCATTAGGTTGCTAACTTTTATACCCTTTTTACTTAGTTTATGTATTTGATTGTAACTTACTTGAGCTCTTTTTATACAAAAAAAATCTTGAAACATTATTGTTCCAAAATTATTCTGAAATGTAATGCCTAATATTGGGTTTTAGTACCTATTTCTTGTATGTTTGCAATGTAAGAGGCACATGAACAGCTTGGCCATGAGCGCAAGTTGCTGTTTAAAAAATTAAAGTTCAATATATAACTTTTCAAAATTAATCCCAATGCCATATCTGACAGACAGATGGACTTACAGACAAAGTTATACCATAATAAGTCCTAGAAAAGAAATTACATTCATGATATTAATATTAATGTAAATACATGATGGTACATTTATATGTATTTGTCATAGGCGGATTTAGGAAAGGGGGGGGGGGGTTGCAGTGGCGGATCAACATGATCAAGGGAGAGGGTTCCGGGGGTTGGAACCCCCCTTTTTTGGACGATCAATGCATTTGAATGGGGACATATGGTTGAACCCCCCTTTTATCCTGTGTTGGGAACCCCCTTTTTAAAATGGCTGGATCCGCCCTTGGGATGATTATATAAAGAATCACTGAAGCATGACTGGAGCGATCCCCCTTAGGTCAGACAGTGGGCCCCCCTTAAGAAAAGTCCTGGATCCGTCACTGGCATGGACTTTCTATACCAACAAAGTATAGACTGTCCCTGGTTATTGCTACCCAGGAAATTCCCCCTGGGAGAGATTTTTTTAATTTGGTTTGTCAGAGACTCTGGACTTGGAATCCGGAACTGTTAAAGGATTATATAATTACAGCTGCAGTTAAATTTCATTAATACTATAAATTTTTCATCACAGGCCCCGGCCCATAGCCAGGAATTTCCAAGGAGAGGTTACATGGACTTGTAATAGTCATTCAGGAGGAAGGGGTAGGGTGACTTTCATACAAATCCCTTGAACCCCCTGGCTATGATTGGTCTGTATTGGCAGACCCTTCTTTAGTTTATTATATTAGATATGCACAGTGATTCATTTTTTATATTTTATATATTATTATTTACCTGATGTACATGCTGTTTGAGTCTGATAAGTTGTCTGTACGAAAGTTCAAGACCTACTTTAAAGTTGACGTTCGTTGTGGTCATAATAGCAACAGCAAACTAATTTCCTTCTCCACTTAGCCTCATAATCTCTTGGTGTCAGTTCTAAACTATACGTTTCTGTAATATCTCATTATCTGACACCCAGTTTGTCAGTGTCAGTGACAGGACATTGTCGGACTGAAGCACTGAGCTGACAAAATGTGAGAAAACTCCAGACTTGTCTCTACATATTACAACATTGACATCAATACAAAATTAGATGTATCTTTATGCCACTCATATAGCTTATGTAAGGTCGTACTAACACAAAAAAGCTTAGGTGCTAGTTTCAGGGAAGTCTGCATCTGAACAGTTAACTTCTTTGTAGTGTGGAGAACAATTTGATGGGAGATAACTCATGATAACAATTATTCAGTGAAAGTTACAATATCTTATTTGTTCAGATGTTATACATTAGCAAAGTATTTTATATTTATAAAATCTTTAAAATAATAAAAATTGAACATTTGAAATGATAATAACATCATATTTTGTTCAATCTATACCTAAAATTGGTTTAGTAAATGTGGGAAAAGGCTTGAGGTGGGGTTTTAAAGAAGAAAATAATCAATGAAGCATGACTGGAGCGATCCCCCTTAGGTCAGACAGTGGGCCCCCCTTAAGAAAAGTCCTGGATCCGTCACTGGCATGGACTTTCTATACCAACAAAGTATAGACTGTCCCTGGTGATTGCTACCCAGGAAATCCCCCCTGGGAGAGATTTTTTTTTAATTTGGTTTGTCAGAGACTCTGGACTTGGAATCCGGAACTGTTAAAGGATTATATAATTACAGCTGCAGTTAAATTTCATTAATACTATAGATTGTCATGATACATTTTGCAACACTATATACCAATTATAAAATCAATATCTTCAAGAAAGAATAAAAAATGTGCGGAAGCCTGAATATTTGAATGAATTTAATAAGTCTACTCCATTGACCATAACTCTGGACAAAATCATCGTTCAGAACAGAATTCTAATTTGATCTGTAACTTGTCATGATGAAAAAAGATTCTAAATATCAAATCAATAATTTCAAGCCGAAAGAGACGGACAAACAGACGGACAGACAGACAGACAGACAGACAGACGGACAGACAGACAGACAGACAGACAGACAGACAGACAGACGGACAGATAGTGTAAATTTTGACAGTTGAAAACGACGGATTATTAGCTGATCGTTATAAAAATAATAAGGAGATGTGGTATGATTGCCAATGAGACAAGTATCCGCCAAAGTTAAAATGAAGTGCATGTAAGCAATAATAGACAACCATGTGGCCTTCAACAATGAGAAAAATCCATACTCATACAGAATTGTTGGTTATAACAAAATCTTCGACATGACGAATTGATGCCAACTGCGAAAACTAACAGCATATTTTCATATCAAAACAACCAATATATACATGATATATATTGACAGACAAGAACCAATGACAACTACTGTTTCTGTTAAATTTATTTCTGATAAAGAACAATTTAGAGCTTGACATACATTGTAGATGATACATGTACTACACCTGTTATTGTTATCTGCATGTTGATAATACATACGAAGGATATATATCAGCAATGTTTTTGATTGGGTAAACTTTTTGGTCATTAGGTTGCTGACTTTTATACCCCTTTTACTTAGTTTATGTATTTGATTGTAACTTACTTGAGCTCTTTTTATACAAAAAAAAATCTTGAAACATTATTGTTCCAAAATTATACTGAAATGTAATGCCTAATATTGGGTTTTAGTACCTATTTCTTGTATGTTTGCAATGTAAGAGGCACATGAACAGCTTGGCCATGAGCGCATGTTGCTGTTTAAAAAATGAAAGTTCAATATATAACTTTTCAAAATTAATCCCAATGCCATATTTGACAGACAGATGGACTTACAGACAAAGTTATACCATAATAAGTCCTAGAAGTGAAATTACATTCATGATATTAATATTAATGTAAATACATGATGGTACATTTATATATATTTGTCATAGGCGGATTTAGGAGGAGGGTTGCAGTGGCGGATCAACATGATCAAGGGAGAGGGTTCCAGGGGTTGGAACCCCCATTGTTTGGACGATCAATGCATTTGAATGGGGACATATGGTTGAACCACCCCCCCCCCCTTTTATCCTGTGTTGGGAACCCCCTTTTTAAAATGGCTGGATCCGCCCTTGGGATGATTATATAAAGAATCACTGAAGCATGACTGGAGCGATGCCCCTTAGGTCAGACAGTGGGCCCCCCTTAAGAAAAGTCCTGGATCCGTCACTGGCATGGACTTTCTATACCAACAAAGTATAGACTGTCCCTGGTGATTGCTACCCAGGAAATCCCCCCTGGGAGAGATTTTTTTAATTTGGTTTGTCAGAGACTCTGGACTTGGAATCCGGAACTGTTAAAGGATTATATAATAACAACTGCGGTTAAATTTCATTAATACTATAGATTTTTCATCACAGGCCCCGGCCCATAGCCAGGAATTTCCAAGGGGAGGTTACATGGACTTGTGATAGTCATTCAGGAGGAAGGGGTAGGGTGACTTTCTCCATACAAATCCCTTGAACCCCCTGGCTATGATTGGTCTGTATTGGCAGACCCTTTTTTAGTTTTTTATATTAGATATGCACAGTGATTCATTTTTTATATTTTATATATTATTATTTACATGATGTACATGTACATGCTGTTTGAGTCTGATTAGTTGTCTGTACGGAAGTTCAAGACCTGCTTTACACTTGACGTTCGTTGTGGTCATAATAGCAACAGCAAACTAATTTCCTTCTCCACTTAGCCTCATAATCTCTTGGTGTCAGTTCTAAACTATACGTTTCTGTAATATCTCATTATCTGACACCCAGTTTGTCAGTGTCAGTGACAGGACATTGTCGGACTGAAGTACTGAGCTGACAAAATGTGAGAAAACTCCAGACTTGTCTCTACATATTGCAACATTGACATCAATACAAGGTTAGATGTATCTTTATGCCACTCATATAGCTTATGTAAGGTCGTACTAACACAAAAAAGCTTAGGTGCTAGTTTCAGGGAAGTCTGCATCTGAACAGTTAACTTCTTTGTAGTGTGGAGAACAATTTGATGGGAGATAACTCATGATAACAATTATTCAGTGAAAATTACAATATCTTATTTGTTCAGATGTTATACATTAGCAAAGTATATATTTTATATTTATAAAATCTTTAAAATAATAAAAATTGAACATTTGAAATGATAAAAACATCATATTTTGTTCAATATATACCCAAAATTGGTATAGTAAAAAATGTGGGAAAAGGCTTGAGGTGGGGTTTTAAAGAAGAAAATAATCAATGAAGCATGACTGGAGCGATCCCCCTTAGGTCAGACAGTGGGCCCCCCTTAAGAAAAGTCCTGGATCCGTCACTGGCATGGACTTTCTATACCAACAAAGTATAGACTGTCCCTGGTGATTGCTACCCAGGAAATCCCCCCATGGAGAGATTTTTTTAATTTGGTTTGTCAGAGACTCTGGACTTGGAATCCGGAACTGTTAAAGGATTATATAATTAAAGCTGCGGTTAAATTTCATTAATACTATAGATTTTTCATCACAGGCACCGGCCTATAGCCAGGAATTTCCAACGGGAGATTACATGGACTTGTGATAGTCATTCAGGAGGAATGGGTAGGGTGACTTTCATATAAATCCCTTGAGCCCCCTGGCTATGATTGGTCTGTATTGGCAGACCCTTCTTTAGTTCTTTATATTAGATATGCAGGTCGTACTAACACAAAAAAGCTTAGGTGCTAGTTTCAGGGAAGTCTGCATCTGAACAGTTAACTTCTTTGTAGTGTGGAGATCAATTTGATGGGAGATAACTCATGATAACAATTATTCAGTGAAAGTTACAATATCTTATTTGTTCAGATGTTATACATTAGCAAAGTATTTTATATTGATAAAATCTTTAAAATAATCAAAATTGAACATTTGAAATGATAATAACATCATATGTTGTTCAATATATACCCAAAATTGGTTTAGTAAAAAATGGCTTGAGGTGGGGTTTTAAAGAAGAAAATAATCAATAAGGATATTTCTGCTAATTTGCCATGGGTGGATTTTTTATATTTTTCTAATCCAATAAAAATTTTTGGAAAGAAATTTATTTCATGTATTTCTGTCTTCACCTTTTCGAAAACCAGCGACTTGAACTTGGCTAGTAAATGACTTATACAAAACAAGGCATTAAATAGAGCACCCTTTAAGTGTGCAAAAAAATAGAAAATGCTTTATAAATGCATAATTTATGATCTTTTACACATATTTTCACAATATAAATGGCTAGAAACCCAATAGAACTAATTTGATGACTTTTAAAGTACTTTCAAATAAACATAATTATATTTGAAGGAATTTTTGGCTAATTTTGTCCAATTATACAAATTAGCTCGTTACTAAAAATAGACACAATTCTGAGAAGTCTCAAATATATTTTCTGGTTTCCATTGAACCTAAGATATGAAAAAACTTCATTTGCTGGAAAAGTTTTAACCAACCTCCTGGACGATTTTTCAAATTTTGCATGGTTTTCTGTGAGACAAGCTCTTATGTGTTTTGACTCCGAATTCATTGACATTTTATCCGGAATTTTTGTAAGCGCAAACCGATAGTGTGCGTATGAACAGGGTGTATAATGTGAACTAATCAAGACGTGTAGTATAGCTGGTCAACATAATTAATACAATTTTCAAACCCGTATCATATTACAAATATTTTAAGGTTGAACCTATAAAAGAAAGAAATAGAAAGAAAAAAAAAAAGAATTGAAATTTTATATCAAACATACATTCCTGTTCGCGAACTTTTTTGCCGAAAATAACTTAAATATAATATAAATAACAAAAATGTCAAGTATTTACGGATAGACATTTTATTTGTCAAATGAATCTCTTTTTAGAACTGATGAATATATTGATATACAAAATATACAGTGACTTATAAATTCCTACTAAAACAGTATAAAATAATTGATATTATGATAGTAATTAATTTTGTTCTGATTATTGTAAAAATAATTTCATTCACTCCTATCTACAATTTAGATATTTAGCTTATTTTGAGTATTTATACGTTACAAATAATGTTCATACATGTATTGACTGATCAAACATGTGAGACTTAATGTACGTATACAATTACATTTTTTGATAACATTCGAATAAATTCAGTCTCAGTTTAACCTTAACAATGAATATTCTCTTAGTCTGGTAGTATTTATTTATGAAATTAGAAATTTTTTTCACAGAAAAATCCCTTTGTTTAATTATCTTTCTGCTATCCGGTCACAGTCTATCCGACCTTAGATACATATTTTTTACAGCAGAAATATCGCTTTCCTAATTTTCTTCATGCTTTCCGACATTTTCTCATGCTATGATTGAAATATTAAATTTCAAAAGTTTAACGTTCAGAAATAATCAGTTTATTCTGGGTCATTGTATGTCAATAATCTATTCACAGGTGTATTTATAACACACACAACCATTAAAGGAACCGTCTCAAAGCATGAATTAAATAATTGCGTTATCACTGTACTTGATATTTAATAAACATTCACATTATTAAAAGGCAAATATTATTGTTTAACTTTCCAATTTACTTTGATTGTTGAAATATACAATGTCACATGGAAGCCTATCCATAGAGGGACCGTATCAAAGACGTAGATAACTAACTGTATAAATTATCGAAAAGTTTCGAGACGTTCAGAGAATTTTATTTTGACTTCCGGCCGAGAAATACGGAGTGGCCCATAGACACATCCAAAACTCGCCAATATATTAGCTTGAACCCTTCAGGGGTTTCGCGCAATTAAAACTGTATTAATTTCGTGATGAACATACCAATACTGACAGGAAGGATCGTTTATAAATGCTGTTCTGCCGAATCGCTTATCTGTCATGGTTGTACAAATATAATAAAAGTTAGAAGCGATATGACCAAGAGGGTACACTTAAGTAATAGTCAAATTCACATAAGGTCAACTTCAGTCATCAACGGAACATCTTAGTAAACATAATAAATTATGTTATAAATCATTTTAATATCGAAGCACTGACTAAAGAGCTGATGATACCCTCGGACGAATAGTCCACAAATAGTGGTAATGACCCAGTGGTAGTATATAAAAATAAATCTTTACACATATCTGTTTATTCATAAATTTGTGTAAAGCTCTGAAAAGGGTCCTATTTGAAAAATGACGCAGAATATCCCGATCGACTGAGATTAAATAATATTTAGTTTCCTAGAACTGTGCAGATAATACGTCGCAATTTTGTTCGAGAGACTCCTTTTGAACATGTTTGATTCTTTATCAAATTAATAAAAAAATCGAAAGTGTGGTTTGTTTTTATCAGGCATATTTTATCACGTTTTACAGAGTTAAGGTCAGTATACACAATACAATAATATCTTGACCATTTGTTACGAATTTTGGGTAGTTGGACATTAAGTTTTGTAATTATACTGTCAACTGCTTTTCCCTCATTATTATTTACAATTGTATTCATTTTATTATGATTTATATAACTTTAAAATGGAGTTAAGCTGGGATTTTTTTGCTTTTTTGTTTTAAATCCACATTTTCATAAATTCAAATTATTGGTACGTTTTTAATTTGAGGAGTTAATTCCTCTACTATTTGTAATAATTATCTTTAAAAGAGGAATATGACTCTATGATAGGGCTGATAGATACATCAAAATCTGCGGAGATATAAAAAGTAATGTATTGAAAAAATAAAATAACACAAATACCGAACCCCAAGGAAAATTCAAATCGGCAAGTCCTTTATCAAATGGCAAAATCAAAAGCTTAAACATATCACACGAATGAAAAACAGTTGTCGTATACCTGACTTGGTACAGGTATTTTTTTATAAAGATAATGGTAGACTTGTAAATTGACTACAATGTGTGAACAAAACAAACAGACATAATAGGTAAAAATGTAAAAAAAAGGGGAACATCAGTCAACATTGTGTTATAATCTTAATCATTAAAAAAACACAAAATATATATCAACAACAAAAAACTTAATGGCATAAAGACAAAGCACATAAGCAAAAATGAAAGACAAGAATACAAAATATGACCACAGCACAACAACACAATGGCGGGATGCATAAGTATCGAGTCCCGTCAAAAGGATATTACCAAAAAATGGACTAAACAGTCAAGGATTGTAATTTACAAAGACTAATAAAGGACTCTTTACACGTAATTAAGATGATAAACAACGTCAGTACCTAGAATCTATACTTCAAGACCATCATGTATTATTTGTGAAGTTGATACGGATTGTTTATCAACAAGGTATTGGTATCAGCCGATGAACTTTTTTTAGAAAAAGGTAGCCACACTCTATTTTTATGTTGGTCTATATAGATGTACTTTGCAATTGATGTTTTTTTTTCGGATGGAATATTTCATTTTGTATCGGGATACTTCATGGGATAATTCTAGAAATAATTTTACGTCATTGCATGCTTCATCTGGTACATGTAGGGGAAAAATACTAATTGCTACATCATGTTCGCAATTGTGCAGAAATAACTCCAATCTGGTGAGTTTTTCATTTTCCATTAACAATCCGAACTTTTCTGATTGGCTTTCATAAATATATCCCCCAGATCTAGAAATTAAAGAAACAACAGTCACGGCTTGCTCCGCCTCATATTTAGACTTATACCCCGAATTTGACATACACAGTCATCTCAGTACCAGAATCTATGACAAACGAGACGATTTTGTTTTTGAAATTATCAATTCCCCCACCTTAGTTGCAATATACCATCTTCACCTGCATATTCGATATTCAAGAGCTTGCAGCTCATACTCAGACTTTGTAAAACGTCACCAGTGTCTGAGCAGAAAGTTGGTGAACCAGGGGTATACCAAATAAAGTCTAGTCCTTTTTCTAAAAAAGTTCATTGGAAGGTTCCAAGATTTTGTTGATACATACTACGTATCAACCTCCCAAATATTACATGATGTAAAGATTCTGCGTACTGACGTTGTTTATCATCTTAACAACGTGTTATATTGTTCTTTTATTTGTATTTTGTTCTATTATTAAAATACTTTTACTGTTTGGTATGTTTTCTGTGATATCCATTTGACGTGGCTCGGTACTTATACATCCCGTCAAAGTGTTTGTATTATCTTTCATTTTGGCTAGTGTGCTTTGTACGTATGACTTTTTGTGTTTCTTTAGTACATGTGACGTGACCCTGTCCTTTTAAAGATCCCGCCATTATGTTATTGTTCTATTATATGTCATTATGTTATTGTTCTATTATATGTCATTATGTTATTGTTCTATTATATGTCATTATGTTATTGTTCTATTATATGTCATTATGTTATTGTTCTATTATATGTCATTATGTTATTGTTCTATTATAAATTAATAAAATTAATAAAATTCTCGGAACGTCTCGAAGGTTTTCGATCATTTATACAGGAAGTTAACAACGTCTTTAATACGGTCACTCTATGGCTAGGCTATCACGGGACGTTGTATATTTCAACAATCAAAGTAAATTGGAAAGTAAAACAATAAAGAAAAATAATAGAAGAACCTATTTGATCTTTTCACAAAACTTATGTGTTTTTATTAATGTGAATGATTATTAAATATCAAGTATAATGGTAACGCAATTATATAATTCATGTTTTGAGACAGTCCCTCAGTAATACTCGTTGTGTGTATTATTAATAAACCTTGGATTTGTTTATTGACAAATAATGACCCAGAAAAAACTGATTATTTCTGAACGTTTATCATTTGAGTTTAGGGATTTCAACCATAGCATGAGAAAATGTCGAAAAGCATGAAGAACATTAGGGAAACGACATTTCTGAGGAAAATATTGATCCAAGATCGGATACACAGCGTTCGGAGAGCAGAAAGATAATCAAACAAAAGGATTTTTCTGTTATTTTTTTCTCTCTGTAATTTCAGTGATAAATACTACCAGACTTAGAGAATATTCATGGTTAAGGTTAAACTGAGACTGAATTTATTCCTAATAACTAAAGAATAAATCAAAATGTAATTCTATAGGTGCATTGTGTCTCAAATGTTTAATCAGTCATTACATTTATGAAAACTATTTGTAACGTATGAGCATCAATGAACAGATATGCGTACTCAATATCTAAATTTTAAGTGGTCGTGAATGACGAAAATACTGGCGTTGTTTCAAGTTACAAGCCTTGAATCTCTCAAAAAAAGTAATTAATGATTTAAAGTAATCATCACAAAATTAATAACTATCATAATGTCAATTACTTTATACTGTTTTAGTAGGGATTTATAAGTCACTGCTTATGTTTTGTATAGCAATATATTCATATAGTGGAATGTTAGGTTTTGAAAAGAGATTCATTTGATAAATAAAATGTCCATCCTTAAAACCAGGAATGTATTTTTATTATAAAATTTCGATTCTCTTTTTTCTTTTTCTTTCTTTTATTAGTTCAACCTTAAAATATTTTGACTAAGATACGGTTTTGAAAATTGTATGCATTGTGTTGACCAGCTATACGACACGTCTTGATTCATTCACATTATACATTATACACCCTGTTCTTTTTTAACTATTTTCATTCGAGTGTCACTGATAATTCGTTAAAGACGTAACTCGCGTCTGGCGTACAACATGTTTATACTGGTAGCTTTTCATATCTACATGTCATTTTATGAAAATTGAAGTATGTTAATGTATTCATAAACTTCTGAAAATAAGCTATTCTTCAAAACAAAGTTTCTATGTAGAATATTTGGATTGAATGAAGAAAAGCAGGAAATCCTTAAAATTTTAGATGCTCTATGAGACCAAAATAAGTCTCTTTATAAGAGGTCCAAATGAAGCTGGTGTGTTACTCTCAAGAAATATATACGAAACATTCTTTAAATAAAATTAACGGTACCAGTTTTTAAAGTTGCATGCCACAGCGTTTCACTTCACTTTATCTATACAATATCTACCATGAGTACAGACAAATTCAATAAAAAGTTGATAATATGAAGGAAACTCAATAAAGATATGATAGATCAAATAAATGCATCCAGATTATAAAGCAAACTGCAGAGGCGGATTTAGGGGGGCCCAGGGGGCCCGCCCCCCCTTTTTAGGAAACAAATTGGTTGCTTATATAGGGAATCACTGAAGCGTGACTGGAGCGGGCCCCCTCTTAAGTCAGTCAGTGGGCTCCCACTTATGAAAATATCTGGATCCGCCACTGAACTGAGTGCTTAAATCTATATTATAATTATTTTTTGCAATTTGCACTATACAACCGGTTTGTACAAACTAGGATTTTCAATAGGTTTCTGAAAAAAATGATGTACAATCCCAAGTAACAAATGAAATAGTCGATCTTAAAAATGTATATTCAAATAGTAGCTGTATGTATACACATTTCTATTTACAACTATCCAACAT
The DNA here is from genome assembly GCA_019925275.1 of Mytilus edulis. NCBI lineage: Eukaryota > Metazoa > Mollusca > Bivalvia > Mytilida > Mytilidae > Mytilus > Mytilus edulis. The sequence continues at coordinate 4,182,043 of CM034361.1, forward strand.
GTCTTTCAACTGACTTGTGCAAGAATGTACACACTATTAAATATTTTTAATAAAGGTAGTTTAACTTCACCCTTATCTTCTTCTATTCACAATCAATTATTTCAAATCAAATGGAAACAAAAATTCATTAGCAATCTTTTGGTGACCAGTCTGTGGTCTTAGGTTCACGTATTGCTTTTCTTTGTTTTTTTTTTAAAGAAAGCAACTTGTTTTATATTAACCATCAGTGAATTATTAAAAATTCTAAAGAACTTCTGGATAATTTTATATTTAGGTCTTTTTCTTATATTAGTTTTAACAAAACTTTTGATTTTTAACCCTATATACAACCACTCCCCATGTAAAATAATATTTTTTTTGAAAATACTTTGAACGACAAATTTTATTTTCAATCATGCGAAGCAATGAATGTGTTTTTTTAATTTGATAGACGCTTTTTGTGCTTTTTTGTAAAATATTTGTTTGTTTTGAGATTGTGACACAGTGATGACTGCTGTACTCATATTTTGACTATTTTACCTATTATGTCTGTTTTGCTCACGCATCGTTGTAAATATAATTGATTTTGATGCGACTATCATACAAGTGAGAGGTTTAGCGCTAAAAAAACAGATTTAATCCATCATTTTCTACATTTGAAAATTCCTGTACCAATTCAGGAATATGACAGTTGTTGTCCATTCGTTTGATGTGTTTTATCATTTGATTTTGCCATTTGATTAGGGAATTTCCGTTTTGAATTTCCCTCGGAGTTCGGAGTTCAGTATTTTTGTGATTTTACTTTTCCTGTTTATTTGCGTATGTCAAAAATTAATATAACTTATGCAATAATTTTAATTTGCTTTTATATGTTATATTTATTTGCACTGACCCCACCAGGTGTATGATATAAAATATGCAGTGTTCTATGTAGTACGGCGTCTATGACTGAAGTAATATTTATTTCGGATTTGAAAATATATCTGTATCAGAAAGACACAGTTAGAAGTCAGCATCGTGTTCAAATCATGTACAATAAAGCATAAATTAAAATTTCTAGACGTAGATTTTTCGTGAGAAATGCATGTAAATTAGTAAAACAAAACTAATGACATAAAAATTGACAAATTCAAACGCTATCAATCAACATAAAAAAAAGTTATAAAATACTTATGATATCAAAATTAATAAAAAGAATGTTCCTTTATCTCGGATAACAAACCAGATAAAGTTAAAAGAGAAACAATTTATCCAAACCACACTATGTAGGAGGTCTAAAAATCATTAACATTGAAAACTACATAAAAGTTTCAAAATTAACCTGGATAAGAAACTTTAGTTAATTGCTCTTTTCAGAAAAATTTGTCTAATGAATTGTTTGGAATTGCAATTGCCAGGCCCTTATAAAAAGCTGAAAATCCTTTTTGGAAAGAAGTATTTGGTACTTGAAATGAATTTCAAAATATACAAGATCAATCTCAAATTAATGCATGCAATATATGGAAGAATGATGAAAGAAAGATTGGTAGTCAATCTGATTTATATAAAGATTTGACATAAAAAGGGTTTGGCTAATTAATGACTTGTTAGATGAATTTGGAAATTTCATGACTTTGATGATTTTGAAAAATACAATATCAAAATTAATTTTCCTTCATATCAAGGCTTAATTTCTGCAATTAAAAAGTATTCAAAAGAAGATAACATACCTCCCAATGATTTAGAGATGATTATAGTGTTAGAGAACACTTTCCAGTTTTTCACACAGTTATAATTTTTTTTTTAAATTCTTGAGAGGTTCAAAAGATCCGTATAACATATCAATTTGTAAAACGTCAAACATTAAACAGAAATGTGAACAAAAATGGTCCTCAATTCTCAATACAAACTACAATTGGAAAATAATCCATGTATTGCCCTTTTATATTACCAATTATTCAAAACTGCAGTGGTTTCAATACAGAATATTACATCGAATTTAAGGCACGAATGATCATCCCTTTAAAAAATAAAAGTGAAATATTAAAATTGGAGGGGTCGAAACAATAGAACGTATATTCTGGAATTGTCCGTTTATATCGAACTTATGGGATAACCTTAATTCCTGAAAATTCTGAAGATATAGATAGAACTAACTTTAATTATAGATTTGTTTTTTATTTGGTATTCTAACGAAAACCAATAAAAATGACATAAAAACCTTAATAATTATGTTAACAAAATTCTACATTTATAGAAGCAAATTATCAATGGAACAAACAAATATGTAGCACTAAAAATTATCTTAAAGAAAACTTTAAAACAGAATGTCCCTCATCAAATGGCAAAAATCAAAAGCTCAAACACATGAAAAAACCAAAACCAGTTTAGAAAAACGTGGACAATATGTAGCATTTAAAAACCCCGGACGATGTTTCAAGCTTGATTTTAAATGTGGGATCTGCCCGCATAGATCCAGAAAAAAATATTTGAAAGAAATAGAAAATATTTGTTTTAAATTCGTTTGGAATATTAAACCAGATAAAGTAAAAAAAAATCAATTATTGGTCTATATGAAAAGGGGGGTTTGAAAATGATAGATATAAGAAGTTATTTCACTGCTTTAAAAGCTTTGTTGGTAAAAATACTAGTAACTGATTGTGAAGGAGGTTGGACAATTATACCTCAGCACTATTTTTATAATTTTGGGTCAAACTGGTTAGTGTTTCAAACAAACAGTGGAGATAAGCAAGACGAAAGCCTTGAAAACATTCCAGATTTTTATAAAGATATCATTTATGGTGGAAATTAACTGATGGAGGTTAAGAAAACAAATATTATGGAACGGTAAATCTATAAAATTTGAAAATAAAGCTATATTTCTAAAAATTTGGATTAAAAGCAATCTTATTCATGTAAATGATATCATAGATGAAAAAGGCTGTAATTCCCAAGACATCATTTTGAATAAACTAAAAAATAAATCAAACAGGATGGCTAAAATTAATTTAGTAAAGAAATTAATACCAAAAGACTGGGCAGCAATCTTAAAATCAGATAGTTCTGTAAAAAGTACTGTTGATATAAAAAGAAACCAATTTAAATTGGAAGGTTTACCTATAAAATTAGAATCACTATCGAACAAACTTTTATATAAGTCTCTGATAAATAGAAAATTTGAACCAGCTATTGGACCAAAAAAAAGGCTGCATATATTTGATATAGATGATTTGTTATATAAAACAAAAATTATATAATTTTTTATTCAGATATTTAACAGAAAATTAACTTAGAAGTTTTAGATGGAAATTACTACAACATATTCTACCTACAAAGAAACTTTTATGCAGGTGGAAAATTGTAAACATTTGTTTTTGTAATTTGTGTACACAACAAGAAGATTATGATCACTTCTTTATACTGTGTCCGTATTTAAAACATTTTTGCAATAAAATGAATGAAGTTTTAAAGAACAGGAAAATAATTATTAAGATAAAACTAAGACATTTGGTATTTGGATATAACACTTCGGAAGAAGAATATTTTGACTTAAACTATTTTTTAACAATTGTTGGTTTTTTAATTTACAAAGCCTAATACATATCTGATCAAAAGACAAAAAACGTCAATGTTTTCTCAATTTTGTCTTAATGAGTTTAATAGAAGAGTATGTTTGACAATTAAAAGTAATGTTTTATCAACTATTAGAAATCATATGAATAGTCATATTAAGTGATATAATTTAATATATATTTGATGTATTTATAAATATACGTGTAATTTGAATCTTACAACTAATTACTTCCCTGAGTGATTAGTGGAATGTAACAGGGAACATCAGGAGGAGCTTGGACTCCTGAATGATACTGTAACAAGCTAATAATTGAAATGAAGATTTAATTATGTTGTTAAAAAATAAATATATATATTTTATAAAAATTAAAGACTCAGTAGGGCAGAGAACTGCTAGAATCCTTGGACTCCTTTATTGTCATAACAACAAAGATAAACAGCAGACATTATACGTTGTATAAATAAAAAATATGCATTCTCCATGCCTTTGTCTTGCAATCATATTCTGTAATGTATCAAACTCTGATAGCTGTGTCTATTTAATATGTTTTATATCATCTGCCTGTATATTGTATTATGCGTCAAATGTGTTTAACTTACTATTATGTTCATGTGCAAATAAAAAGAAATTCATTTTAAAATAAATAAAAATAAAAATAAAAAACAAGGCAAATATAAACAAAAATGTATTAGTCTCCTATCGGTTATTCTATTGACATTTATGTTTCTAAAAGACAGTTGGCATTACATTGAAAAGGAAAGAAAATAATAAACACTAAAGATACATGTATATGTTCTTGGTTCTTAAAAATTAATGATTGTCATTATCCTTCACTAAATTACAGTTACGGCAATGAAAAAAGAAAGTAAAATAACAAAAAAAAAAACGAACTTCAAAGAAATTTCAAAACGGAATGTCCTCATCAAATGGCAAAACCAAAAGCTCAAACACATCAAAAACCAAAACCAGTTTTAAAAAACGCGGAAAATATGTAGCATTCAAAAACCCCAGACGATGTTTCAAGCTTGATTTTAAATGTGGGATCTGCCTGCATAGATCCAGAAAAAAATATTTGAAAGAAATAGAAAAAATTTGTTTTAAATTTGTTTGGAATAATAAATAAAGGCAACAGTAGTATACCGCTGTTCAAACTCATAAATCCATGAACAAAAAACAAAATCGGGGTAACAAACTAAAACTGAGGGAAACGCATAAATATAAGAGAAGAACAACGACACAACACTACAATGTAACTAACACACACAGAAACGGACCAAGCATCAGACAAAATCCCACGAGAATAACAAATATAACATCAAAACCAAATACATGAATTTGGGATAGACAAGTACCGTGACATGTCTTATCGCAATGTCAATTTACACTCAAAAATAACAGAAAACAAACGACACAACGTTAAATTGTAACACACACAGAAACGAACTATAATATAACAAAGGCCATCTTCCTGAATTGGTACAGGATATTTTTAAAGGAAAAAAATGGTGGGTGGAACCTGGTTTTGTGGCATGCCAAACTTCGCACTTTAATGGCAATGTTAAATATAACATAGAAATGACAACATAATATTACAGGACTACAATACAAATAAATAGGAAAACGTATTAGACAAAGAAACACATGATTAATGAATAAACCAGATAAAGTAAAAAGAAATTCAATTATTGGTCCATATCAAAAGGGGGGTTTGGATATGATAGATATAAGAAGTTATTTCACTGTTTTAAAAACTTTGTTGGTAAAAAGACTAGTAACTGATTGTGAAGGAGGTTGGACAATTATACCTCAGCACTATTTTTATAATTTTGGGTCAAACTGGTTAATGTTTCAAACAAACAGTGGGGATAAGCAAGACGAAAGCCTTGAAAACATTCCAGATTTTTATAAAGATATCATTTATGGTGGCAATTAACTGATTGAGGTTAAGAAAACAAATATTATGGAACAGTAAATCTATAAAATTTGAAAATAAAGCTATATTTCTAAAAATTGGGATTAAAAGCAATCTTATTCATGTAAATGATATCATAGATGAAAAAGGCTGTAATTCCCAAGACATCATTTTAAATAAACTAAAAAATAAATCAAACAGGATGGCTGAAATTAATTTAGTAAAGAAATTAATACCAAAAGACTGGGCAGCAATCTTAAAATCAGATAGTTCTGTAAAAAGTACTGTTGATATAAAGAAACCAATTTATATTGGAAGGTTTACCTATAAAATTAGAATCACTATTGTGTAATTCGGCATTTAGTTTTATATGTTATGTGTTGCATACTGTTGGTTGTTGTTTCATTTGGTTTTTTTAGCTTTTTTTTTGTCATGGCGTTCTCAGTTCATTTTCGGCATTTGCATGTTCTTTTTGTATCTTTTACTCTTTTTGACATTACATTTAGGCGTAGGGAATACATCTGTACTATTTTGCTTCTCATCAACATTACTTAATAAGCTTTGCTTTTCATATATATATATATCATGTATATGTTTGTATATTTTCCTTTTTTTAATATCAAAGCTTTAAGATGCAATCAGAGAAAACTATCCAAGCATGTGGTAGGCATGTTACATACTATAAGAATGACCTATACCAATGTGTGCTTAGACGTCTCCAAAAACTACTTCAGTTGAAGTACAAACGCAAACTTGCAACAGTTTAAATTCACTATTCTTACCTGGGGTTACGTAATCTGGATTTTTTCTACACTTTTCAGAAAACCTCAACCTGTTGGTATCATAAAGACATGTGTATTCCGATCTGAAACTGCTCGTGCAAAATACTGATGATCTGAGTAACCTCTGAGATATATCTGGACAGTGTAAGTGGTAGGAAAAAACAGATGCACATATACAGATCTAAAATATAATGTGGCATGAGAGTTGTTAATCAAATGGGTATCAGTTTTTTTAGTAACGCCAATCGTAAGTTAGTGATATACATAAATACTGTAGTTACAAATGTACAAGTAATGACTTTACTTGCCGACGACATATGCTAATGTAGACCCTACAGTTGGTTAACAAACATTATGCGAGACTTATTCCTCGCATACAGACATTGGTACGATTTTATAAATTTGGTCATTAGATAGTGGAAATGGTTTGAACTTTCTATCATTACATGCTTTTAAATATAAATTGAACATAACTCTGAAACTTAATGCGATTGTATTTGAACCAAGATAACTTAATTGAAATTAAATGTGGATATCCTTATCTATTAAGTTCAGGAGTTTCGTCATCCCCTGTGAATATTGTGTACTTTGTTTCAATAACAAAGATGTTTAAAATATTTCATCTATCACATTAAAATAGAAATGGAAAACATGTACACAATAAGACATATTTCATAATCTCATTTGACTTTTTTTTGTGCCAAGCACCAAGAGCCTGTTGTCAAATCACTAGAAATAAAATTTTGTCTGAAATTATAATTTTTATCTTATCATCATCTGAAATAGACTGAACCTGAAAACGTTAAATCTTGCTAAGAGTTAAAGTTATTTTTTTCATATATTTTCTTCTTGTAATTTCAGTACTGTTAAGGTAGTTCGCTTGTAGTCGATGCAGTACTGTTTAATAGCTTTTGAGACAATTCGGTATTATGATGATTGTTAAATAGCAACTAATAAACAGTCTAAAAGACTATACAGATCGTAACTGACTGCAAGCAATGTGTCTGAATTTACCGCAATGGATAAAAACAAAAAAAAGACTTTTAAGACATGTTCAGATCAAAATAACCGTTTCATAAGACCTACAGATGGTTGGGCAAATATGTCGGAAATTACTATTACATGTGTACTAGAACTTTTAATTCTATTATGCATTGCTCTGATGACTTATTCTGGATAATGTCGGCAAATCTTTTCCTCTGTTCAAATGCGTCAACTATCATTTAAGCAAAACCAGGACTTAGGTAATGAAATAATTTCTTTGAAGAAATAATATTTAAATACTCTATGGATTTGAACGAAACAAAAATGGGGCGAAATTATTATGTAAAACGCAAAAATATGTCTCTACATAAACTTTGTTGATACATTTCCTAAGCAAAACCCTCAAAGAAAAGAAGATTTATACACAATTTAAAACATAACCCAATATAAACGTTTCTGTGTGTGTTACATTTTGATGTTGTGTTTCTGTTGTGCCGTAGTTCTCCTCTCATATTTGATGTGTTTCCCTCAGTTTTAGTTTGCAACCCGGATTTGTTTGTTTCTCAATCGATTTTTGAATTTCGAACAGCGGTATACTACTGGGGCCAGTTGTTCAACTTGTCGTTAGCACTAACGCTCCGTTAAATTTTGCTAACGTATCGTTAAAATTTAACGTCTCGTTAATCCTGTTGTTCATCTCATAGTTAGTTTTAACGCTCCGTTATAATGTTCTTAACCTGGGTGAAATTTAACTATGGTAGGTAGCAGCGTTAAACCATTTAACCAAGGTATAATTAGAAAATGGCTGCTTTGTTAATGCCACCACTGAGACCCAGAAAGGACAGAGTTTTTAGAGGAACTATTTCACATTTAACAAATTTAAATGATGATGAACTTAGAAGGAGGTATAGATTTGGCAAGGACTCAATTGCTTACCTTGTTAATCTTCTACAAGACAGACTCAGAAGGCCAACTAATAAAGCAACAGCACTGACCGTTGAACAGCAAGTATGTATTGCACTGCGTTTCTATGCATCCGGCTCATTCTTGCAAGTTATCGGAGATACATTGGGGTATGACAGAGGAACAGTTGCTCGTGTTGTAAATGATGTGACAGATGCCTTGAGTGACATTAAGGACGATTTTGTGAGTTAGCCTACAGATGTGGATTCGATCAAAAGGATAAAATGTGGGTTTTACAGGCAAAGTAACTTTCCGAATGTTTTGGGGTGCATTGACTGCACACATGTGAGAATACAGGCACCATCAGATGATGAACCATCCTATGTAAACAGAAAGGGATACCACAGCATAAATGTGCAAGCTGTCTGTGATTTTGAAGGTATTTTAATCTGTATTTTGCCATTCCCGATTTCGTCTTTGTTGATCTTTTAAAATTGTTCTCTCCCTTCAAAATTACCTTGACATTATCAATAGAGACAACTGGGTCCTTCTGTTTCGACCCAAATTTTGAAAGTTCCATTAATTCGATTAATTTGAGTCCGGTCTTTATAACACTTGAAAAAGATTAAAGGTTTCCATTTTATTCATCTTGTCAACACAGAAAGGTAAAAACATAAACTACTCTTCAATATGTGGGACGTTTTCGCTGTGCAACATTTTTTTTTTTGCTTTATACGACAAAGAACTTTAAATCACGGTACAAAGCGGCATAACTCTAGTTAAATTAATATGACTTGTCTTTGATACCGTGTGGTTTGCTTTTATTTCTTTTACTCTTTGTGATTTAAAAATTCTCTTTTTAGCAGGTGCGTTATTGTACTTGCATAATTAAAGAATCTGCTATTTATTTTAAATTGTCTTTTTTTTTAAACACTGAATTTAAATTTACAGGCAGGTTTACCAATATATTTGCAAACTGGCCAGGCTCCACTCACGACTCCCACATATTCAACACATCAACTTTGTCGAATTACCTCCAGACAAATCACAGGGGATTGATAGATGGTGTTATTCTTGGGGACAGTGGATATGCTTGTCGCCCTTACCTGCTTACTCCATATGCCAATCCAACAGTGAGACACCAGCAAAGGTTCAACGGATGCCATGCCAGTACTAGATCCGTTATAGAGAGGACTTTTGGTATTTTGAAAAGACGGTTTCATGTCCTCCATTCTGAGGTATATTTATATTAAATACAGATTTGACATTGCAATTCATACATAAATAAAGAACAAAATCCATGAAATGGTCACACCAAAATGGCTGAGAGATGTTTGTTAAACGTCCGAATATATAAATTTGGAGAAAAAAACCGCCTTGATCAACAAAAGGCTGTCCTTAAGGGGGTTCGCGGGTCTAAATCATTTATATAGGATTTCTCTATATTTTTTCTATAAATGAACTTTATCTTATAGTTAATAGAAAAATAAAATAAAAAAGTGGGGTCACCGTTCATTTGCGCTTACAATCTGCCTTCGAAAGAAGCATACATTTTTGTAAAGGTGTTTTTTTTTCTGTTGCAGTAATAGGAGAAATAAAGGTAAATATCGAAATAAAAAAAGAAATTTATTACAGAAATCGCTCAAATTTTACAATAATTTAGTTTAAGTACAGCTTATATGGAAATTATATTAAAAAAGATAGGTCACCGATGAGTTGAAAAAGATATTTCAATTTTAAAGCAAAAAAATGGCATTTTTCCACCAAAGGGAGATAATTTGGAACTTTTTCAATGATGTATACATTTTAAAAGTCATCTGGGGCCAACACGAATTGATTGTTTTGAAAGATTTTTTACTATATGATAAAGTAACAATTACAAAAGGAAATAAATAAAATTTGTAATGAAAAACAAATGTTTGATTTTTTTCTGAAATTTTTATACCCTCGAGCCTCCTTAAGGATCTTTGTCAAGTGTTGTAAATTTGTCTTCAATTTCGAATTTTGAATATGCATATGGTATCACCGCCATCAATTTTCTAGAACAGTTATCTAAGTGCAAAAAATGAACTATAATGTCAAAACATTGAATAGAATTGAGAATGGAAATGGGGAATGTGCCAAAGAGACAACGACCCGACCATAGAAAAAAAACAACAGCAGAAGGTCACCAACAGGTCTTCAATGTAGCGAGAAATTCCCGCACCCGGAGGCGTCCTTCAGCTGGCCCCTAAACAAATATATACTAGTTCAGTGATAATGAACGCCATATTAATTTCCCAATTGTACACAAGAAACTAAAATTAAAATAATACAAGACTAACAAAGGCTCCTGACTAGGGACAGGTGCAAAAATGCGGCGGGGTTAAACATGTTTGTGAGATCTCAACCATCCCCCTATACCTCTAGCAAATGTAGAAAAGTAAACGCTTAACAATACGCATGAAGGTATTTTAAATGACTATTGCATATTATCTATATATCAAGACATATAAAATAGGATATATATTTCTGCATGCATGACACATGTGACACCTTTTCATTTAATATTAATTGCTCTACATAACTTGAAACTTAAATGAGCATATACTTTTTTCATATTTTAGGTAAGAATGAAACCAGAAAAAGTTTGCAGAATTTTTGGTGCCTGTGCAGTGTTGCATAACATTGCCGTGTCCAGAAATGAACCGTTGATGAATGACGACGGTGCTGGTGTTAGACTTGATCAGCCTGTGCAAGTTCCAGCCTTTCTGTTAGTGCAAGATGGAAGAAACACGAGAGAACACGTTGCCAGAGTATTTTTTAACCACTGAAATACAAATTATTAACACTTTAATATGCTTTCTTACTTTTTCATAGACACATGATCCTAACTAATTGAAGACCAGTTTTAATACACTATGGTCTTAATGGAAACAATGTTTTATTTTGATGATGTTCAAAATAAAGTGAACATGGGGTGCCTGCCAGTGAAACAACTATTCACCAAAGTACAAAATACTTTGATTTAAGCAACTTCTGGTTACCATATACATGGCCCTCAACAACGACGGTTTATTATCTCCGTGCACGTGATTCGATATTGAAATGATTTAATAAGATTGAAACTTTATTCAGAAAAGTTTGAAAGTAAAAGATTCAATTATTGTTCATGGAGTCAAACTATTCACACTAGTGACACAGGCAGTCTTTCGATGCTTTTCATGTCTCAGATCAATTACAGTTTCTATTTTTTTTTTGTCAGAACTATTTGGTTCCCATTTTACACATCACTTCATTTACAAATGTATTCGACATTAACATGGTGGACATTGACACAGTCCACACCAACAACCATTACAAACTGAAATGTTTTACAGTGTCTTATCGGGGCCTTTTATAGCTGACTATGCAGTATGGACTTTGCTCATTGTTGAAGGCCGTGCGGTGACCTCTCTAGATGTTAATGTCTGTGTCATTGTGGTCTTTTGTGGATAGTTGTCTCGTTGGCAAGCATACCACACCTTATTTTTTATATCCTCTAAGAAAAGAAATTGGCAACCGTTTTCCCTACCAAGTTCAACATGATATAAAAACAGGTGCTTGATTCTGTTCTGTGTTATTCAATAATTTCGGAAAGTTTTATTGATAACTGTTTCATGTAGATCATTGAGGTTAATCGTTAAGACCTCCTTTAATTCATTCAAACATATAATTATGTGAAATATATAATAATTTTTTTTCTTTTGAAAATAACATTAAATTAATATAACATAAGAAGATAACAAATTAAATTTTTATTAGTTGGTAGAACCAAGTGCCTCAAGACACTGAGATAACGACATTGGCTGGTACTCCTTTGACTTGATTCTCTCCAGCAGTTCTATTTGCAAGTCAAGCTTTCTCATTTCCTTCTTCTGTTTTTCAATCTCCCCTCTAAAATACACAACCTGTTGAACAAAAAGAAATTGTTAATGATATGAATTTATCAACAATTGTACATGACTAATTTGTAAAAAGATTACAAGCTCCTATACAGCTGAATTAATACAATGCGATTCAAGAAAAATGATGTGAGATATAGCATCCCAATCATGGGCAATGACAAAAAATTTCGAAAATTCATTAAGAGGAAAGAGCCAAATACTTCAACAATATGTAAAGGAAGGTCGTATTTTGCAATAAAGGTAATCATTGGTAATGGACTTTTTGAATGTTTGCTCGGACGCCATTTAAGAGAACATTACTTTGTCTGTGTCAGTTAAAAAGAGTTACTAAAAAGGGAACTCAGCATTCATGTGTCAACATCAAGCAACATCTGACTAATATGAAAGTGCTCACATGTCATAACTCAACTGCTGACCAAATATGAATTTGTTCGGTTTATTGAGAGGAGTGGACAAACAGGGTGAATGTAAGTCTTCAATCCCAGTGTGACACTCTGTGGGAGTGCACTAAATTGTATATGTACATGTGTAGACAGTATATAAATTGGAAAATTGTCCCGAATATGCATGAAACATTTTTCCCTGGATGTTAAGGAAAACATAATTTAACAATCAATTTTTAATATTACTACCAGTAATTATATTAAAAAAAGAGCTCTACATGTAGTGCCAACAAAGTATGGGGGACACATTATACTACAGGACATAGTTAACTGTTATATATTCACCTGAAGCTCATGAACCTCTCCTGCTGTTGCTTTTCTCTTCTTTGTGGCTGTAGCAGCTGTAGGGACAGCATTGATGAGCACAGGTCTACTTGGGTTTCCCACAATTGGTACTCCCTGGTTACCAATAAACCCTGAAGGAACTGATGGTGACTGAGGTGAAGAAGGTGTTGGAGGTTGTAGTGAGGAGGCAGATTGACATTCAAGAGCTGACTCGAACAAATCCTGGGACCCTGTACACGCCATTTCAGAATCTTCTGAAAATCTAGCCTCAGTTGCACCAGCTAAAACAAAGACAAAATAGCTCTTAAATTTTATGTCGTATGCCAATTGATACGCAAAAGTTTTAGTTTCAAAAATTCGATAGGGTTTTAACATTTTGAAATTTAGATCACATATACGTTATTGAGTAGATCCCCCTTTTTTGTTGGTGAAAATGTTCTTTCATATTTTCATTTTTTTAAACTTCTTTTTCAATTATTATATATATTAATATTTTATCAATTGGTTTGAACAATAGTTATATGAGGGACAACACATATACAAAGTGGAAAGAAGTTGAGATATTGCCATCACACCATGTCACAGGTTGTATACATATGCTGCAATTTTTTCGTTAAAACTTTTGACCCTCATAATACATAGAGGTAAACATTCATGTTGATTCCCTTAAAAACATATTGTTAGAAAAGTGTTCATTAGGACAAAGTTTGTATGGTGGTTTTTTTTTTAAGTTTTAAAATTCTAGCAAGACAGGATATAGGGACGAATATTTGTATGGTACGATCTTCATTCGGGCCGAGATTACTTAGTTTAATAGGGCGCTAACAACAAATTGAGGAGAGCACCTGTTCATAATTCTCGCATATCAGCATGGGACAGTGATGTAGTCTCACAAGAAATGATAGGGTTAAAACCTTTTCTTTATTCGCATATTGACAGGGAAAATGCAAATACGATTGAATAACATTTCAAGAAGGTATAATTATATTTCCTAACATGCGGAATTTGTAATGTTTACATTGTCACTGATTGTGAGGGCAAGGTCAATATTTGGTACATTTGAGTGCATAAACATCGAAGGCGATGCAGACGATTTGGTCATTTATGAAATAAATAAAGGTTAAATACCTTTCAAAAATATGAATAACTATGAAAATATCCTTGTATAGAAAGTATTTTGGTGACAATTTAGCACATGAACAAGGAAAAACTTTATTTCAACAGTTTTAAACGATGATTTGGGTCCATAGTGATACCGGCGTACATACATTTTTGCCTCTACATCGATGTTATTCCTTCAACTAGGGCATATTAATAGCACAACTGTATAGAAATTTACAGAGAAAGATGTACAGAAACTATAAATTTATAAGACAAAATATTACATACCAATAATGCAGCTTTCTACACCTCCTATGCCCTTGAAGGAAGCAGAGTCCTTACACAGGTGAGGAGGGATAGGAGGGGTCCTGATCCCGAAATCCCGGGCTTAAAAACACGAAATCCCGAAATCCCGAATTTAAATAAAGTTAATCCCGACGTCCCGAAATCCGAAGAAAGGAATTCCCGGATCCCGAAAGAGTCAATCCCGAAATCCCGAGCTTAAAAACACCCGATCCCGGAGTCCCGATAAAGGTCCTATCCCCCCTCACAGGTCTATGGTTCTGTTGACTGCCATACTCACTGGTTTAGCCTGTGGTCCACCACCCGTTTTTCCATGGTCTCTCTTCTTGACTGAAAAGATCTTCTTTGCCTCTTTCTTGGTGTTGCCCCACTTATCTTTACACTCCTTGGCTGACCTATGGGCAACACCAAGAGAAGACACCATCATGGAAATCCTTCCCCAGACTGCTGTCTTTCTTTTATTGGTCACTGCACTACCAAATTTGTCGGTAATTACAGCATAATTCTTTTCCACTTCATATTGAAGTACATTGATTTCTGCTTCCGAGAAATTCTGCTTTCTTTCCCTTGTTTTTTTTACATTAGACTGAGTACATGTATTAGCAGAAGGTAAGTCGGCCATATTTGTTTATGGAGGAAGTTCAGAAAATCTGAACTATGGGTAATTTAAATAGCCTCTAAACCATAGTTAAAATTTAAGGACAGGTTAAGATATGTTAACGGTCACGTTAGCTAACGCTACCGTTAAATCAACTTGAACAACAGCTTTTTAACCTTCCGTTAAGTAACGCCACGTTAAACTTTTTAACGACACGTTAAGGCTAACGCTACCGTTAAGTTAACGACAAGTTGAACAACCGGCCCCTGTTGTCTATAAATAAATAAATATGCATGTACCATTAAAACAAGTACTTCATACAATTATATAATAGTAATCAAAATATCTAAGTGATTTACATGTAGTTGGAGTAATTTTATTTCTTGACTCTATAAAAGCGTTTGATATCTTTGGAAAGGAATGCTTGTATAACATGTATTTTTGAATAAAAATTGGCCATCACAATTCTATCATAAATTGGATACAGACGTTGTATACAGAAATGAAAGAATGTGTAACAAAGAATGGTTTGATCTCTGCACTCTTCTACATTCAGAGGAAGATTAGACAAAGATGTCCGTTCAGTGCTGCCATAGTCATTATGGCAGTATAAATGCTAGTATTTAGATCAAGACAATGAGATATCAAAATATACATCAAATAAGACAATAACACACATAGTTTGAACTTACGTCAGCTGATAGAACTCTAAGCAAGAAATGATAGAAGCCCTAAATATGACAGAGATTTTTATTTCTGTACGTGGTGTTATACTGAACAGAGATAAAAACAGAAGATAGTCTGAAAAGTAGGAAAGATAATTATGAAATATAAATAAAAGCTATAGAATGCTTAGGAGTATAATTTGGTCATAATAGATTGAATGTGAAAAATTAAACTAAGAAAAGTAGTAAGCAAAATCTGAGCAAATTATCAAAGATTAATAAAAACGAAAGATTACTATGTTAGGCATAATAGTAATTGTGTAGTCTTTAATAGTTCAATTTATAACCAATGTTGCCTCAGTAATTGATTTTAATATAGAGCTCATCACAAGATATACAAAACAAAAAATATATTTCATCTGGCAAAAGTGAGAAGGTTAAAAGATCTAGGACTTTATTTGCGATGTTCCGTGAAATTTTCAGTTGCCAATAGTCTACGGTTGATTTAAGGATTGATATCGCACCAATTTGTAACGTTTATGTATCAATACACAGTCAGGAAAAAACTTAAAATTGACACTTACAATTTACAAACACTCTTGCTTTTTAACAATTAAGGCTCACTGTTTGTGTCATGTTTGTGCATATGTATAGAAACAGATTCTTCCATAGATTTGATTTCTGATAGTTAAAATTGTGAAATATAATCACTTGTTTATGTAATGGCAACAGTCTGCCTTTATTTGATACAAAATATTGAAAAGGGGGTTGAAAATGTCACAAATGTCCCCGCAATTTAGTTCAAAGTAGAATTTCAATCCATTTGAGTGGCACTTTTTTTTTTATTTCATTGACATTTATCTATGAAGAAATCAAATAAAAATTATTTGTATTTCATCTCATTTACCATAAGATTTAATTGAAAAGATGAGCGTGAAACAATTGGTTTTAATAACTTGTGAACTTTAGGCCGGTACAGATGTGCAAATACAGACTGTCAAACCGAAAATTGCCTTTAAAAACAATCTCGTAGTTCAAACAAACCAACTTTGAATGCTATATTATTTCTCAGCCATCTAAGAATAATTTTATTGCACAATAAGTTTCATTTTTGAATAATTCACCGGAGCTAAAATACGAAAGCAACTCCTTTGTATTGCTACCTTTTGCAGTATTCACAAAGCTGTTGTAATGGTACCGTTATTAATGAAACGTTTCCGCACTATTTTAAACGTCTAAATTTAATTCAATTTATATTTTATTAAAACTGTCAAATACATGTAATATTTTCGATACACTGTTTTTCTTTGTTCCTTATTTTAAGAAATAACGTTTTCTTTATTAATCAGCATAGTCGTTATTTTTATCATGTTGGAACATTACTTCAATTTATATTCAAATGTTTGACAGATACTATTAGTTACACAGTGTGCAATTGTCCTAATACCAGAATTTATCGGGTCAATAAAATTCATATTGGGTGAGGCGAAATTCCGTATTAGGACAATTGAACACTGTGTAACGAATTTATCCTGATTTTGTTATATTACGTATTATTATATTCAAATTCAATTTTAGGACAATATCAACAAATATATTTTAGATATTAAATCTAAATCTGTGAAAAATTTAAAATATTATGACTACAAAGCAACTAATTTAAATTGTTTTTTTTGTTTTTTTTATTAGGTCAATGGTATAAGGGAGATAATTCCAATTGACGTAATAAATAAGGGAGATAATTCCAATTGACGTGATAAAAACATTGTACTGAAATTTATTAGGACAATATCAGCAATTCAAATTGCAAGAAATTACTCTACATCAGGGTAAATAATGCTATCTTGACCGAGAGTACGATATAAATTTCAATACATATATGATATATAACCCAGTTTTAAAAGAGCCCTCTGTTTGTCGTATGTAAATATGATTGTCATGTGTCAACTAGATGTTTAATTCAATAACTGCTTAAAGTACAAGTGAGCTCACATCCGTTTTCGATGGAATTCCTGTAGCTTATTCTATTATCTGTTTCAAATTGTGTATTCATGTTATCACCGTAAATGAACTGTCCACTTTTTAACATTAAATAACATATATTGGGGAAAACGGTACTATTACATTTTCCCAGCAATATGTTGGCCTTTTGTGTACCCAAGGCTGAAGGAAGTCAAATAAGTAGCGCTGTGATTGGTTGCAAGGGTATAATATATTTTTTATTTATCTATGAAAAAATGCTATGTGTATATTTACAATATAAATTTTGAAACTTATTGAAATATTTTCTAGAGAATTATTCGCAAAATGATGGTGGGCATGGATAACAAAAACAAGCTCCGTTGGAAGTTGGTCATGGTACTATTTGACTTTAACTTTTAAAACAGAATAATAAAGTACTAAGACCACTTATAACTGTTTAATCCAGGTTTTTATGATAAAAAGTGGTAAATTCAGAAAATGTTAATATTGTCGTCTATGGCAGAATAAATAGTACTGTTTTCCCTGTTGCCTAGAATAAAAGCGTAAATATCATATATAGGGGAAATGTTTTCCGTAGGAAACAGGGCAGGTGTTCTAAACAAGAGGCTCTCAATAACCTGAATTTTTTTTGCTTAAATCTCTCATCAATGATTATTTTTGCTTTCCAATATATATTAATGCGTGGCATAAAAATGTCATTTAAATGTTCTTTGTATCTGTCATATTTTCTTCAAAAGCAAAATAATTGCATTTTACCCTAATGTTCCATTTTAGCCAAAGCCATTTTAGCCATAGCCATTCTTGACGTACAAGGAAATAAAATACAAAATTTATACTAAATACTCTAGAACTCATTCACCCAATGTTTGGCTGAAATTGATTCAGCAGTTTCAAAGGAGAAGATCTTTTTAAAGTAAGCAAACTAGATCATTGTGAAAAGTTGTCTTTAAAGGACAATAACTTCTTCAGGGGTCGATTGACAATTTTGGTCATATAAACTTATTTGTATATCTTAATATGCTTAACATTTTTGCTGTGTGCAGTTTATCTTTATCATTAATAATATTCAAGATAAAAACCAAAAACTGCAAAATTTCCTTAAAATTACCAATGTAGTGGCAGCAACCAAAAAATGGGTTGTTAGATTCATCAGAATGTCATGGCTGATAGAACTTCACCTAATGAACACTTTTCCCTATGTCGTATTTGCTCAAAATGGTTTGATTTTTGAGATATAAGTCAAAAACTGCATGTATACCCTATTTTCTATTTTCAGCCATGGCGGCCATGTTTTTTTTTTAGGAAACAGAAAATAAAACGCACACATTATTCTAGATACCCTTAGAATCATTCAGCTCAAGTTAAGTTGGAATTGGTTCAGTAGTTGCAGAGAAGAAAATGTTTGAAATAGTTTACACCTGAAGAACGCTGCCAATGACGACGACAGACGCCAAGTGATGGCAAAAGCTCACCGTTCTTTATATACTTCAAAGCATTCTACATAATTTCAGAAGGTTGTTACGGTTATAATGTGCTGTTGAAGACAATGCAGTAGCATTATTTCATAGTTTACGTGTTTTTGTAAAATTCGTTGACAACCACAAGAAAACTAAATCAGTAGCATACGATTTTGAGATCATTTCATGATGATGCAACTACAAAAATATATTAACACTTAATATTCATGTTAAGGGCAATTTCTTAGTTACAATGTTTGGCACCGCTCATTAATCTGTTGTCTTATTGTTTTAATATCTAAAACAATTCTCAATAACATACAAGTACAAGATTTTTTTAACTGAAATTGTGTAATTATTTCC
Source organism: Mytilus edulis (assembly GCA_019925275.1). Lineage (NCBI taxonomy): Eukaryota > Metazoa > Mollusca > Bivalvia > Mytilida > Mytilidae > Mytilus > Mytilus edulis. The sequence goes on from CM034361.1 coordinate 4,201,280, forward strand.
CTCCTAGTTTTCAACAAAAGCAGGCTATTTTTGAACTTCCCTACTTAAACAAATAGTATACCGCTGTTCGAAATTCATAAACCGATAAAGAAAAAAACCAATCCAGGTTACAAACTAAAACTGAGGGAAACGCATCAATTATAAGAGGAGAACTGCGACAAAACAGAAAAAACAACATAAAAATGTAACACACACAGAAACGAACTATAATATAGCAATGGCCATTTTCCTGACTTGGTACAGGACACGTTAAAAACAAGAATGGTGGGTTGAACCCGGTTTTGTGGCATGCCAAACCGCCCGCTTTTATAAAATGACAACATTACATGACAGGACTACAATACAAATAAATGGGAGAACATATAGGACAAAGAAACATACGAATAATAGCTAACAAAAGGTACCAAATTTAAAATTTAATACGATAAACTAGACAAGAACTATTTATCTTTTAATTTTAACATAGATGATATTGAAAATTTAAAGACAAATGTGACACCTTTTTACCTTATCTACTGAATGAGTTTGGCAATGTAGATCCCATATGCAGGTGAAGTTGGTATATCTCTGCTAAGGTGGGAAAATTTATAATTCCAAAATTAGAGTCGTCTCGTTTGTCATAGATTCTGGTACTGAGATGACTGCTTCAGTCAAATTCGAGGTATAAGTCTAAATATGAGGCGGAAGATGCATTGTTTTTTATTTCCTAATACATAATGTCTAGACACAATGTAATTTTAAAGATATAAATTACTGCATTGTATAATATCATTCAAAAAAGATATTAGAAACCTAGAAAATAGTTGATACTACTTTATGCAATGCATGCAATATAAAAGAAAATTATGAAAACTTCTGTATTAATTGCAAACATCTTGAAACTTTTGGGGTAAGTACAAGATAAGTTCATGATCAACTAAAATAACGAAATTATATCATAACCTGGGAAAATCTAATTCTTAATTGATAGAAAGTATTATCATTTGTTATAACAATTATATTATTTATCATAGATAAAGCATGCTGTTAATCAAATGGAAACGAATGTTTTTCTTTATAATCAAATATGAAATTCGAAATAGTAGAAATTCAGCATGCAACTGGGCAAGAAGAAGGTTTTCTGCTATAGAAAATGTCAAATATGTCTAAACATTTTTCCTTTTCCACTTAACTGAATATTATTTCTCTATACTTGTATAATATTTACTGTTTAATCACATGCAGTTTCAGACACACATAGAAAAGTTTTAAATGTTAGGACGTTCATATTAACACGAGAAAGAAATTTTTATAAAATCTTTTAATCTTGATCTATTTGGTTGACTGTAAAAAAGATACTAAACAAATTTTGATAAAGAATGTGAAGAATTTGTTTTGTAAAGTCCGAACGTTGAGATTCCTAGTATATTGTCATAAAGCCTCTTGTTCAATAAAGATAATTTGATTATGTTTAAATATTTTTTAGAAAAATTTAGAACATTAAGCATTTCTTCAGATTAAAATGTTAAGAAATATCAGATATTATTCATACTTTTAGATGATTTGACAAAATTCATACAAATTTTAGCAAACATTTGTCATATCAACAGTTGATCTGGTAAGTTTATAGTGAAAAGTACTGAATAAAATGCCTGAACGTGGTTTAAGAAAAGGAAATTTGCTCTTTAAATTATTTCTGACAAAAAATTATGTAACTGTAAAAAATATGTAGAAAAATCTACCTCAAGGTATTATGAGAGCTAAATTTTGATTGAAATTTAAGATTAAGAACTATTGACACCTGAAGTTAATGACGACATACATTAAAGCATCGGTCTACTTAAATTGATCACAATAATGCCGGTAAAAAAAAGAAAAAGAAAACAATTGGCTTTCTAAATCATTGTCAAGAAAATTAAGGCAACATTAATCAATTGGGATGAAAAAGCGAGAAAAAAAACTTGGAGAATTGCATCAATTCAAAAAAGGGCGAGACTGGGTGTGTGAATAAGAAAAGCGTCTCCTGCATCACCCAAAATCTTAAATATACAATTGTGAATAGGACACAATCGCTAAACATTACAGATTAAAAAGACTTTTCTGTTATTTAAAGATTTACGACTGCGAAATCAATATCATTAATCAGTTTGGATACAAATATTTCGCATCGGTCTACCATTTCGTGATAGTCACTGTTCTACCGCATACCTGTGCTGAAGTATTTTTTGTGTAAGGAGAACACCTCTGCTAATGAAGTGCGTATAGTCAGAAAACGCACGTGCGTAATTACCAGTTAAGATATGTTAACGCCATACGATGGTTAGAGAGTAGTACAATGAAATGGGAAGTTCACAATTGGACATTTGACCTTGTGTCTGATTTACTGAAGAAATTGATTTATAAAAGGTTACATGATCTCCATGAATAGAATACCTTCAAATGATTACCCGCCAAAATCTTAAGTAGCATTAGACTTGTGTAGATCCTACGTGATGTAAAGCAATCCATTATAAGGTATGAAACGAACTAAAATTTTAAGGCGACACTAGTTAACCATGTTCAAACATCGTAAATGGATTAAAACATTCCTTCATAGATATCAAAAGAATTGAATTTTAAAGCCAGAATATGATTTTAAAGAAAAAAAGAAATTTGGAAATTAAAATTCTGCGGACATATGTTTAAGTAGCCCTCGAATATTCAACAACAGTTTATGTCGATAAAAGATAAAGTAATTGTAATTACCTGGCTGAAAATGTGTGTACAAATTAAATCTTGAGGGATCAAAAGTACTCAATCAAAAAAGCTGCACATGATTGTGAAAAAGTACTGATTCATAATGTTGGTAAATGCTTTTCAAAAAACAATGTGGCAATTTATTGCAGACAAACAAATGTCACTACATATAGAGATATATTGCTCGCAATTTTATATAAGATGAGCAATCAGAAGGTACAAAAAGATTTCGTGTATATTTGCATTCATTCGGGTTTTTTTATTTTGAGTTTTAAGAAACTTTTAGTTTTATATTTATTACATAATAAATAGCTACTTCTGGTTCTCTCGAGGTAATTTCCCGTTATCATTTTTCAAGGTCATATGTAACCCAACCTTTTGTAAAAGGTCATATGGTTTTATAATGAACCAAGTTGAAGTAATTATCAATTAACCTTATAATGAGACATTTCAGGGGCACTAACCCATAAGATGCCATTAGATTGTTTCAATCCATATGTGACATATCTTCATTACATTTAGCAAACTCTTTGCCCTTGTTTGTTTATATTTATCTTAAAAAGTGTCTGAGAAAATGCAAAAACAAGGAAAAGTCGGAATTGAGAACTTGACATTGACCTTTGACCTATGACCTCATTTCCTTAGTTAGGACCTAGGGGCCATAAATAAAAAACATTCCAGGGTTATAGGGTTAACGGTTTATGAGTTAAAAAACATACAGACAAATTTTTTTGGTAATGGTAGATAACTCATTTAAAATTTAATCCAATTACTACAATCCAAATTAACCAATTTATGTTAGAGTATGTAACGAACAATTTGTTAAAAGAATTTTGTCGATATCTTTTTTTTGTTACGAAGGAGATGCAAACATATGATAAACAGTGAATAGAGATATAACTCTTACAAAGAAAATGGTGTGGCTTAGCAGGGTAAAATTTAAAAGTCCATATGCGATACAATATGAGAAATATCTAAGCAACATATTATGAAACAAACATTTATCGCAAGCACAAAATTTAGCGGAAGAAAACAAATAATTAAAAACCAATTGTTCAGAGCACAATAAAAGGTCTTTTCACAAAATCCCTGTATTTTAATATGAAAGTAGTAAGAATATGTTTAAAATGTCATTTTGATCGTCAATTTATAGCTTATTGCACGCTGATTCCAAAAATATATGGTTTCTATACAATATTTTTGAAATAAGGGAGATAATTTGTTACTTCCGGTTTGAAGAATGTTACTTCCGACAATATTAGAATATTGTCTTGACACTTATTCCAAAAATATCTGGTTCTAAATACTTTTATATTAATAAAGTACAAAAAATAGCTACTTCCGGTTTACACAGGATCACTTTTGGTTATTTTTTTCAAGGTTAAATGGTTTATTACCTATTGCGAAAAAGTCTCATGGCTTTATCATGTATACATGAGGTAAAAGCAAAGGTCAAAATCTAGAAAGTCAAATTTAGCTATGACCTTGAGATCAATATCAAGGTCATCAGTCATGGACCCATAGGTCTTAGTTGTATTTGGTTAATGAGTTATATCACCATACGCGTATTTTTAAATACAACAGGGGAGAAAACTCCCTTTAACGTTCAACATACCCTTACAATCAAAATTTACGTGTTACGACATGTCGCAACTAATAATTTAGTAAAAATCATTTGTTGATATCGTATACGTTTGTTTTGGTATAATTGAAAATAAGACAAATTCAAAAATTAGAATATGACCTTGACCTTTGACCTAAACTTATTTTCATTTTTTGGACCAAGGACCTCAAATCAAAAGAGCCTATGTCTCTATCACTTATGGTTTACTGCTGGTGAAAATTTATTTCCCCGAGGGTATCACCAGCTTTTGTGCTGACATGAATTATCATTGATATGGTTATATTTATAAATTAACTGTTTACAAAAACTTGTAATATTTTTTAAATACTAAGGCTTTTCTACCTCAGACATAGTTTATCATAGCTGTATTTGGCAAAATTTTGGTCCTCAATGCTCTTCAACTTCGTACTTTATTTGGCATTTTAAACTTTTTTAGATTCAAGCGTCACTGATGACTCTCTTTTAGACGAAACGCGCGTCTGGCGTATTTACAAAATTTAGTCCTGGTATCTATGATGAGTTTATTTACAAGATAGAAATGCATATCACTTATATCAAATGCATAAGGGAAAATAACTCTCATATGGAGCGTTCATATTGCTTCGGTCCAAATAGGACAAATCATGCAAAGAATATAGCGAGAAATTTAATGAAATACATTTGTCGCTTTCTTTTACAGTTACGTAGGAGATGCGGGCACAAGGAAGACAGTGTTCGGGGAGAAAACTCCTACACAAAAAATTATTTGTTTACGCAGGGTAAAAATCAAATGTGCATAAATTGTTCGATTCCATGTACCAAATATCTAAGCGACAAATTTCGAAACAAATATTTATCGCAAGAAAAAAAATTAGGTAGTAGAAAAATTCACCCATTAAGATCAATTTTGATATAGAACTATGAAAATTCAGTTTGAATAATCATATCCAGTGTCAAATGATAGCTTATTGTACACTGATTCCAAAAATATATGGTTTCTATACATTTTTTTTCTAAATAAGGGAGATCAATTGTTACTTCCGGTTTGAAATATGTCACTTCCGGTTCAATGCTATAGTTTAATTGGTACTGATTCCAAAAATATATTGTTCAATTTACTTTGACATTAAATAAATACAAAAATGGCTATTTCCGGTTAACACAAGGTCACTTTCATTTGGCTTTTACATGGTCAAATGTCTTGCAATGTAATGCAAAAAGACCAATAATTTTATCATGTATGCAGAAGAGGTAAAAGCAAAGGTCAAAATCAAGAACGTCAATTTAACCTATGACTTTGAGTTCAGTTTCAATGTCATAAACCAAGAGCTTCAAATTAAAAGACCATATGTCCTAATTATATATGGTTAAGGAGATATATCACTACCTGTTTTAATATAACAGGGGAGAAAACTCCAATTTAATGTTAGCGTACCCTTTAAATCAAAATTCTTTTGTTACGACATGTCGCAAATTACAATTTAGTAAAAATGTGTTGTCGATATCTTCTACGGATTTTGAAAAGAATTAAAAATACGCCAGAAGCAAAATTTTAAATATGACCTTGACCTATGACCTTGCCCTAATTTTCTTACTTTCGGATGAAGAACCTCAAATAAAAAAAATCCTAGGTATCTTTCACTTATGGTTTACGAGATAGAAATGCATATCACTTATATCACATGCATAAAGGGAAATATATGGAGTGTTCATATCGCTTCGGTCACAATAGGACAAATCATGTGAAAGATATAACGAGCAATACATAAATGTGTCGCTTTCTTTTGCGGTTACGGAGGAAATGTAGTCACAAGAAAAACAGTACTATGGGAAGGTAACTCTTACAAAGAAAAAGTTTTCGTCTTAGCAGAGTGAAATTTAAAAGCGCATAAACTATACGATACAATATGAAAAATATCTAACCCCCATATTGTGAATCAAATATTTATCCAAAGAACAAAATTTGGCGGAAAAAAAAAAAAATTTAAAACCCATTGTTCAAAAAACAATTGAAGATCTTTCCACATCAAAGTCATTGTAAACATTCTAGTTCCAGTTTACTCAATGTTAACATTGGCATCCAATCATAAGTTTCCTGATACTGATAGGATAAATAAATGGTTAATGTATAGTGTTGAGTGAAATAAGGGAGATAATGTGATACTTCTGGTGAAGTAAATGTCACTTCCGGTCTCAAATGATAGACACTTTCACACTGATTCCAAAAATATATAATTACTATACATTTTTGTTTATAGAACGGTAGATAAGTGGCCACTTCCGGTTTGTCGAAAGTCATTTCTAGTCTTGAGTGATCAGTTTATGTATCTTTATTACAAAATATATGGATTCCTAGAATTTTATGTGAAAAAAGTGGTCACTTCCGGTTGTAATTTTTCAAGGTCATATGTTGCTTAACCTTTTGTCAAAGGTCATATGGCTTTATCATGAACCAAGTTGAAGTTATATTCAAATAACCATACATTAAGACATTTCAGTGGCAATAATTCCTATAAGATGCCATTAAAATGTATCAGATCCTTATTATGTTTAAACAAACATTTTGCATTAGTTCTTTAATAATCATGTTTCAAAGTGTGGAGAAAATGCATAAACAAACAAAAGTTACAATTTAGAAATTGACCTTAACCTTTAACCTTGACCTCATTTTCTAAGTTAAGACATAGGGGCCTCAAAAAAAACCATTCCAGGGTTATACGGTTAACGGTTGATGAGTAGAAAAAACAAACCGACAATTATATTTTGTAAAGGTAGATAACTCCTATAAAATTCATTGAATCGCTTCGATCCAAATTAGCCAAAAAATCCTGAGGATGTAACGAACAATTTCTTAAAAGAATTTGTCAATATCTTTTTTTGTTACGAAGGAGATGCACAAATATGATAGACAGTAAATAGGGTGAAAGTTAAAAGCGTATAATCTGTACGATATAATATGAGAAATATCTAAGTGACATATTGCGAAACAAAAATTTCAGAATTTTGCAGAAAAATAATAATAATTAAAAACCAATTGTTCAGAGAACAATTAAAGGTCTTTCCATAATTATTTCAAAAGAAACTGTTGAAAAGAAGGTAGTTCCTATTTACTCAAAGCTAAAAATGGCATATTAGTTTTTTCATACTGATGGGATAAATGATTGTTATCCATAATTTTTTCAGTGAAATAAGGGAAAATTTGCTACTTCCGGTGAAGTTAATGTCACTTCCGGTCTCATGTAATAGCTTTGTCCACACTTATTTCAAAAATATATAGTTTATAATACTTTTGTTTGAAAACCAGGAGATAATTGGTCACTTCCGGTTGATCAAAAGTCAGTTCTAGTCCTCAGTGATAAGAAAATGTATCAAAGTTACATTATATATGGATTGTAAGTACTGTTATAAGAAAAAAGTGCGAAAAGGCTACTTTCGGTTTCTTCAAGGTCATATGTCGCCAAAACTTTTGTTAAAGGTCATTTGGCTTTATAATGAATCAATTTTAAGTAATTATCAATTAACCTAATAATTAGACATTTCAGGGGCACTAAGGCCTATAAGATACCAATACATTGTATTAGACCAAATGTAACATATCTTCATCATCATAACGCAAACATTTTGCACTTGTTCTTTTATACATTCAAAACCGCATAAACTGTACGATACTATATAAGAAATATCTAAGCGGCATATTGCGAAACAAAAATAATAATTATCAGAACAAATACAATAGGTCTTTCTCATAATTAAACACAAATTGTTCAGAGAACAATTGAAGGTCTTTCAACATCAAGGAAATTTAGAAAAGAAAATAGTTTCTTTATACTGATGGGGATGAATCAATGGTTTGTATTTACTTTTCAAGTGAAATAAGGGAGATAATTAGCTACTTCCGGAGAAGTGAATGTCACTTCCGGTCTCAGAGGATAGCTTCTTTCACACTGATTCCAAAAATATAGTTTTTATATACTTTTGCCTGTAAAACAGGAGATAATTGGCCACTTCCGGTTTCTCAAAAGTAATATTTAGTCTTAGGTGATACTTTGATTCCGAGTACTTTTTCATGAAAAAAATGGAAAAATGGCTACTTCCGGTTCTCTCAAAGTCACTTCCGGTTGTCATATTTCAAGCTCATATGTCACCCAACCTTTTGTAAAAATTCATATGGCTTTATAATGATTCAAGTTGAGGTAATAATCAATAAATCTAACATTTCAGGGACAGTAATTCCTAAGAGATGCCATTAGATTGACTAAAACATACCTTTGTAATAAGGCAAACATTTTGCAATTGTTTTTTTATATATATTTTTAAAGTGTTTGAGAAAAAGCAAAAATAAGTCAAAATTTTGAACTTGACCTTGACCTTTGACCTTGACCTCATTTTCTAAGTTAGGACCTACAGTCTTCAAATAAAAAGGTTTCAGGATTAAACGGTTAAAGGTTAATGAGTTAAAAAAACATACCGACAAATAATCTTAAAGGTAGATAACTCCTATAAAATTTCATCGAATGGCTTCGATCCAAATTAGCCAAAAATTCTAATGATGTAACGAACACTTTTTTAAAAGAATTTTGTCGATATCTTTTAGTGTTATGACGGAGATGCACACATTTGATAAACAGTGAATAGGGAGATAACGAGGAAATTTTTTTCGTCTTAGCAGGGTGAAATTTGAAAGCACATAAACTGTACGATACAATATAAGAAAAGTGGAAAGACTTAATAATTTCCACAGAAAAGTGGAAAGACCTGATAATTTCCACAGAAAAGTGGGAAGACCTAATAATCAAAACAAATACAATATATCTTTCCACAGAAAAGTTGAAAGACCTAATAATAATTATCAGAACAAACACAGAAGGTCTCTCCACAGAAAGGCGGGAAGACCTAATAATCAAAACAAATACAATATATCTTTCCACAGAAAAGTGGAAAGACCTAATAATAATAATCAGAACAAACACAGAAGGTCTTTCCACAGAAAAGTGGAAAGACTTAATAATATTTAAAACTGGACTAGAGTGAAGAGTTGGAAAGTATGAATTCCGAATAGTTATTGAATGTTCTAAATCCTTGTGTTTTTCTGTTATATGATTGTACAGACTCAACATTTTCTTTGTTTTGCTGAAATGAAAGGTCACCGTCACCAGTCAATAGTAGCAAAATGGATAAAGCATATCTTTATAATTTCGGAAACAATAATTCTCTTGGTTCGCTGTGAAAAGGGCACTAAATACATAGTAAATACTATCCAAAAGAGAATGCCCACAGTTACATGCGGGATTGGGTTTAATATTAACAAGGTTAGATCTGCATTTGAATACCTGCACATATTTCTCAAATGTGTATCAACAATATTAAGATTTCTATCACAACAACTAAAATTGGAAGTGCGTAGCTACGTTTTCGTCAAAACGCCTCGGCGTGCACATGAATTTTGGAAGAAAACAATCTAAAAAATTAAAGGAATTAGTGGAAACCACACGAACATTGTTGTTCTTTCTTCGATGATATGTAATTAAAGATAAAGGGAACTAAATTTATTTTCAAATCAGATGGTATCAAATATTTGTTCATTTTCTTTCAAAGTCTGAATCTACTGTGAATAAATACTTAGTTTACTATTGATTACAGCAATTTTTACATATAATACCAAACAGAAGACAATAAACTTGCGGCAAAGATGAGGTGCTTACATTTTTATTTTTATTTATTTTTTTACACAAAATTCTGATTTCGACAATAAATGTCTCTGCAGTGATGTTAGGGATCGAAAAAGTATTTGGAAGGCCATATAATTTACCTCAATTTAGGATTGACTTTTGAATTATAAATAGTCGAAATAGGTTAAACGAATTATACAAACTGGAGGGAAAATACAAGCCAAAACGAAAAAAATATAAAAAAGTCTAAATTGAAAACAACGTTCAAACCTATTATTGCGTTGGATCAAAACCGCAAATTTTATAAGTGTGCATGTCAAACAAATTCAGTTGTAGAGAGGTCTAAATACAGCACAAACAACATTTTCCAAAAAAGACCAAAAGAGTGAACAGTATATTTCAACAAAATGCATTTGACTAACAGGTCGAACAACTGATGTTCTTAAACCCTGCTGACTGCCAATAACGATTTCCAAATAAAGTGATCATAAAGATTTAGCAAAATAGATCTTTATATTAATTTATAACAAAACATATATATATTTATATATGAGTTACCTATAGAAAAGTTGTGCTATAATGTCTTCTTTTACTTAAGGGGACCCACAACCTATAAATTTTTTATGAAAAAAATATCGACAAAGATATGTAAATATTAATAAGAATATGTGGTATGAGTGTCAATAAGACAAATAAATTTCCTTTCAGGTCACAATGTATCAACAGTTAAAAGAAGCTAAGAAGATCCATTACATTATTGTTTCCTTAGTTAAATAAATTGCCACATGGTATTTCCTATGCCTAGTTAGTTCCATTCAAACTTTTTGTATTCGAAACCCACAAACATTGTTGGAAACTACCTTAATATAGCAAGCAGCACGAACATTAGTATCACAAACAAGAATCTGATATATATTTTACGGTCCTTATTTCTTTTTTGTAACAAAAAGATTTCTCTTTTGCCAGTCGCGAAAGGCTACGTTTAATGTTTATAATGTATTGAATAAATTAAAATGTCGATATTAAATAAAACAACATTAAGAATAAAACAGTTTCTATAGATATTTCAATCTACTGTTCTAACCTTTTCGATAGTTAGAGGGATTGGTGATTTAAAAAGACGAACAACGCCGATAGTAACACAACACAATAGTACATTACAAAATACTTACCACCAAATTATAAAATACATGCATTTTGATGATCTACAAATCTATTGCCTGAAATAAAAATAAAGTTTATAATCTTAATATAAGCATATCATTCAGTTAAATCTACTTTTAGAAAAAAAAAGCCTTTAAAAACAATGTTTTGAATAACGAAAAGAAACCAAGGGTATTGAGAGATATCCCGTGATATTTTAAGGAATATCGTTCAATACCCATTTAAAAAGTGATTTGATGTTTGCAGTATGAATGAAAAAAAGTATAACAAAAAATACAGAACTCCAAGGCAAAAAAGGAGGAGTCCATAAAAACTGATTAAATACAACGCTATTAATCAACTGAACAAGTATAAAAAAGAGCAACAAGTGAAAAGAAGCAAGTACGCATAATGTGTCAAAATGACTCAAGAGGGCGTTAAGGGCATACGATACAGTTTTGATCCCGTATTTACATTTTGATAAAAATTTCCATATAGACTATTTTTTACCTGATTAAATCAAATATGTAATAAAAAATATACCTTAATTTGCTACTTTTTGAGTAAAGTGAGGTCAAAATTTTGTATATTTGCTTGAAATTCGGATTTGAGGCAGTATTTTCCATTTCGAAAGAAAGACATTGAAAGTACACTAACAAAAATTATTTTTTTTTACTAAAAAAAACCCTCATATTGATGTTCAAAATGTAGAAAAAGAACATCATTTTTTGCTGTATATTTATCAAATTTAAAGAAATTGCACTATTTACGTTTTCATAAAAATTTGCACACATAATCTTCTCGCGTAATTAAACAAAATGTCATTTTAAAAAGAGGGGTCCGTGAACTTGTTGTCAAGTTAAATAAGTTTGAATGATAAAAATAAGTCGAAAAATGAATCATTTCCCGATATGTCATAGTTTGACGTTTGATAATTTACGTTAGCAACGTCATTACCTCCACTGTAACTGTATCGTATGCCCTTAAATAGCCTTTGGAAGGTCTACAGCGTACTGAAACATCTTTAGTACATAATGAAAGGTAAAACAACAAAAATACTAAACTCCAAGCAAAATTCAAAACGGAAAGTTCCCTAACAATTGACAAAATCAAAAGCTCAAATACATCAAACGAATGTCATATTCCTGACTGGGTATAGACATTTTCTTATGTAGACAATTGTGGATTAAACCTGGTTTTAAATCTATCTAAACCTATCACTTGTATGACAGTCGCATAAAATGAAGTGACGGTCATTTCAAATGTAAACAGCAAAAACATGATGGCAACCTAAGCGAAGGCAGTTTCAGATATTCATAAAAACCAAAGTAGCCTTTTTATGATCAATCATATTCAGAAAATAACATTAATTATAGTAAATAAAGAAGTCACAGTAAACCAAATTACGCAAAGATATTTGTAAAACCCATTTTCCCGAAGGACCAAGCTGTTCATGGCTCTGTCAAACATGGCAGACAAAGGTGTTCTATACTTACACAACTCGCACAAACAATCTACGTTGCAAAAAGAAACAATACGCATGAAGTTGAAAACAGTCCCCTTTCTACGGACGACGAGCATATACTTCAAGCCCTATCCTTTCAAGCTGTGATATTAAGGGTTTATTAAGGGGGCGTTTGCTTAATGAAGGAAACATCACCCACGGTGAGACCTCAGATATATTAGTGATTAGAAGACATTGGTGAAAAAAATGTTTTTACTTAGAATACCACTTAGACGTACATTTACAGTTGAAAAAAAAACCAGGAGATCATCTTAAAACAATCTGTAGATACCAAACAAAACCAAATGATTTATTGTATTATGATAATAAGTCTTTTATACGACTCTCAACATCACATTGCCGGCAATCGTTCGATATAACAACTTGAGTGTGAATGCATTTATAGTGTCCTGAACAATACTGGTCATGTGGTTCCGTTATCGGTCGACATATCTCAGTTTAAGTTCCGTGGATAGACCCTACAGAAAACGGAAGTATTTGCCACACACCTTATAAATAATGCCATTTATCGAATAATGCCAAGGAATAGGACGGCTGTGTGTTACTTTTTGAAATAGGTATACATTTATTTATCTCATCTTTAATAGCCAAAACACTAGCCTCAAATATTGCAGATAACATATGATAAGACAGTTGGGAATCTAGTGTCTAAATATAGCCTCCCCCGTAAACACTGTAACTTGATCTTTTCAATGTTTGCCCCATTCTAGTAAAGATTTTATTTAGTATAATTTCACAAGAAAACGTTCTTTTGAATAGTAAAAATACAAGTACATTGACTTATATTAAAAATTCCATACAGCGTTATCATTGACCTCCTCAAATGGTTTGAACGTTTGTATAAACTGTTTACATTAAACAAAAATGTACTAGGTGACCCTCGCCCTTTTCGTAAGTCATATACTATTGAAAATTACAGAAATTATGACTTTTTCATTTTGCAAAGCCCGCACAGTTTGAGAGAGAAAATTTAAAGATTCCGAAAGCAGCAGTACCGTTAATCTTAAATGACATATGGAACTGTGATATAGACAAACAAGTATTGTGCAATGAACACGGCACTGACAGATGTTTAACACTTAATTTGTAGACCACCTTATTATTACATGCCAAATACATAATTTGTACAGAGACACACATTGAACATGATACTCTTATACAAATTATACCTTTAGTAGGTGCGTGAAATAACCCTTCAGTACTTGGCTGTAAATCGCCGCCTGTACCACCAAGCCTGAATATCTAAAAATTGCTTTATCGAGTTTACTACCTTGGCAAAAAGTAGTTAAACCACACTGAAACAGGATCAAGTTCGCCTTAACAAAAAATACAATTTAGAAACAATATTCATTATTAACAAATTTAATACGCCAAACCACTCGCCCCACAAATATATTCAGAAAATTTAATTACATATAATTCATTTAATATATATAATTATGCAATATCACGCATGTATACTTTTTGCAAATACGCCTGCTCGTACCCACATTTTAAAATGAATTACTTACCACAAAATATGCAAACACAGGTACATCCCTCCGAGTTTTTACAATTTATGTCAAAATAATTGTATGCCTATTTCTGCTAGCCACACCGATGATATGGTGTATTAGTTTTTCTACCAAATCAAAATTATTCAGAATTGACAACGGAATAAAAAAAACTACTTCTAATATCACTACATGGCAATCGAGACTTCAGAGTGAAAAACCTTTTCCAACACGGAACCCCATAAAAATACCTTCAATACAAATGTTTGTTTAACAAGGTGTGTAAAACGTTTAGAACATTTCACCTTTAACGATGAATATGTATGTTTATAGGATTAATAATTAATGTTCATGCAAAATGGCCAGGAACTGCACATGATGACCATGTTTTTAGAACGTCAGTAATTAGAAGGCATTTTAAAGATAACTATCAGGGCATTGAACAATGCCTGTTGTTGGGTGATAGCGGATATCCATTTAGACCCTTCCTGCTTACACCATACAGGAACGCTTTCACAGAAGTCATTGCCCTACCAGATCTACAGTATAAAGCGTATTTGGAATTTGGAAGAAAAGGTTCCATGTGTTAGGGTCAGATGTAATTTATGTCTTTACTTCTTCAATGGCGTTTGAAATTTGGGCACAGATCAACAATATAGGTGAATTCCTTAAAAATTGCCATAGACCAATAATCATAGATACCAATTTTGTTTTTACGTCAGATGCGCGTTTCGTCTACAAAAGACTCACCAGTGACGGTCGAAGTAAAAAAACTTAAAAAGGCCAAATAAAGTACAAAATTAAAGAGCATTGAGGACCAAAATTCCTAAACGTTTTGCCAAATACAGCTAAGGTAATCTATTCCTGAGGTAGAAAAGCCTTAGAATTTCAAAAAAGTTTTGTAAACAGTTAATTTATAGATAAGACCTGAAGTGCTGACTACTGGGCAAGCATGGGATAATGTAAATTTGTAATTGCAATACACGGTAATGCATCACATTTTCCCAAGTAATTGCATGTACTGTACATGTGTAATGCAGCAATTTTGGAATTACATGTAATTGTAATATAATGCATTATTTTAGCAAAAAGTTGTGTAATTTCATGCATTACATGTACATTGCATTACATGGCATTACTTTTTCACATATTGTTGGAGATTTAACTAAAGCAGATTTTTGTATTTCTAGACTAAGTAAGAATATAATCATTTGAATATTGATTTTCTATTTTCCATGTTTTTTTCATCCTTACATAAATCACTACTGAAATGACCAAATTACAACTCTAAAAATGAATAATACAACACTGTATATTAGATTGAATTCCTTTTTTCTTATCCTATTTTATTTCATACATTTTCATACATTTTCCTGCATTACAAAATTGATTATTGAAACGCAAAAGCCATTACTATTGTCAAAAGATCAAAGAATACCTAATCATGATTAAATAAAAGATAGTCAATCATTGTTATAAAACAATAATTAGTTATTTTAACAATCAATAGTTTAACTATTTTGACATATAATGCTTTACTTTGATTTATGTATTTACTTGTAATTATAATATGATGCATGGCTTTGTCAAAGTAATTGTAATATAATGCATTAAATTTCAATGTGATTCGCCTAATGCCTGCTACTGAGCTTGTGATACCCAACATCAGTGTTCTAATGTTCCTCTATATAGGTCAGGGGCGAATCCAGGATTTCAGCATTGGGTTGCAATCTTACATTTTTGCCTGGCTGATGACAATCCATGATTTTTAGAGGGACGCCCACCCGCCCCGTCCCCGCTTTAATCCGCTCCTTTTAAGTTATTACACTTTATTGTAGACTGTTTTCATGTTAGTTTAACAACAAGTACATAAACGGTTTTCATTTACATATTTTCTGTTCTTTTTTCTTTGACACAATCCCAATGCATTTTCATTCTCAATTTCATAAGCTATTGTAAACTGGCAATTATTCGTTGTCAAAAATAAAAAGCCAAAATATTTTTAATATTTGGGTCATAGCATGGAATGAGGTCGTACGGTTGCTTACATCCACTTCATTTGAATTTGAGTGGATACATGTAGTTTTTCAATTATGAACTTTAAAACGTGAAGTCTCGAAACACAATTATAAATAACAAAATAAAAATCTTAAACAAAGATTTCATTAAAGCCATGAGATGCAAAAAGGTTGTAGTCTTGACCAGTTGAAATTTTCCTGAGCAACTCAATTGGTAATTGTCCTTTTTGTTTGTTAAGTTTTTTCTCTTCCTGTTTTCCTTTCAGCTCTTGTGCTTTCAAATCCATTATGTCTTCATTAGTTGTTTTGCGTTTTCTGCTTCAAGATTTTAATACGCGGCTAGTTTCAACAACTGACTCTGATTCTGGTGGACTGGGCAATGGAATTGAAGCAAAACAAGCTGATGTTGTAGGCTGAGGGCTTAGTTTTTTAGCGACGGTGTCAATGCTTGGACAAGCCACTGGAGTTGTAAATAAATCGTCTTCACTAAGACTTGCATTGAATTTTCCTGAAAATGATATACATATACATAAAAATGACACAAAGGAATAAGTCAATTATGGTTGTTTGGCGAACATAACAAATTACTGATTAAAATGATTTTTTTTTTAAATTGAAAAGAATAAATACAATTGAACGATAAAAGTGCGTGTTTGTAAAAATCGAGTACGACTTAGTTTGGTACGAACTGAGGATTCCTGGCATATTCCTTTCTTTTAAGTATGTTGATATAAAAAATGAAGATGTTTCATGATGACTTTTTAAAAATGTGCATAGTCTGTATTCATGTATTGGTTGATAAGTACAATATTGTTTCCGCGATCATACAGACGTTATTTGTATAGAAATTCAAGATTGGGCGACGGTCTTTCATTTATCAAAACAGACGAGGGGTTTTCTAGAAGACGACGTTTGCAGACGGCGAAATGTCGGATGTTTATTTGATGAAAGTGAATGCAAAAATATCATTAAAAATCGTTATGAGACCTCTAGCTTCAAATAAATTTATTTACCTAAAACAAATATATCCGTTTCAATTCCTCCATCAATTCCAGTGAAGCTTGAGCTATCCTTCATCATATCAATTACAGTTCCATATTGTGATGAGACAGTTTTTGTAGATTCCCTTCTTTGTTCAGTGCAAGCCTTTTTAACCTTAGAAACCGTGTTTCTCCATTTGTCTCCGATCTCATTTGCAGTTCTAAATGCAATGCCTAGGTAGTTTATTTTCAAAGTAATCTCATAACTATGTTTTTCTCTCAGAATGTGATGATACTTCAAGACATTTCCTTGTATTAAATTTTCCTTAGCAATGGAATACTTAGTTATGCGTAGACTGGAGCTTTGTAGGGCAGGAATTAATGTCGGTTTGGTCAGCCATAATTATTTTTACAAAGCAGAAAGTTATAGAGGCTCTGATTTGCAATGCATTGTGGGAGGCACTTGCTAATTACCCAAAATTAATCATATGATTAAAAATTAATTTAAGATTAAGGTTCATCATAAGGAATTGAAAAATATGGCCGTGTTTACACCTCAAAATTTACTATTAGTACAGACAAACTGGTACATATAGGAAAGTTTTAAGGCATGGCAGGAACTAGATATATAAAAGTTATATGTAGTATACGATTCAGAAAATTAAAAACTTACCTGGATTTTGATGTCTAGTTTTTTCAGTCTGCAGAAGATAGCAAAATAAACAAACACCCGAGTTTTATATACGGTCCACACAGTTACACAGTTTAAATCACACATTGTCTTTTGTCCATCTATTGTCCATTTAAATCAATACTACTCACAACATGTATTATATGAGGGGAGATTCTCAAACCTCTTTTCCGACTTAGTTTATTTTGGCATCTTCTGCAGGAACGAAAACAAAAACTGGATAGCAAAATCTAGTAAAGTTTATAATTTTCTAAAACATAAAATGCATTTAAAATTTATAATTCTAGTTCCTGCCATCCCTTAAAACTTTTGCTGGTGCATAGGTTTGTTTGTACTCAGAGTAAAATTTGTGGTGTAAAAACGGCCATATAAGCCAAATGGTTATGATGAACCTTAACAAATACAATGATAATTAAAAACCAATTGTTCAGAGAACAATTGAAGGTCTTTCCATCAAAACAATGTATTTTGATATGAAAAGTTGTGAAACTAAGTTTAAAATGTCATTTCAATCGTCAAATGATAGCTCCTAGTAAGCTGATTCCAAAAATATATTGTTTCCATACATTTTTTTTAAATAAGGGAGATAATTTGTTACTTCCGGTTTGAAAAATGTTACTTCCGATTATATTTGAATATTTACTTGACACTGATTCCAAAAATATCTGGTTCTATATACTTTTATATTAAAAAGTACAAAAAAATAGCTATTTCCGGTTTACAAAAGGTCACTTCCGGTTGTTTTTTACAAGGTTAAATGGTTTGATATCTTTTTCTAAAAGTTGTATATCTTTATCATGTATACATATAGAATAAAAGCAAAGGTCAAAATCTAGAACGTCAAATTAAGCTATGACCTTGAGATCAGTTTCAAGGTCATAAACCAAGGACCTCAAATCAAAAGACCATAGGTCTTTATTATATTTAGTTAATGAGTTATATCACCAAACGCGTATTTTTAAATACAAGAGGGGAGAAAACTCCCTTTTACATTCAACGTACAAATGTACGCTTGCAATCAAAATTTACATCTTACGACATGTCGCAACTAACAATTTAGTAAAAATAATTTGTTGATATCTTATACAGTCTTTGGATATAAGTGAAAATAAGCCAAATTCAAATATTAGAATATGACCTTGACCTTTGACCTTGACCTAATTTTCATTTTTTGGGACCAAGGACCTCAAATCAAAAGATCCTAGGTCTCTATCACTTATGATTTATAAGATAGAAATTCATATCACTTATATCAGATGCATAAGGGGAAATAACTCTCATATGGAGCGGTCATATCGCTTCGGTCAAAATAGGACAAATCATGCGAAGGATATAACGAGCAATTTTGTAAAATAAATTTGTCATAATCTTTTACGGTTGCGAAGGAGATGCGCTAACAAGGAAAACAGTGTTTGGGGAGATAACTCCTACAAAGAAAAGTATTCGTTTACGCAGGGTAAATTTCAAAAGTGCATAAACTGTTCGATATCATATACCAAATATCTAAGCGACATATTGCGAAACAAATGTTTATCGCAAGAACAAAATTAGGCGGAAGAAAAAAAAAAAAAAAAAATAAAAAACCAATTGTTCAGAGAACAATTGAAGGTCTTTCCATCAAAACAATGTATTTTGATATGAAAAGTTGTGAAACTAAGTTTAAAATGTCATTTCAATCGTGAAATGATAGCTCCTAGTAAGCTGATTCCAAAAATATATTGTTTCCATACATTTTTTTAAATAAGGGAGATAATTTGTTACTTCCGGTTTGAAAAATGTTACTTCCGATTATATTTGAATATTTACTTGACACTGATTCCAAAAATATCTGGTTCTATATACTTTTATATTAAAAAGTACAAAAAAAAAGCTATTTCCGGTTTACAAAAGGTCACTTCCGGTTGTTTTTTACAAGGTGTAATGGTTTGATATCTTTTTCTAAAAGTTGTATATCTTTATCATGTATACATATAGAATAAAAGCATAGGTCAAAATCTAGAACGTCAAATTAAGCTATGACCTTGAGATCAGTTTCAAGGTCATAAACCAAGGACCTCAAATCAAAAGACCATAGGTCTTTATTATATTTAGTTAATGAGTTATATCACCAAACGCGTATTTTTAAATACAAGAGGGTAGAAAACTCCCTTTTACATTCAACGTACGCTTGCAATCAAAATTTACATCTTATGACATGTCGCCACTAACAATTTAGTAAAAATAATTTGTTGATATCTTATACAGTCTTTGGATATAAGTGAAAATAAGCCAAATTCAAATATTAGAATATGACCTTGACCTTTGACCTTGACCTAATTTTCATTTTTTGGGACCAAGGACCTCAAATCAAAAGATCCTAGGTCTCTATCACTTATGATTTATAAGATAGAAATTCATATCACTTATATCAGATGCTTAAGGGGAAATAACTCTCATATGGAGCGGTCATATCGCTTCGGTCAAAATAGGACAAATCATGCGAAGGATATAACGAGCAATTTTGTAAAATAAATTTGTCATAATCTTTTACGGTTGCGAAGGAGATGCGCTAACAAGGAAAACAGTGTTTGGGGAGATAACTCCTACAAAGAAAAGTATTCGTTTACGCAGGGTAAATTTCAAAAGTGCATAAACTGTTCGATATCATATACCAAATATCTAAGCGACATATTGCGAAACAAATGTTTATCGCAAGAACAAAATTAGGCGGAAGAAAAAAAAAAAAAAATTAAAAACCAATTGTTCAGAGAACAATTGAAGGTCTTTCCATCAAAACAATGTATTTTGATATGAAAAGTTGTGAAACTAAGTTTAAAATGTCATTTCAATCGTCAAATGATAGCTCCTAGTCAGCTGATTCCAAAAATATATTGTTTCCATACATTTTTTTTTAAATAAGGGAGATAATTTGTTACTTCCGGTTTGAAAAATGTTACTTCCGATTATATTTGAATATTTACTTGACACTGATTCCAAAAATATCTGGTTCTATATACTTTTATATTAATAAAGTACTAAAAAATAGCTATTTCCGGTTTACAAAAGGTCACTTCCGGTTGTTTTTTACAAGGTTAAATGGTTTGATACCTTTTTCTAAAAGTTGTATATCTTTATCATGTATACATATAGAATAAAAGCAAAGGTCAAAATCTAGAACGTCAAATTAAGCTATGACCTTGGGATCAATTTCAAGGTCATAAACCAAGGACCTCAAATCAAAAGACCATAGGTCTTTATCATATTTAGTTAATGAGTTATATCACCAAACGCGTATTTCTAAATACAAGAGGGGAGAAAACTCCCTTTTACATTCAACGTACGCTTGCAATCAAAATTTACATCTTACGACATGTCGCAACTAACAATTAAGTAAAAATAATTTGTTGATATCTTATACAGTCTTTGGATATAAGTGAAAATAAGCCAAATTCAAATATTAGAATATGACCTTGACCTTTGACCTTGACCTAATTTTCATTTTTTGGGACCAAGGACCTCAAATCAAAAGATCCTAAGTCTCTATCACTTATGATTTATAAGATAGAAATTCATATCACTTATATCAGATGCATAAGGGGAAATAACTCTCATATGGAGCGGTCATATCGCTTCGGTCAAAATAGGACAAATCATGCGAAGGATATAACGAGCAATTTTGTAAAATAAATTTGTCATAATCTTTTACGGTTGCGAAGGAGATGCGCTAACAAGGAAAACAGTGTTTGGGGAGATAACTCCTACAAAGAAAAGTATTCGTTTACGCAGGGTAAATTTCAAATGCGCATAAACTGTTCGATATCATATACAAAATATCTAAGCGACATATTGCGAAACAAATGTTTATCGCAAGAACAAAATTAGGCGGAAGAAAAAAAAAAAAAAAAAAAAAATAATCAGAAGAAAAACAATAGGTCTTTCCACAGAAAAGTGGAAAGACCTAATAATCAGAAGAAAAACAATAGGTCTTTCCACAGAAAAGTGGAAAGACCTAATAATCAGAAGAAAAACAATAGGTCTTTCCACAGAAAAGTGGAAAGACCTAATAATAAGTTGAACAACAAAATTTAATCATTGTATTAACTATTCATGTGATTAACTTTTAACGACTCGTTACAATTAATCATATGATTAGTTTAACGACAAGTTGCATAACAGACTCCTGGCCTTCAATTTGTCGTTAAACTAATCATATGATAAATGTTAACCAGTCGTTAAAAGTAAATCACATCTTAGTGAATGCAATGATAAAATATTGTTGTTAAACTTATTTTTATCATTGTATTAGTTAGATAATTGTAACAGGATTCTTGGACGGAATCAAATGATTCGTCTCGATGTTTAAGATGTTTATTTGTACGATATAAATAAACAAACCTGAATGTACAAAAATAACAAAAAAATAAATACATAGACAATACGGTGTACAAAGGGATATAACTCTTATTTATATAACGGAAAGTACATGTAGAGAATACGATAAAATAGCTGTTCTCCATAAAAATACAAACAAATACTATTAAATTGTATATATTATAAATATATGAATTCAAACAAACTCAATTATAAAGTCAGGATTAAGTACTACATTATGGCCAATAATATTAGACTACTCATTCATAGATTTATGAATCAACTATTTGTTACTATAAAAGAGGGATGAAAGATACCAAAGGGACAGTCAAACTCATAAATCTAAAACAAACTGACAACGCCATGGCTAAAAATGAAAAAGACAAACAGACAAACAATAGTACACATGACATAACACAGAAAACCAAAGAATAAACAACACGGACCCAACCAAAAACTAGGGGTGATCTCAGGTGCTTTGGAAGGGTAAGCAGATCCTGCTCCACATGTGGCACCCGTCGTGTTGCTTATGTGATAACAAATCCGATAATGTTTACATGTAATAAAAGGGGGACGAAATATCCCAGAGGGACAGTTATAAAAAGTAAAATCACAAAAATACTGAACTCCGAGGAAAATTGAATCGGAAAGTCCCTAATTAAATGGCAAAATCAAATGACAAATCACATCAAACGAAATGACAACAACTGTCGTATAAATGACATACAGATAACTACTATTTACAAGACACAAACAATACATATACTGAACTAAAATTAAATATACAAACACGGACAATACAGTAAGTTTAAAAT
The DNA here is from genome assembly GCA_019925275.1 of Mytilus edulis. NCBI lineage: Eukaryota > Metazoa > Mollusca > Bivalvia > Mytilida > Mytilidae > Mytilus > Mytilus edulis. Next base: position 4,224,282 of record CM034361.1, read on the forward strand.
ACATTGAAGCACTGATCATACCATGTATATGGCTAAAAGGTTTATCTCCTATTTTGAAACATCACGAGATCAATATAACATGAGATACTCTGGTCCTGTTAAAAATACAAATATAACCTACATAAGTCTAATGAACTAAATAAAGGCAACTGTAGTATACCGATGTTCAAACTCATAAATCTATGGACAAAAAACAAAAAAATCGGGGTAACAAACTAAAACTGAGGAAAACAAATTAAATATAAGAGGAGAACAACGACACAACACTACAATGTAACACACACAGAAACGGACCAATCAACAGACAAAATCCCACGAGAATAACAAATATAACATCAAAATTAAATACATGAATTTGGGATAGACAAGTACCGTGACACGTCTTATCGCAATGTGAATGTTAACAATAGATTACCAAAATATTTATTAACGTTGCGTTAAAATGTAACACATACAGAAACGAACTATAATATAACAATGGCCATATTCCTGACTTGGTACAGGAAATTTTTAGGAAAAAAATGGCGGGTGGAACTAAAATATACACCTCGCTAAAAGTTAAGCAACACCTTAGTGTGTTTGCTTCATTTTTTTGTTTTAAAATTAAATTTGATACTGCATTGTTTTCATATATTTTGGTAATCTATTGTTAATCAACAGGTAAAAATTCAGGAATAGATTTTATTCCTAGGTATCTTAGAAAACAGGTTTTCAAAAGCTACATACAAGATTCATCCTTGCAAGTTTCGTGCATAAAAATAAGTAAGGTGTTTCACGTGACGTTTTGTCAGTGTATACGATAAATATTCTGTTTTAGTTAACAAGTGCACAGAAATGGCAAGTCATTGATATGCGCGCTACTGTTTTGAGTCTGCGCAGAATAGCTGTCCACTTTGGTGTATCATACAGTGTAATTTCGAAATTATTTACGCGTTATAGAGAAAGTGGTACCGTTGATGAGCGCGAACGTTCTGGTAGGCCACGTAAAACATCTGCAAGAGAAGATGACAGGGCTCTTTCACAGTCAGCTTGTCGACATCCATTCACTAGAACTCGCCGCTTACGCGAGAACTGGATAATACATGGTCGCGTGAGTCTACAAACTCTTAATCGCAGACTAAATTATGCAAACTGACGTGCCCGTAGGCCAGTCAAAAGACCATTGCTAACTCTCAGGCACCGTCAAGCTTAACGTCAGTGGTCACGTGATCACCGACATTGGACTTTGAGACAATGGCGTCGAGTCCATTAATCTGACGGGAGCAGATTTCTCCTACATCATATTGAAGGGCGCATGCGCGTATGGCGTCCTCGGAATACATAATACAGGGAACAGCAAGTCCTTGGAACTACAGCGTTTGGTGGTGTGGGGTTTGACAGTTTTGGACCTCTATGTTCTGGATGGGACTATGACGGGTAAAAAATATCGCGATACCATCATCCGGGATATCGTTGTGCCTTATTCTGACAATCATAATCTAGCAACTAGACCGATATTCATTTGCCTACGATAATGCTAGGCCACACAGAGCATGCATTGTTGCAGATTATTTACGTCAGGAGACAATTGACACTATTTCTTGGCCAGCCATGTCACCGGATATGAATCCCATTGAGCATGTCTTGGATAATATTATGAATAATTATAACTGTTCAGTCGGGTATAACGAGGGTATCAATAGAACGTCTTTATTTAAAACCAAAGTTTATTAATACCAGTATATGTTATAGCAACATAGAAATTCAAACACTTTGGTACAAGTGAGTACATATCGAGAAAGCTCGTAGTAAACCAATAAAAAATCCTCCAGATAGAGATGTCCTCATAAACAGTATGATAAAAATAAACCTGATTTTGAATACTGAAATTTCAAAACTATCAGTGTACATGGTATGCACAAGAATGACCTAAGGTAGAAATGCAATAGCGATAATATCACCAATATCTTACTCAGTTTAATCAAAGTTTGAAGATGTGCCAACTGCAAAGCAAATGTCTGATTAGGAAGCCCATCTATCTTGCTTTGTTTTATTATGCGCTACACGTTAAAGAACGATTTAAATTCGGTTATTTTATACAGAGCGAAAGCGAGGGGTAAAATACGAATATAAGTGCCTAATCCATGGTTTAATAAAACAAATCTACGGCTGCAATGAATTATTCCGATTCTAATAGGATAAAAAGGGTAATTTTATCACGTTTTGACTGTTTTGTTTTACCAACTGTATATTTAAAAATCAGAAATTTCGTTATTTTATATTGTATTGAGTTTGAAACATTATTCTTTGAGCTTCATCAACACACCAATGTTTGAAGAACACTTATTTAATACCAATCAATGATAAACGCATGTGACCTCATATAAGTAATGTGTATTCAGTTTCAAGATGGCGCACAACGAACACGAATATATTTCGTGGAAGTAGTCTGTCATGAACTTGGATTTCTGATTGAATTTGTAGACATATAATGTGTTCGATAAAAATAAAAAAAACCTTACATTTGCACCTAGAAATGTTCTTTTAAACTGATTTCATTACATTCTGAGGCGTACAATAAGCTGAAAATATAATCAGGGGTTTTCCGTGTTATAGTAATTCAAAGACCGAATACCAATGCTTTAAATTTTATTAGCAAGACATAAGACCTAAACTGACTTTAAAATATCATACAAAAGCACATATAAAAAACAGTATCTATTGAAAAGTATTAGTGTCCAACAGATTAACTTGTCATTGTCAAAGTGATTTTCATTATGACAAACATATATTCAACAATAGAATTAATTAAACAAAAATATATAGGTAATAAGTGAGATAAACGGATTAACAAATTGTCACTATAGCACTTAAAATACAAGTCTGAATTGGCTTTATTTCTAGGTCACATTTGTCCATATCTTCCTGGTTATAATCGCCACTACGCCACCTAAACTCGGATTCCAAATTTGCTGAATTGAAGCACTTTTTCTTTGGTTATCTTCGTGGGTATCCTCCTCGGCGTTGGCGTTGATGGAAGTTGGTGGAATATTTTATATAATTTATACGCAAACTTTTAATTTGCGTCTCGGCGATTGAAATTTATGAAGCAAATTTTGATGTTCGCGTATATCGTCAATATTTTGTACTTTGAATTATGAATTTCGTTTTTAATTGTTTTTGATAACATGACAGTCTTGAATTTCATCATTTTTCAAATACATTGTTAAACGGTTTCTAGGGTCAGTTTAATTAAGGTTTTCCTTTTTCAAACGCAATATTTCTTTTTTTTAAATTTTCCGTTCTACTCAGCTAACTCCTGCTTGATCGTTTGGATTAGCCGAACTTGTTGTAAACGTTCCAAATTTAATGTGTGTCCGAACTGTTCCTTAACATTACATAATCTTTCATTACGGTATCCAATTTTGACTTTTCACATTTGAGAACAGCGATTTCTTTGAGGAGTTGCGGTGACACTCTTTTAAGTTGTTTAAGCGCTGTTTGGCGCATTCGTCCTGTATGGAGCATGTACAAATAGAGAATTCCTTGTCCTCGAGTTCTTGAAACGCAAATTGAGACATTTGTTTCTTCTTTTGATTTCGATTTCTTCTTTGGTAATGGTTGCTGACAAATGACTTTACGTCAAAGTTACACATGCGGGCAAAACATGTCCATGGTGTATGTACTTATAACAATAAGCGTTAACAGCATAACACCGGTGGTATGTTAAAACATTCAATGTCTTACCGCAATATTTGCACAGAAAGTCTAAACAGGTATCTTTTTTTTCTCATCGGAAACGGATGTTCATTTCTGCAAGGCTGGTAATTATAAGGTCCTTCCATACTGCTGCTTCTGAAGATATTCATATGCTAGATTGTGGGAACTAGCTTAGGATCGTGCCACGGGTAGCCTCAACCAATATATAACCGGGGTTTTTCCGTGTTATAGTGATTTAAAGACAGAATAACAATACTTAAAACTTTATTAGCAAGGTCTGGACAGTACCAGACCTAAACTTATTCTAGAATTTCAAACAAAAGCACATTAAAAAAAATAGCGTCCAACGGATTAACTTGTCATCGTCAAGGTGGTTTCCATAACGAAAAACATATATCTAACAGGAGAATTAATTAAACAAAAAAAAGGTAAAAGGTGAGATAAACGGATTAACAAATTGTCACTATAACACTTAAAATAAAAGTCTGAATTGGCTTTATTTCTAGGTCACATTTGTCCATATCTTCCTGGTTATAAAAACGCCCGGTGTTTACATTTTAAAATGTAAGCATACATAGGACGTCACCTTATTTAACGCCACTCAAATAATAACTAGAATGGACTGATTTGGTTTTTTTTGCATCAGAATAGAGATAACCGTAATGAAGCTTGGCTTACGTAAAACGTGGGTTTCACTCTCGCAAATTGAGTTTACCTGGTCGTATTGACATTTCTCTTCCTAATCAAATATTTTTTTGAATGTTCCTCAATTTGGAATTGTGACTGTCGATCATATATCTATAAATGACAGTGTTAAGTATTAGAGATGTTTTAAAGGTTTTGCCGTTCTCATGTATCTTGATTATGGTTTAATTGAAGACAGTAATTTTGATTTTGCCTTCAGTGAAAACACATATATAAGACATTTTTTTGTAGGAGTTTGTTCTATGGAGAATTTTTCGTTTCAGTGTAAAAAATACTTAGGTACGATGAGTTGGGAAAAGCATTACTGATAATTGACAAATTTAATGCTGATTTCCCGTGCAATATGTCTTGTATATAGTATAATAGAATTAATAACCAAAGGTATCTCGATGTTATTTAGTCATAATTCAAAATAAAAGGAAATTAGTTTGAAATCTGTATTTTTGATACTGAATGGACTCGAATTGTAAAAAGAAGCATTAACAAATGGACATTAATCTTAATTATTAATCATGAACTTGTGACTAAAATATAATTATAAATATGCAATGTCATATCTTTTTCTACTGTTTTAACAAAAAAACCGGCCGATTTCAGTGGTTTTTTTTAGTGCTACGCTAATCGTATTAATTTGGAACAGAAATAAACAACACTTCGTGTAATTATGAAAATGCCAGTTCGATAGCATTTGGTTAGAGCGATTAAAATTCAAGTTTTAATGAGATTGCCTTAAGTTCAAAGGACAGGACTTTTATATGTCCACTGTACATGTAAAAATTGTACTTTTTAGGAGTCATTCATCACAAAAATTATAACATACTCACAACAATACAGTACAATCATCACATAAGTAATGTCTAGAGCAACAAACTAATTGTTCATCATTCAAGCTAAGGTATTTAATATAACATGAATAACTTGGTCGTGAAAATTTGAGGTAAGTTAGATATTAATCTTCAAAAACGTCCAAGACAATCACATAGACAGTTTGCAATCGCATTCCAATGACATATTTCTTGATCTTATGTGAACTGTAGATTAATTTACGTTCTGTTTGTTTTCAAGCATTTATTTAGACCATTGTGAAATAAAAATGAAAATATTTTGTCTTCCATTCTTTTAATTTTATATTTCATATGTCATATTTCTACGGCGTCAAGTTCAAAACTTGAATGTGTACATCTGTAACACACAACATATCCCATGCAACAATGTCAATAATCAGTGAATGTCACGGTCAGTTTGAAATTCTTAAGCGTAGGACAAATCATACACTTTTGTCTTAAATCGGACAATGTTTTGTTATTACTTTTTACTGTTGAAATTTGTTGTTATGTTATGATAATTAGTTAATTACTTTGAGCAATGTATTATTGTTGACCATGCGAGATTCTTTTACTTTATTTTGTAAAATATGGTGTAAACGGGAGAAATCTAACAAAAAAGTCACTCGATTCCTTTTTAAATAAACGTCTAAATATTGTTGATAAACCCATATCACATTCCGAACATAATTTAGAAATATATAAACAAGTAAGTAATACGCCCATTTCTAGGAGTAAAAACAAAATTCAAGTACTCGCAAAGCGTTTAGTGTTCGTACCGGCTGACAAAGCAGCCAAAAATGATTGATTGATTGTTGTTTGCTTTACGCCGCATTAGCACAAAAAGGCTATATAGCGGCGACAGCCAAAAATGTGTTGGTGGTATGACGCAAACACTACACGAAAGTCCTTAAGAATGAAATTATATGTTCCACTTCCTTCAACTACTTTCAAGGCCGTACGTTGCACAGAAAGTCATATAGTAAATAACAATGTCACTACCACAGCTCAGTTCAATGCATCTTCTGAACATTTGAAGTTCTTCATTATGTATTGATTACCTAAACTACACAAAAAAAAAAAACACGTAAAATATCGTTTAACTTCGGCCTCTTGTAAGTGTTCTACTACTAATCTGTCAGTGCTTTAACGAGTTCCTGAACTGCTACCAAAGAACGTGTCATAAATTTTTGTAATAAAACATATACAAAAAATAGTGGAATTAACCATTTTTGGAGTGTAAAATATTCTTTGGATATTTTAGATATATAACGTGCTTTTAATTGTCCTTTTGATTCGGTTGACAGTTTTGACCTTTCCAATCTTTATTCTTCACTTCAACCCAATTTCATCAGACCAAATTTTTTCTATTGAAATAAATTGTCGTTTGATAAATTCTGATTGCAAATAAATTGGGAAGAGTGTCGTCAGTTTATTTAAGATTCTCAGTCAAACTATCGTAAAATCTATTGAAACGGGAGAAATCTGACAACAAGTCACTCGATTCCCATTTAACCCCCCCCCCCCCCCCCCCCCCCCCCCCCCCCCCAAAAAAAAAAGTAAAATATCATTTCATATCGGCCTCTAGTTAGTGTTGTACTACTAAAATGTCAGTGCTTAAACGAGTTCCTTAACTGCTATCAAAGAACTTCTCATTAATTTTTGTAATAAAGCATATGAAAACAATGAAATTAATCATTTTTAGAGTGTTAAAAAATCTTTGAATGTTTTAGATAAATTACGTGATTCTGATGGTAATTTTGATTCGTTTGATAGTTTTGACCTTTCAAATCTTTACTGTACACTTCCAATCAATATCATCAAACACACGTTTTTCTATTGAATTAAATGATCGTTTGATAAAAAATCTGATTGCAAACTTTTTTGCTGCAACTCATATTAAGCCTTTTTCCCAAATGAGAAAGGTAACCATGCTAGAAATAGTTACTCAAGGTGTGATAAAATAATTAAAGTCGTAAATTTTCTCATTGACAACATTTAATATGTTATAGGTACTCATATGGACATCAATTGTGCCCCTTTATAGCAAACGTATTCCTGTACTGTTATGTATCACAGTTTATGGCCAAACTCAGTAAAGATCCGTAAAAAATTCATTTAAATGATAAATTCAACAACACGTACCGTTATCTTGATGATATTTGCCGTTAGATAATCAAGAACTCTCTACATACACAGCCGAAACTTACCCAAATTATTGACCTTAAATAAATCAAATATAAACAGCAATAACTGTTCTGGTCTAGATTAAGATATTTCACTTTTACACCAGAAACTCTACAAAAAAATACGAAAAAAGGGATGATATTACTCTCCCTATTGTTATTTTCCCTTTTTTGGACGGTGATGTTCCTTTATCGCCGTCTTACGATGTTTTTTATATTCCAACTCGTTCACTATGTTCGTGTCTGTAGTGACGCTTTGGATTTCAATGATCGTAGTAATGTATTACTGATAAATTAAAAAGTCAGGGATATCGTTCTTAAAACCTGTATTAAATACTAAGATTTAGTTTGCATGTTTGGCTATACCTTGAGAAAACTTATTTCAAACGGAATAGAACATCCTAAATTTTACGTTGATGTTGTTTACCGAGCCCAGAAATTAAGATACGATCTAGATAAAATAATCAATCTTTTAAAGAAACTTATTTTAAAAGGTTCCCAATGCAACATGTAAAGATATCTTTGAATATTTTTTCATGTATAAATATTGACTTTGTTATCAATAAATTAAAACCATACTAAATAGTATTGGTATATACATATGCACTTTCACGCTACCTAATTTGTCGATACCTAAATTTTGAAAGTGCACAAGGTCATGATTTTCTCTTACTGTTAATGACGTCTTTACACTAAATCCTTTGGGTGTTGGATGTGTACTGATTGATACTTTAGTCTTAGATAATTGATTTTTTATTAGTTGTTATTGGCTAACTGTCAGTAACCATGAGTTCTCTCAGATCTATATTTAGTGTCTTTTTGTTTTTGGGATATACATGCACCCTCTGTGTTTTTGTTAGATGTATTTCTATTTGTATCCATCTGATGAGTTAAGACTTTTTTTAACTGATTTTCATAGTTCGTTCCAATGTTGTACTGTTACACCACTGTCCCAGGTTAGGGGAGGGTTGGGATCCCGCTTACATGTTTAACCCCACCACATTCTGCATGTATGTGCCTGTCCCAAGTCAGGAGCCTGTAATTAAGTGGTTGTCAATTGTTGATGTGTTACAAATTGGTACCTTAAAAACTTGGTTATCAGATCGCATCGATTAACAATGGCAATAACACAAAGCACATAGATTGTATAAACTAATCAAGATAAAAAAAAAAAGAAATATTGGTGTACAGTTACTAATATTTATGGTCCGCTTTAGTTTAGAGTTCCCTCAGTTTTACTGTTTTTCTGCATCAATTTAGAGTGCCAACATGTCCTCGTTTTATTCAAAATATTGAATCGTCACCAACAATCAGTAGTTTTCATATTTGATTCTGGTTTGAAAAATAAAGGAATTGACCGCATCGGGCAAAAACTGACCATATTTGAACTTTTTTAGGAAAATTATATAGGCGCGTATCATATTTTTTTTTACAGTATACTTGTAAACTCAAAACTATTGTATAAATCAAATTATATTGGTAGACCATAACTACATAATATTGCCCTCAGCAATTTTGAGTTCCAGCATGTTCTCTTTTCAGTCAAAATATTGAACCGTCACCAACATTCAGTAGTTTTCAAATGTCAGGCTGGTTTGTACAACAACAATATTTGACGGCATCAAACAAAATTGACCATATTTACACTTTATTATAAAAATTATATTGCCTTATCCTATATCAGTAAATTTGTTAACTCATTATAATATAGGTACACAATGACTACAAACATTTTGCCCACATCACTTTAGAGTGCCATCATGTTTTCTTTTTATTCAAAATATTAAATCGTCACCAAAAATCAGTAGTTTTCATATCTCAGTCTGGTTTGTATAACAAAGATATTTTACCGCATCAACCAAAACTGACGATATTTCCATTTTATAACATTATATAGGCGCATATCATAATTTGGTAAATTTGTTAACTCAGGATGGATTTTTTGAATTTTGTGAAATACTAAGGCTTTTCTACCTCAGGCATAGATCACCTTAGCTGTATTTGGCAAAACTTTTAGGAATTTTGGTTCTCAATGTTCTTCAACTTCGTACTTTATTTGGCCTTTTTAACTTTATTGGATTCGAGCGTCACTGGTGAGTCTTTTGTAGACGAAACGCGCGTCTGGCGTATATACTAAATTTAGTCCTGGTATCTATGATGAGTTTATTGTATAATCAGATGACAGCAATATTGGAACACATTAATTTCACATTTTCCCGCTTCAATTTAGAGTGTCAGTACTGTTACCTATTATTCAAAGTATTGAACCGTCACTAAAATTAACAGTTTTCACATTTCTGGATGATTTGTATAACGAAACGTTTTTACTGCAACATCCAACACCGACCATATTTGTACTTTATAATGTAAAAATAGACATGCTTGAGGCGGTATCGTCTGAAAATAGTATTCTGACTGACCATATTCATGATATTTGCACTTTACTATAAAAATTATATAGCCTCATCATAAATCAGTAATATTGGTACACAGTGACTACAAAATAGTGTACTCATCAATTAAGAGTGCCATCACTTTTCAAATGTTCAACCGGCTCTTAAGTCAGTATTTTTTTTCATATTTCAGGATGGTTTGTAAAACAAAACTTTTTGACCGCATCATCCAAAACTGACCATTTTTGTACTTTATAATGAAAATAATGACACGTATGAGGCGGTTTCATTTTGAAATAGTACATAGTATACCGACTGACGATATTCATGATGTTTGCACTTGTATATGAAATTTATATAGTGTCATCATAAATCTGTAAATTTGTTAAATGGGGATGGATTGCGAATTGTTTAAAACAAATGACATCAATACTGGTACACAACGACTACAAAAAAATGTCCGCATCAATTAAGGTTGCCAGCATTTCTTCTTAGTATTAAGAATATTGACACGTCACTTAAGTCAGAGGTGTCGTTTCAGGATGGTTTATTATATAAAATATTAATATATTTATAAATAAAATTATTTAACAGAATCATCCAATACCGAAAAGTATAAGGCGTTATCATCTGGGAATAGTAAATAGGCTGACTATCAGTGTATTATATCGGCTGCTTAATTGATTGTTGGTTGCGAAACGTTCAGGCGCAAATATTGCGTACATGTTCAGGACGAGTCTACTCTGTCAGACTTTTCAGATATCTTTTTAATCGGTAAAAATTAATATACTGAAATTGACAAAATGGTTCAAAACTATACTACCGTATATATCCGGGCATTATACAACTTTCGTTTGAACATTCCTTCAGAAATAGTAAATATAAGGCAAACAAAGTAAATTACAATGAAAGAGGGACAACAGATACTAGAGGGACAGTCAAACTGATAGACTGAAAATAGACTGACAACGTCATGGCTAAAAATAAAAAGACAAACAGAAAAACAATAGTACAGAAGAAACAACATAAAAAACCAAAGACTAAGCAACACGAACCCCACCAAACACTGGGGTGGTCTCGGGTGCTCCGGAAGGGTAAACAGATCCTGCTCCACATGTGGCACCCGTCGTGTTGCTTATGTAATTACAAATCCGGTAAATAGTCTAATTCGGTAGGTCACATTCGTGAAAAGAGAAGGGTATTGTAGTTACGACATAAGATCATGCAATGTGTAAAATTATATTAAGGATGAGGATATAAAAACTGGAGAACGAAGCAACGTGAAACGTATTGTGTATATCCAATCATATAAAAACAATTTGCCTATGCGTTGGTTAACCTTTTTATCCGCACTCAAATTAAAAAAAAAGTTTCTTTAGTGAAACCTGTATGTATCAATGTCGACCAACAAGTGTGAAATTTAATAGCGATTTATTCAAATATACAAGAATATAATGAGTCACTTATTTGAGTATAATAATCTGCATTGTTGGGAAAAAGAACAATACGATAATTGGTTACATAATAAAATTATAATATGAACAGTATTCAAATCGGCAATCTGTCATAAGCAAATCTGTCTTCATGTCTGGTACGGAGCTGACCTATGGACATGTCTGGTCTGGAGCAGACTTGTCAACAGGTCTGCGGCAGTCCAAGAAAAACAATATTTTGTGGATATCTCATATGGTTTCTAAGGAGAAGCGATAATAAGCCAAAATAAAGAACGTGAACTTATCCTCATTTTCTTGTGGATCAAAGACCTTAAATCCAAAGATCATAGGCCTCTATTACTTAGGGTTTACAAATTACAAATACATATCACTTTTACATGTATCAAAGACGCAAGGAGAACTAAGTCTCATATGGAGTCTCTGGATCGCTTCGTTCAATTTTGTCTAACACATTCCAAGAGTAAACAAGCAATTTGGAAAACTAATTGTCTGTTTCTTGTACTGTAGCCACGGATGAGACATAACAAGGAAACCCGTGTGATCACTTAATCAGTGCCAGTTTCAACAGCAAATAAACTGCTCGATATCATATACCAAATATAATATAAGTGTAATCAGGTCGTATCTATTTGAAATACTTTTTCAGATGTATCAACATTAAAAACTGGCACATGTACCTCACCATGCTCAGGGGTCTGTTTGAGGTCCTATATTATTCGTATCTATTATTAATTTGCCTTTATATAATCCTATTCATAATAATAGCACCATTTATGTGATTGGAAAAGACAAGAGGTATATAAGTCAAACACTTGATAATGTATCAGAAAATACTTGTCATTGGTGTGATGAAAAGAAAATGTTAGTAAATGTGTCATAAACAAATACAACTTGTATAAGTTCATAACAAAAACTGTCTGCCATTTGCAATGACACATAATATATATCCATTAATGGCCATCATATTGATGAAAGTGACATTGAAAAGGAACTTGGTATTTTTGTTAACGCAACTCTGTAATGGTATGTTCGTATTTATTATATTATAAAAAAGTCAATTCTTGATTAGCGTTACTTATAAAAAACAAGAAATACATGAATCATAATACACGAATTTCATTTTACAATGCTTATATTCTTCAACATTTGGATTATTATTGTTCAGTATGGAGAAAATATAACAAGTTTTTAATTGAGAGTTTACTAAAATTACAAACGATGGGCTGCTAGAATAGACCATTTTCGAGTTATGTCCCTCACCGGAAAATTTCGTGAATTAATTGCGCCTTTATGACGTCATTTACCAGAAAGAGGGAACCACCTCTATCCCTGCACTATTAAAGTTCATTAATTGTCTTTGTGATCGTCATTGTGCAGAAAAGCCACACAATCGGACTTACATTTCACGCGTGAATGAATTTTCAACAGGGCATACGTCCTACAAAGTAAAGAATATTCAAGCAACAATTGAGTCACTTTAATTCATGTTTGAATGGCTTGCATATTATTGTAACAATTAAGCAAATACGTAATTTTGAAATTACAATGACATATTGAGAACATGTTATTGTTACAAGTATTTATAGTTCCATAATAATCGTTTAACCATCGTACAGTTCATTCCCGATGTTGCTGCGTAGCGAAGTTGGTAGATAAGACATCCGAAGACTTATGTCGGTTGAAGTACAAAAAATGTAAGCATTCAATGTTCATGAAAACAAAGTTTTCTGCTTTTTTCCAGCATTGTATATTATTCATATTACATGAACACTCTTTATGAATGAAGGCGACAAAAAAAATATCACAAAACGCGTGGTCACATTTAGTTTTCGAGTCAACATTCCATGATTTTATGTAAAGTTTAATCCAGTTTGTGTTACACAAAGTCTTTGTATCGCGATGTTAACATACGCTTGAATGTCCCTTTGATATCTTTCCTCTCTCTTTTACAAGTAATTAATACACAAGTCTTTTTAGTCAAAACTAATGAGAAACACGTTGTGTTATTTCATTTATAGATGTTTAAAGATTTTCGTCAAGATCCGTTGTCTTTGAAGATTGTTTGCTTAGTATCGTTCATTACAAATTCTTGTACTGTTCGTTGTGCGTTTTGACTATATTCAAAGCCGACCAATATGATAGAAATATGCATGTGACTACTTTCAAAGCTTATTTAAATTGAAAAAAAATTGCCATAAAATAAGTTGCAGTTATGGATTTTCTAATCCTGAATATTTTTAAATCTATGACACACTAATAGCAAACTCACTAAATATCTCTTAACATGCATGATAGGAACGTGCATCACCTCAAGTCGATGTATCAACAATATTAAAGTCATCAAATGAATATTTTCAGTTATTGCATGTCCAATTATCATATAAAACCACAATAAAATCGCAATCCCACATCAGAAATGATCGCATGGTGATAATGCATCTCAATTACAGTTTAAATGCATCGCATTTAATAATCGATATTCTAGATTCTGTTGCTTTAAAAACACATTTTTCGACTGTTCATTGCAAGGTCAGATTCTAGTGAAATTGTGTTAAAAAAACATACATATATGTTATAAAAATTCACAAAAGTGTATCCCTCATTTTCTTTTCTTGTATATGAATAATGATGACACACTTTGAAAACCAATTTATGTTCACACAATGCCAGTTTGGAAGGTCACTGTGTAAATGTATACACCCACAAACATAAAGACCAGGAAGTTGATGCTACATGTACAATTATATAATTTTAAAATTACAGGTAATTCGTCGAATTTGTTTGGTAGTCATTTAAGAACTTCTTGGGTACATTAAGAATAAAATGATTTCCTTAAATTGATTAATCTCCATATTAGTAAAGACAAGCCAAGCAAACCGAACAATCAAGTCTATATATATATATAACATCTTCATGCCTTATATATCATGTACTGTAGTACGCCGCTAGATTAAAACTGACGAGGAAAAGTAACACACGGCCAGCGAAAGCCAAGCAAACCGAACAATCATGTCTGTATATATATATCATAAAAAGTAAAATCACAAAAATACTGAACTTAGAGGAAGATCAATTGGGAAAGTCCATAATCACATGGCAAAATCAAATAACAAAACGCATCAAAAACGAATGGACAGAAACTGTCATATTCATGACTTGGTACAGGCATTTTCAAATGTAGAAAATGGTTGATTAAACCTGGTTCTATAGCGCTATATGCATGCGAAAGACATTGAAAAATTATCTTTGAGTTCATATGCAACTCTAAAATCGCAGTCTTACTTTCTGAAAAGTGTTTTAAAAGTTTACAAATAATTATCTATAAGCAAAATACATACCCATTTAGAAATATTGGTAATACGTCCAACACACACACACATATATATATATAATTGGTGTAATTTTCAGACTTATATATATATATATATATATATATAAGTACGTCTGAGTCATATACAACTCGTCTAAACATCAATTCAACAATGTTAGATCTGTAAATTTGTATAATATATATATATTTCAATGTAAGGTATTTTAATATAGTGTAGATCCTTGTGGAAATCAATTGTTATACATTTGAAGGTCAATATATTTTACCTATAAATGTTTCAAAGTATAGAAACAGGTTGAAATATATTATAGTTGGTCAATATGAAATTGCAGGTATTTGTGTACTTGTATATATACAAGCAACTCACAGGGTGAAGGTTAAATCTGTCATTTATGATATTTGTTTTTAAATTTTGTTTCTGAATTCTATTGTTGTAAATACCTGTATATTTTTGTTTTTTTATTTATCATCGAGTATTTTAAAAAAAAACCAAAGGTGTCACTAAATCTATTACACATATGGTATTTAAATTGTCAGGGGTTGAGAGAATATGGAAAAAGAATCAGACTAATAACAACAGAAATGCAATAGTATATTTTAGACCAATAGGGAAGAATTGTTTTAATGAACATAGACATTGATAAACATATTTTTACTTTTGTAAACCTTTACGCCCCAAACACATATAGAAATAGAAATATCTTCTTTTTGAAAAAAGCTTTAAGTGTCATTGAAAAATATAGCCTTGGTGTAATTATTATAGGGGGAGATATGAATGATACTCCCAATATAAATGATAGAAAAAGTAATAGAAAAGATGAACAGAAAATAAAAAATAAGACAAATGCGTTGAAAAGTTTAATAAAAAAAACTAAAAGCTCGTTAGTCAAGACGTGAGACCTAAAGTACTCGAAACTGATATGAGACCCGCTACAATTTAATATACAGACCTTCTAGCGCTTTCACATAAAATTAATCATTGTCAGGTGGAGAACGGAAAGAGTTATTTTAGATTGTACAATTGTTTTCTTCAAGACGAATCATACATTCATTTCTAATAATTTCATAGAAAAATATGAAAAATTAAGAAACCGAAAAAGCTTAGCAATCGTGTGAGATCTGTTTAAAAGAGACGTAAAGGAGACAACTATTGAACATTGTAAAATTAAAGCTAAAAATAAAAGAGATGAAATTAAAAGATTAGAACAAGACCTAAAACTTTTGATGAAATTAATAATAACAACCTTGATGAAAAGAAATAAAATTGCCGAACATAAAAGAGGGACGAAAGATACCAGAGGGACAGTCCAACTCATAAATCGAAAATAAACTGACAACGCCATGGCTAAAAATAAAAAAAACCCAGGCAAACAATAGTACACATGACACAACATAGAAAACTGAAGAATAAGCATCACAAACCCCATACAGATTCAATGACGAAAACCAAAGGAATGCTACAAACTCTATATTTTGATAAAAAAGAAGGGGCGCAAATATGATCAAGAGTTAAATGGATAACAGAAGGCGAAAAATAAATACAAAATGTTTTTGGGATTAGAGAAATTGAGACAGACGAGTAAACATATTACTGTTATTAGGGACAGTGAGGGGGAAATAACTGAGAATCAAGGTAAAATATTAGAGGTCAGGATTTATTATGTAAATCAATATACGTCAACTAAGCCAGATTAAGGAGAAATTGAGAATTACATTTAAAATACAAAAAATAAACTACAAACTAAGTAGACGAAAATAATGAAATTGAAGGAAAACTGACATTATAGGAATGAACAAATTCTGTCATTAAAATGAAACTTAACAAAACGCCTGATATTGATGGTCTTCTAATTGAATTTTATAGATCTTACTGGTCCAATTTACAATATTATGCTGTAGATGTCATAATTTCCATCATAGGAACGGAAATGTGTGTACCAAGAAGATATAGTTTTTTAAGAAAGATCTATGGAGAAAAATTGAAAGTATGATGATTTAAAGACAAATTTAAGAACGTTTTTCGTCAATTTTATGAGCTTTCTATACAAATGGGCACGAATTTGAAAGAATTCAATCAATCATATTTCAGAAAAAGAAGAGATAAACGCATTATTTTTTCGATACAGTTCAACGAGCTAAAAGAGGGACGAAAGATACCAAAGGGACAGTCAAATTCATAAATCTAAAACAAACTGACAACGCCATGGCTAAAAATGAAAAAGACAAACAGAAAAACAATAGTACACATGGCACAACATAGAAAACTAAAGAATAAACAACACGAACCCCACCAAAAACTAGGGGTGATCTCAGGTGCTCCGGAAGGGTAAGCAGATCCTGCTCCACATGTGGCACCCGTCGTGTTGCTTATGTGATTACACATCCGGTAAATAGTCTAATTCGGTAGGTCACATTCATGAAAGGGAAGGGGATTGTAGTTACGACGTAAGGAACATATCCGATAACATTTGTGAAACGGTTATTCCATAACGGTCAACCAACTCGTGATGGCGTCCGTAAAATTTACGAAGGGATGATTTCAACTTCACCATTTGGAACTCTTGGTTTAATAGCTTCCTTGTGAGCAGTAACCCTCTATCAAGAAAATCATGATAGAAAATGCAAGCACGGGAATATCGTATCAATTGGGAGATATATACCCCGTATGCAGGTGCTGCTGGAATGTTGCTACTTAGAAATGTAAAGTTCACAATTGGAAAGCAGAAATCATCTCGTTTGTCGTAAAGTTTTGTTTTCAACCGACCCTCATTGTCAATTTCTAGATGTAAGTCAAGATATGAAGCCGACTTAACTGTATCTGTAGTATCCTTTATCTTCAATTCGATGGGATAGATGCGTTCCACATAGTCACCAAAGTTTAAATTGTTTAGTGAAAGAACGTCATCTATATAGCGGAAAGTAGAGTTAAAGGATATTGCTAACTTCTCATCTTTCTTCCTAAGAAGTTCCTGCATGAAGTCAGCCTCATAATAATAAAGAAACAAGTCGGCAAGTAGAGGGGCACAGTTTGTTCCCATTGGGATGCCGACAGTCTGTTGAAAAACACGTCCTCCGAACGTTACAAATATGTTGTCAATCAAGAAATCAAGCATCTTGATAATATCGGTTTCAGAGAATTTTTTGTTTGAATCAGAGTGATTCTTTACAAAGTATGATTTATCCCTCCCTAAGACAAGATACTTGTATCTACGTTGGCCATTCTTTTTTATGAAGCAAAGTAATACCAACTCTTTCAATTTGTCTTTTAGTTTGGAATGTGGAATACTTGTGTAAAGAGTAGAACAGTCAAATGTTTTAATACTGTTACAAGATGAAAGAGAGTTAGATTGTATGTACTCTAAAGGAGTGTGCCAAATTTAAAGAAAATCTGTGACATAGCTCATTTACTGTAACTTGATCATAAGTGTTACCCTTGTCCGTTCGTCCCGAACGTCCCAAACGTCCCACAAAATTGGTTTCCGTTATGTAACTTAAGTTTGCCTCAACCAATTGTTATAAAACTTTAATACAATGCTTATTGCCACAAAACACAAATCAAGTTTGAAATTGAGTGGCGTCACTATTACCGTTTATGAGTTATGCCCCTTTATAAACATAAAAATTGCTGAATTTTTCGTTTCCGTTCTCTAACTGAAGTGTGCCTCAACCAAATGTAATAAACTTTAAACACAATGACCATTACCACAAAACACAAATCAAGTTCGACCTTGATTGGCGTCACTTTTACCGTTCATGAGTTATGCTCCTTTATAAACATAAAAAAATGCTGAATTTTTCGTTTCCGTTCTGTAACTTAAGTTTGCATCAACCAAATGTTATAAAAATTATACATAATGCTTATTACCACAGCACACAGATCAAGTTTGAAATTGATGGCGTCACGTGAATCCTGCATCTGTATATGGAAGTTGACTCATGCATATTAACAAGCGGGAGCATCTGTGGCCAATAGACACATTCTCTATTTATCTTTTTTAATTTATTTAAACAACCAATATTATATATGTTATACAAGTCTTTGTGAATACGTTTCCGTATAGGTGTATTTATGACGTAAATATAGGATATGAGTTTATAAAGGATGTTTGTTCGCGGAATTTTAAGTTGTCCGCTTCATATTCAAACAAAGTACTGACGTGCTGTTTACTCGGATAAAAGATCTAATGGATAGCAAATAAATAAAAAAAAAGTTCTAGTTTGACCATTCAAGTGCATCGTTAATTGTCATTTTAAATTGTCTGCATGATAGTAACCAATTCCGAATGTGAGCGTTTAAATAGTGAGATCATGTTATCTGTAATATCAAAAGTAAACGCCTTTTATAGCTAAGCATAAATATCAAAATGTAACTAAAGGGCATGCAGGATTAAGATATATAGTAAAAACCAATTGAAGATCCATAGTTCAATTCAGAAAATTTGGATAAAAAAATAGTAAGTCTGGTGTTAAGAGATAGCTTTTCTCAATGCTCTTCAACTTTGTACTTGTTTGGATTTATAAATATTTTGATATAAGCGTCACTGATGAGTCTTATGTAGACGAAACGCGCGTCTGGCGTACTAAATTATAATCCTGGTACCTTTGATAACTATTCTCACATTGAATCCAAAAATGCATTGTTTAAGAAACGTTTTCAGTAACAAAGGGAGAAAATAAGCCACTTCCGGATGAATCAAAGTCTTTTCGGTGTCAAATATAAGCTTACTTTAAGCTGATTCAAAACAAATATGGTTTCTATATACTTTTGCCTGATAAAATGAAGATAAAAGAGGGACGAAAGATACCAAAGGGACAGTCAAACTCATAAATCTAATATAAACTGACAACGCCATGGCTAAAAATGAAAAAGACAAACAGAAAAACAATAGTACATATGACACAACATAGAAAACTAAAGAATAAACAACACGAACCCCACCAAAAACTAGGGGTGATAACTTGCAACTTCCTGTTTACAAAATTTCACTTACGGTATCATCTGATAGGTTACTTCACACTGATACGAAATTATTTGGTTCTAGGTACTTTAAGGTAGATCGGGTGTTTAAATTTTCGCGCCGTCTGCGCATACAATTGCGCATTGCTATCCTTAGTCATGTTATTTGTCGTAATATGCCATAACAATAAAATTTGATTTTTAATTTTTTTTTTTTTATTTAAAAACATTGAGAATGAGTTAAATAACTATAAACTGCAATTTCAAAACTTATTAAAGTTTATTGCAACATTGTCGAAATAGTACTTCCGTTCTAAAACTATGGATCATGTTCTTGACGTCGGAGAAGACTGAAGAGAGAATAACTCATAATAATCGAATACGTGAACTGCTTTTCATGAATACTGCAATGCAGATCAAAATTATAGATAACGATCTTCATTTTGGTAGCTTTTGAGGCAGTTTCACACCCTTGTCTTACGCTAGAAAATGTCCGGCAAAATATGCAAGAGATGTAAACAAATCATGAAAAGGGGGAAAACTGATACATTGTAAGTTAGTACTAATGAATTGAATATAAATGCCCAAAGAGCGATTGACGACCCTTGAAATAATTTGTAAGCTTAATATTAGTGGAAGTAATTTCAAAATAATATCCGTGGTGAACAACAAAACAATAACCCCCCTCTTTTTTAGGCTGAAATGTACATGTAACCATAGGCAATGCATAGGCATAGCTCATAACAGGGTTATTCGGTCATTCGTGTTTCCCTAGCTCATGGTACTTCTATCATTTATGTAATTGATTTGAAAATTTGTGGACCTAAGAGTTCAGGTGTGTATAGGTCATCTGCATAGGGGTCGGACCATTTGGGTTTCTGGGAGAAAAAGGTAATGACAGTACTGAGATTGATATAATATTAGTCCAAGATTACTCTGAGATGTGGGACGGCCCAAGCTTGTATGGGAAACAGCCATTGGACGTCAGAGTAATCTCGGACTAATGTAATATATGCAAACACAATTTTCTTGTTGTAAACCGAGAATATTTGAATGCGTATGCTGGTGATTTTGTCAAGCATGCACATTTAAAATATAGAACATTTCCCGTCTAGACTGTTTAAATTATTTAAAAAAAAAAATCATTTTACAAAACTAACTTTCTTACTGATGCATGATGGTCTGGATGGAGTATCCTTCATTTCTTTCTTATCTTATTCTTTATACCATTTATCTCTATTAAACTTTTTTTCTTCATTTTTCTGTTTTTCTTATAATTTCACACCCCATTATTCTTCATTATTATGTCTATTTTCTTTATTTACAAATGTATTGTGCATATACCATGCATTTATTATTATTCTCTATTCTTTAAAACTTTTCCTGATCCTCTTACAATGTATTTGATCCTTCATGAGAGAAAACAAAACTTTTACTACCTAACAGGAAAACCAGTCTTGTCATAAACTGATTATTTTTCTTAATTTTAGAAGCTTATTAGACCTCTGTTCATCATACTACTGTTAACAGATCAGCACAGTTATTTCGTACCGAGTGCATTTCTTTAATATGTTAAAAACAATAAATGAAAACTTCTTAAAATTGCATCTACATTGTATGTAAGTGGGTGTTAAATTCTCTTGACAGCTTCAGACATAATAATTTTTAACCTTTTTCCAGCTGGTCCATTCATGACCAAAAGTTTTTTACAGTGTACATTTAATTCCAACCTCTTTAAATACAAAATGTACTTCCTCTTTAAGGCATAATTTTTTTTAAAGGTGTATGCACAAAAATGGCAAGCTATGTAAAGTTCACACTGGAGTCTATATTTGTAAATAAAGTAAAATCAAAGGATTATAACTACATGTATGTTCCTATCTAATAGGATAGTAGGACTTAACGGATTTTAACCAACTTAGTGTGACCAGAGCTTACTAAATTAAAACCCTGGGAACCAGGTTTCAGGGCAATAAGATATATATTATAGACACAATGACTACTTTTATATTCAACTTTGAACTGAAGAATGTCAACAATCAACATTTGGGGCTTTCAACATTTAAATATTAAATATATTTTAAATGCCCTAATATTAAATGTGTCATGTTTTTAAAACAATAAAATACTTATTTGATGTACCAGACATGTCGGTTGTATAAAAAGTATTCAAAGTAAAAATTACAAAATTGTATGAGTATGTGCCTTTTAAGGTTTTTGAATGAAAAGGGGGGGGGGGGGGTGGCTTGTTTGAAAATTTAATACTTTCCAGCAACTTAAAATAAATTCGTGAAGTGCTTTTGTTAAATACATAATCCTCCCACATGTACAAAATGTCCTTTTTAAAAATAGAATTGAAATTACAAAAACCATAGTATATATTACATGTAATAGTTTAATAGTATTAAAAAGACATAGGCCAAAAACTACTTGAAATAATTCAGGGTCAATTTAGGCCCTAGCACATACATTTGTACATTGAATTTACATTTTAAAATGGCATACTGCATCTGTAGTTATTAAAATTTGCTTTTTTTGTTTTGCTCATTTCTATTGCATGCAATTCTAGTCTCAATATGCATGTATTTAAACCACTAACTATCCTACAGTGAGTGACAGTAGAAAAGAAAGATAAAATATGAAATACAGCAGTTACAAAAGATATTCTAAAATGCAAATTTACTGAAATCTTTAATTTTATGACTGACTTTTATGTACACACGAAGCTCGTCAAATTTTTTTTGCTTCATAAAGATTGTTAGACAAGGATCCTGACTATTCGTTCAAATCATTTTGCACATTTTTCTGTGATAATCTACTTTTTGCTAGATTAAGAATAATACAAATTGATAAATGTCTTCCCATATGTTGTACCATTACACCACTGTCTCAGGTTAAGGGGAAGGGTTGGCATCTTCAAACATTAACCCCACCACATTCTGTATGTTCCTGTCCCAAGTCATGAACCTGTATGTCAGTGGTTGTCTTTTGTTGCTGTGTCACATATTTGTTTTTATTCATCATTTTGTACATAAATAGGCCATCAGTTTTCTCATTTGAATTGTTTTACATTAGTCTTTGCAGGGACTGTTATAGCTGACTATCGACTATAAGAAGAGTTATGATATTTGGTCTGAATAAGAAAAGTTATTTTATTTGGTCTAGATAAAGAAGAGTTATGATCTTTGGTCTAGACATCCTAGATAAGAAGAGTTATGATATTTGGTCTGGATAAGAAGAGTTATGATATTTGGTCTAGATAAGAAGAGTCATGATATTTGGTCAAGATAAGAAGAGTTATGATATTTGGTCTAGATAAGAAGAGTTATGATATTTGGTCTAGATAAGAAGTGTTATGATATTTCGTCTGGATAAGAAGAGTTTTGATATTTGGTCTGGATAAGAAGAGTTATGATGATGTAATTTATAAGGGAGTTCGCTTCTCAATTTTAAGATAATTAACTTTTCCAAAAATTCGTTTATATTGATAGAGGATTAATATAGGAATCAAAAGAGCAAAAACAATATATAGGTCAATGTGCTTGTTTTCGAGATATTAGCCACTGAAAGTTTTGTTGGGAAAATATTCTCTCTTGACTTTTCTTAGCTTTATCATTGAAAAGTTTAAGTTCTCAAAAACTATTAAAATTAATTATTTTTATAAGACAGATTCCTTATACATGTAAAAGATTTATAAAAGAAAAAATGGGGTAAATGGGCAAATATTTTTAAGGCATTCAAATGAATAAATCCAGAGGATTAAGGTAATTTGACAAAAATCCCAAAATATGACAAGCGAACTTCCTTTCTGATTGTTTATGATATAAAAAAAGCTATGCATTATATTTGTTGGAAAATGTCAAATATATCCTCATTTCCTGATGAGAAAATAAATAATCATATATGGTACAAAATGTTTGCCAATTATTTCATTCAAGAAACACACAAAATGAGTGGGACATGTGTGATCTGATCAACAATATTTAATTCCTTCCACACCGACTGAAGAATACATATCCAAACTTATCCAGCTTACTATAGTCTGTTGATGTTACTCAAGGAATAAACTTGTCACAGAAGATTATCATTTCTTCCATTTCGAAACTTTCTATTCAAAATGGATTATAAGTCCCCCTTTTTTGATGTTGTTGAAGGGGTTATAAAGAATGTTCGGAATTCGTCTACTAATTGTATAAGAAACTGGATAAGTGCACTGTAAAACCTAGAATTACGTAAAAGGACAATTACCAAAAAATGTTTTTATAAAAATACAATACAAGTTTTAGCTTCACATGTAAAAAAAATCAATTATTGACCTTGGGTTCAGAGGTCAAGTCACATTGCAGTCCTTATAGCACATGACCTACCTCCCTTGATTTTACACATACTTCATATTAATCTGTATATCAATGAAAACATCCAATTAATCATGCATACTTTAAATGTCAATTATTTAACCTTGAAGCGAAAGGTCAAGGCTAAATTGCTAGCTCTCATCATGGTATACAACAAGCTGTCCAATGGTTTTACAAAAACATACAATACATCATCGATTTATTTCAAAAGACAAAAATATTACGGTTCGGACAATTAACTACAGGTTCATAATATAAGACTTAGATAGGTTTCAATAATTTGACCTTGAGCTCAAACGTCAAGTAAAAAATTCGGGCTTGGTGGTACACAACTCACCCTCTTAATATTAAACACTAACATACCAAATACCATTGATGTATATAAAGAAACAAATTAAAATCTGAACAAGAAAAAAATAAAATTTTCAAATTTATTAAATTCATGAATTTAAAGTTACCTCCCTCTTTTTTTATCTATTTTCTTGTCAAAATTTGCTAATATTTTTCTTATATGGACGGTGACCTACCATTTTTTTTATCTTAACTTTTAAATAAATGTTTGAAGAATTCAATTACACAAAATAAGAAAATTCTATGAATTATAAATGCAACTTTTGATTCAAATAATGTATCAAATAACGTTTTTTCCTTCATAGGCTATACGACATTTGCGAAAATTTGTGTTTAATCTTTTGATTTTGTCATTTGATAAGGAAATTTCTGTTTTGAATTGTCCTTAGATTCGGTATTTTTGTTATCATACTTTTTAAATGAAATCAATGCAGCAAATGACTTCCTCTGGATTACATCAGGTCATTTACGGCTGACAATTAAAGGTCAAATGTCTACCAACCTAATGCAAAAAACCACATGGCTTTATCGTGTATAAATATGAATATAAAGTAAAAGTCAAAATCTAGAATGTCAAATTTACTTCGGAACATGATCTAAATTCCAAGGACATACACCATGGACCTTGAATCAGAATACCCTGTTATTGGACTTAATATGACGAAAACTGCCTAAAATAGATGCAATATATGGTGTAAACTCGGCCAATATTGATTTTTTTTCTGTATTGGCCGAGTTTTTTCTATATTGGCCGAGTTGGCACAAGTGCAGGATTTTTGAACGTGTCTAGTTTTTACATCGAAAGTAATGAAAAACAGAAACTGAATGTAAGCAGTTGTTTTGAAGACGCAGTTGTCATTTAGTCATCTTAAACATGCTGAAAATGTCAGTATGGCATACATTTCAGGTTTAAGACGGACACATTCATTTAAAAAGTATTTTGAAAGCAGACGATATAACTATTTTAGGTTTGAGAAACGAGTAGATTATCACAAAGTTCATTTCTTGACGACCTCGGATTTACTTTCGCTCTGTTTTTTTTTGTAAACTGTCATTTAATTTTAAACCCGAACCAGGCATTCTGTAATTATGAAAATCTCTGTTCTTTGGTAATTTGGCTTATGGATAGTGATATCAATATCAACTCCTATATCATTGGCGGATCCAGGGTTGGAACCCCCCATTTTTTGGCCGATCAATGCATTTGAATGGGGACATATAGTTGGAACCCCCTCCCCCTGTTGTCCTGGGTTGGGAACCCCATTTTTAAAATGGCTAAATCCGCCCCTGTACATTTTTTTAAAAAAATATATTCAATTTGTTTTTGCATATAAATACATGCATTGGCAGTACCTTTCCAATTACTATTTATGTGTTGCGTCTAAATTAAAATTGTAACACTTTATAGTGACTGGAAAGGGTAGAAAAATTCATCGGATGAGAAAATGCTGAAGACACCTGGAAACAGCACCAGATCATTATATATATTGCATTTAATAAAAAGAAACTAAGATTTGGATAGTTCCAATCAAGGAAAAAATATTTATCTCTTGTGAAATGAAAAAAAAATTGTAACACTGTAGTTAAATAATAAAGATACTATTACGTGTATTTCTTTATTGGCCTTATTATTGGTCAGAGGCTTGCTGTATTGGCCTGAGGCGAAGCCAAATATTACTAGTGTAGGTCTCTAATATATATGGTTAATAAGTACAGCTAATTTAAAAAAATAAGAGGGTAGAAAATGTCAACGTAACCTTTCAAATATAATAATTTTGCTACGCCATGTGCAGTAACAACTAAGAAATATTTTGTGGATATCTCATACGGTTTCTAAAGGGAAGCGATAATACATTTTGTAAGTCAAAATCTAGAACGTGACCTTGTCCTCATTTGCTTTAGTGAACCAATGCAAGGACCGTAAATCAAAATACCTTACATGTATCAAAAACGTTAGGGGAAATAACTCTCGTATGGAGTCTCTAGATCGCTTCCTTCAATTTTTGTCAAAAAAAGTAACAAGCCATTTGGAAAAAATAAATTGTCGGTTTCTTTTACGGTTGCGAAGGAGGAGAGATAACAAAAAACCCGTTTTCGGGGAGATAATTCTTACAAGGACTAGTGATTGGTTAAGCAGTGCCATCAGGTCGTAGATATAGGAAGATGTGGTATGAATGCCAATGAGACAATTCTCCATCCAAGTAACAATTTATAAAAGTAAACCATTATAGGTCAAGGTACGGCCTTCAACACGGAGCCTTGGCTCACACCGAACAGCAAGCTATAAAGGTACCCAAAAACTACTAGTGTAAAACCATTCAAACGGGAAAACCAACGGTCTACACTATATAAAAACGAGGAACACGTATGAACTACATAAACAGACGACAACTACTGTACATCAGATTCCTGACTTACAATGTAGGACAGGTGAAAACATTTGCAGGATTAAACATCTTAATGATACCAAACCTTCTCCCTTTTCTGAAACAATAGTATAACATCACAACATAGAAAGACACACTATAAAATGTTAATTGGCAGGCTTATTTCAACAAAAAACGCAAATTTCAAATACCTTTTCAGATGTATCACATTAAAAACAGGCACTTGTACCTCAAGGGTCAGTTTTATGTTCTATATTATTCTTTATATTTTTTAATAATTTGCCTTTAAATAATCCTAATCATAATACTGACGATAGTACCATTTATGTGATTAGAAAAAAACAAAAAGTATATACTGTATCAGACAATATTTGCTATTGGTGTGATGAAAACAAAATGCTAGTAAATGTGTCAAAAACAAGGACAATGTGTATATGTGTAATGACACATTAAATATATCCATTAATGGCCATCATATTGATGAAAGTCACATTGAAAAGGACCTTGGTATTAACACAACTCTGTCTTGGTATGATCATATTTATTAGATTATCAAAAAAATCAATTCTTCGTTAGCGTTACTTAAAAGAACCAAGAAATACTTGAATCATAATACACGAACTTTATTTTACAATGCTTATATTCTTCAACATTTGGATTATTGTTATTCAGTATGGGGAAAATATAAAGTTTTCTAAAATTGCAAACAATGGGCTGCTAGAATAGATCACTTTCGAGTTACGTCCTTCCCCAGAAAATTTCGGGAATTATTCGCGCCTTAAGACGTCATTTACCGCATGTATGCATGCACTATTAAAGTTCATTCAATGTCTTTGTGATCGTCATTGTGCAAAAAAGACTGACATTTCACGTGTGATAATGCATCACATTTACAGTTAAAATGCATCGCTTTCAATAATCGATATTCTATTGCATTTTACGACTGTAATGTTGTTAGTGTTCATTGCAAGGTCATATTCTAATGAATCTGTGTTAAAAACATACATTGAAATCAATTGCTTTGCATTTGCACAGCGTAAACAAGAACATTTTTTTTATCATCCTGTATTCTACAATAGTAATACCCCGCGTATGACAGTGAAAATGAACTAGCTGGATTCGCACTTTATATATACACTGAGCATAAATAAATCATTGTATAAAAAATCAATATAATTTCATATGTTACAAAAATTCACAAAAGTGTATTCCTTTTTATCTTTTCTTGTATATGAATAATAATAACACACTTTGATAACCAATTTATGTTCACACAATGCCAGTTTGGAAGGTCACCGTGTAAATGTATACACCCACAAACATAAAGACCAGGAAGTTGATGCTACATGTACAATTATATAATTTTAAAATTACAGGTAATTCGTCGAATTTGTTTGGTAGTCATTTAAGAACTTCTTGGGTACATTAAGAATAAAATGATTTCCTTAAATTGATTAATCTCCATATTAGTAAAGACAAGCCAAGCAAACCGAACAATCAAGTCTATATATATATATATAACATCTTCATGCCTTATATATCACGTACTGTAGTACGCCGCTAGATTAAAACTGACGTGGAAAGGTAACACATGGCCAGCGAAAGCTCTTTTTTTGAGAGCCCAGGTGGTCGTGTGGTCTAGCGGGACGGCTGCAGTGCAGGCGATTTGGTGTCATGATATCACAGTAGCATGGGTTCGAATCCCGAAGAGGGAAGAACCAAAAATTTGCGAAAGCAAATTTACAGATCTAACATTGTTGGGTTGATGTTTAGACGAGTTGTATATACATTATGTACACAGCCATGTATCACCATCATTGATGGCGATCCGATGGATACATCTGTTGTAGGGTTGTCACTGACTCAGACGTACTTATGAATATAATTATTTTCTGTGACTGTATCTTACATTAATTTGTAGGATCCTTTACTATAGATAATTTAGCTGATCTGTAACAATAACATCTTCATGCCTTATATATCATGTACTGTAGTACGCCGCTAGATTAAAACTGACGTGGAAAGGTAACACATGGCCAGCGAAAGCTCTTTTATTTGAGAGCCCAGGTGGTCGTGTGGTCTAGCGGGACGGCTGCAGTGCAGGCGATTTGGTGTCACGATATCACAGAAGCATGGGTTCGAATCCCGGCGAGGGAAGAACCAAAAATTTGCGAAAGCAAATTTACAGATCTAACATTGTTGGGTTGATGTTTAGACGAGTTGTATATATATATATATATATATATATATATATATCATATACCATGTATACATGCGAAAGTATTTGAAAATAATCTTTGAGTTCATATGCAACTTTAAAATCGCCGTCTTACTTTCTAAAAAGTTTTTTAAAGGTATACACATAATTATCTATAAACAAAATACTTACCCATTTACAAATATTTGTAATACATCTAACACAAATATATATTACAATGGAAGGTATTTCAATATAGTGTCGATCCTCGTGGAAATCAATTGTTATACATTTGAAGGCCAATATATTGTACCAGTCAATGATTCTAAATATAGAAACAGGCTGAAACCTATAAAAGTTAGTCAATCTGAAATTAGACTTATATGTGTACTTGTATAGATACTAGCAACTGACAGGGTGAAGGTTAAATCTGTCATTTATGATATATGTGTGTTTTTTATTTTGTCTCTAAATTCTATAGTTGTAAATACCTGAGTATGTTTTTTTCTGTTTTTTTATTTATCATCGAATACTTGAAATAATTTACAGGTATTTAGATCAAGAGGGAAGAATTGTTTTAATCAACATATAAATTGATCAACATATATTTACTTTTGTAAACCTTTACGCCCCAAACACATATAAGCATAGAAATATGTTCTTTAAAAAAGCTTTAAGTGTCATTGAAAAATACAGCCTTGGTGTAATTATTATAGGGGGAGATATGAATGAAACGCCCAATATAAAAATAGAAAAAGTAATAGAAAAGATGAATATGTGTTTGAAAAGCAACATAATCTGAATATCGATTATGGAATGCGATGCATTTAAACTATAAGTGCGATGCATTATCACACAATGCCAGTTTGGAAGGTCACCGTGTAAATGTATACACCCACAAACATAAAGACCAGGACTTTGATGCTACATGTACAATTATGTAATTTTAAAATTACAGGTAATTCGTCGAATTTGTTTGGTAGTCATTTAAGAACCTATTGGGTACATTAAGAATAAACTCAACATGCATTAATGTAATCTGAATCAGAACCGGTTGAACATAATATTTTTCAAAAGTCCCTATACACCTGACTTATAAACAAAAGGCATAATGAAATATTTAAACATTAATAACTTCTCCAAAGAAATACGTGTGATTATAAAGCCTTTTCAGATGCACTTTACATTTTAAAACATACCGTCTAGATCTAGGTAATCCTATGTTATTTACTTCTAAATATAATAACACATCCTTTTTCGAATGTATTGACAAAATCAATAAATGGCATGCTTGTATATACCAGTCTAATAAATTACGAAAGTAAACAATTTATTTGATATACAAGCATACATGACACCGAAAAAAAGTTTTTAAATGCGCTGTATAAAACTTTGTTAAACAGTTGTGAACTGATTTAGTGTACTTAAAGTCTAATAACGTTAAAGTCGTAAATGTTTATGGAAAGATGTACCAATTGGAAATCCGTTCACAATCTCCCGAGACAGATTCATATACACTTTATAAGTTGATATAATTCTACTTTATTGTTCATTTTTATGTCAAAATGATATTCATATAAAATGAAATTATATACGTATTTCCGTTCAGTAACACCATGGTATTTCGCCACAACTTTCATGATTGTGATGGACATACATTTAAGTTCTGCAGAAAATAAACAAATTAGAATAATGTTTGTATTTTCCTCTATTGTAGCCGTAAACAGCGTATTTTACTCCCGCCGTAGCGGATTGAGCATTGAGTGTTACTCTTGTTTGTCTCGAACGTTCCCCAAAAAATTGGTTTCATTTCTCTAACTTTAGTTTGCCTCAAACAAATGTAATGAAACGTATACACAATGCTTATAATCACAAAACGGTCTTAAGTACGTAATTCCTGCATCCGTATATGGAAGGTGACTCATGCATATTTAAAAGCGGGGGCATTTGTGGCCCATGTACATGTTGAATGTCTTGAAGTACCTATCAGCCACGTTTGCCTATTCTCCAGGACCCAACACATCGTATTTCTGCAGTACAGAATAGGAAAAACTCTATAATATTCCGTGGCTCATATGAAAGGTGGGTGCTTCATCAGGGGTCCTGACCCAATCCTTCATATTGTACTATGCTTCGACTACCGATCTAGTCAGTATTTCTTTTAAGTTCCGATGTCTACTATATGCTACCATTGGTGGTTTTGGAAATAGCTCCCTACATTTCGCATTGCAAACTAGTTTTTATAATGTTTTCGTAAAGCTTTATTAATATTTCCTAACGAGCAGTGATATTTAGTTACAAATACTAGTGGTATCTGCTTGTCAGATTCTTGTTTAAAGCGGAGTAACTCTTGTCGTTCGATATTGAGAGCCTTTGCTTAAGATAGCCTTTGAATTTACAAAGTGTATCTTTTAAATTATGCGTTTTGCTGTTGTTTCGGTGGTGGCGAATAGCTACTCCTTTTATAAATCCGGAGAAGACTGTTGGGTTATGCATAGCCGTCCTATCTAAATATTGAAACGTATTAGTAGGTTTGATGTAGCTCTTTATATCAAGGATACCGGTGTTCCTGGACCTCAACCCTTTATGTACGACTGTATCGAGAAAATTAATTTCTTCGATTGAAATTTCATAAGTAAACTTTAATAAAGGGTGATGATCATTTTCTATTTAAAAAAAACTCCTCAACCTCTTTTCGTGATGAATGAGCTATTATAAACGCATCATCTCTATACCTTCCGTAAAAGAAGATCTTATTTTTATACTTTTATTTTTCAATAATTTCATTGATAACTTCGAATGCTTTAATATCACACATTTCTGGGCTGTTGAAATGAACAATTTGTTTAGGGATCAGATGAAGAACATCACGACAGAGACAAAAAAAAAATTTCACGGGCAGAATTATTCGAACATTAGACGGTTTCCTGGAAGAAAAAAAGGAAACAATAACAACTATAAGAAGAGAGGCGAAAGAAATAATTGGAACTACAAGTAAAAGTGCAGGTACAGCAAAATTCATTATGTACAAAAAAATAGGAGAACTAAAGGACCATAATGACAGTAAGCTAGCCGAATTCAAAGCAGCAATCCGTTATAAACAACCAGAAAACCATAAAGGGCCACATGACAAAAGGAATAGATACAGGGACAATTCATATAATTAATAGTTATAATAGAATGGAAATTTGTTATGTTGTCATAGGATTTTTCTATTTCTTGTTCTAAAATAAGTGTTAATCTGTCATCTTAGTTGGATTTTAATGTTTTTAGTAGCTCTTCTACCACTCTTTATTACAGATAAGTAGAGTTATGCATGTTTATTAAGGTATCAATATATTTGAAAACTTATGTTTACTTTCCAACTACTGACATATTGGGTCAGCTGAGGTCAACAACATGATTTATCATTAAGTAGATGTACGGTAAAATGTGTGCATTCAGTTTCCATTTGTCTGTGATTACAGACAGCTGGTTTTCCCATTGTGGTTCGCTTTAGGCGTAAAAGTTATAATTGTGATCGCATTTATAACTATCAGGTTGGGAATCGTCAATATTAGAATGGCTCGCAGATTTAAAAAGAAAGAAAAAAATGTTAAACAAAAAATAAGAAAACTCGATCGGGTTTCTAGAAAGAAAAGACAAAAAACCACAGGTATATAAAGCTAAACATTATGTATATATATATAACTTGGCCAACTGTCAATTGACAGACGAACAATACATAGTTCTAGATAAAGGTTTAAAATGTCTACCTATGCCTAAGAAGTGTAATATAGGCAGAACTGTAATGGCAGACTTAAATGAATTTGCCACAAAACTTAGATGTCGTTTTCATTTTTGCAATACAGAAAGTTGGGGAATGCATCCGTTCCGACAGAAATCATTTTATGAACCAACACCTGCTTGCTTTGAACTTGAAAATTATCTATATCTAACAAAGTTTGAATTATCTAATCTTGATTTCCAATATAACTACTACAATTTCACTAAAGAACAACAGCTAGGATGACGATCTTTGAAAAACATGCAAGATGTTATTTTCTCTAAGAGCGACAAGGAAGGCGCAATTGTAATATCTAAAAAAACACACTACACTAAAGAAGGGTTAAGGCATTTAAACTCTCTCCATTACACGAATATAAAAGAACCTAATATATTACTGATTAAAAATAAAATAAGAGGTGAGACTTCCGGTGACAGCCATGTTGTGAGACGTGTAGAAAAATTGCTCCTGGTAAATTGTTTGTATCTGCCTTATATTGAACATTTCAATTAAACAGAGTAATACACAGAGCGTAATATTCATATAGGATTTCCTTTCTACACTGAACGAGGTGACTTTCATTCAATTATCTTCTTAACTAACCAGTATTTAATCGGCGATTCCCGCCTCTACCTGTTTAAACAATAACAATGGCTGATTATGAGTGCAAAGATTTTGCCGACATTGGGAAATGTTTCCAGAAACTACATATTTATATAAATACCGAAGTGGAGAAACTAAAAGAAAAACAAGAACAGATCGACGAGAGGGTTAAAGTTCTTGAAAACCAAGCCGGTGAGCTCCATGATATTCATAACTCTAAAATCCCCAACTTGGAGTCACTCATTGCCGAGGAGGCTAATGAACGTCTGAAATTGGAGGTGTGGGGAAGAAAATGGAATTTGGTTATCCGTGGGATTGAGGGGAAAGTCGGTGAATCCCCTAAGGTCACTGAAAACATCGTCCGTATATGGTTGCATAATGATAAAAAGGGGCTTGGGTTTACTGCTCCGCAGGTGAAAAGTATGCTATTTACAGCAGTACATAGATTGCCGAATGGTCCTGAAAAGAAACGCAATATAATCCTTAGGCTATCAAACTTGATAGATAGGGATGATATCCTTACTGCTGCCACAAAACTGCCTAGGGGGTGCGGATACAGTGTGGTACCGGACCTCCCACCCTCACTTGCAGTTCGTCGCGGTGAACTCCTGGCAGAGAGAAGCAAGATGTCCAATGAGGAAAAAAGAAAATTCAGACTTGTATACTTGAAAGATCCACCTTTCGTCTAACTCTTAAAGAAAAGATCATAAACATTACGCGTCTAGTATAGAGATCGTTTTGAAAATCGAATAATTATCGCTTACAAGACTTATTGGAACATTGTAATAAAAATGATGCTACTTTTTCTTTTTTTTTCACCTTTAGTTACTTTTTTGTTAGCTTGTGTATATTTTTATTTTAAATGTACCTTTTCTCTTTATTTAGTTTTTTACTGCGCCAGGCAAAATTTTATGTAACACTATTTGTGTTAATCGTGAGTTCTCCTCTCAGTATTAACTTTTTTTAACGTAAATAGTGGGTGTGGCATAGTTGTACATTTCACATTCCTGTAGGTGGAGTCTTGTGTATTCATAATGTAAACATTTGGATACTCGGAATCTCTCTATAGTCTTGTTCTGCTACAATCACCCAACACAATGGAAGCCTCCGTGGATAAACACATGTTATTATTTAATCACAAGTCTCGTCACATAAGTGTTGTTTACAGGTAAAAACAATAAGAACAGGGTTTACCCTTCCACCTAAGTCATACACATGCATCTTTTGATTTTTTTATTTTTTTTCAAATTTCAGATCCCGAATTCATACAATAAGTCTTAATTATATTTATATGATTTGTTCAATACTATAATAAACAGAAAAATATCTATTTGTTTTAGATACAATCAGATTACGGATAAAACTTAATCTAGGTAACAAGGTATGGTCTCCGTTTTTTTACGCATTATGCTACCAATTTTGGAGTGAGCTGCAAAACCATAATATATAATTAAGTAACAAGAAACATTTAGAACTTTCTCAAAATCAACTCCTACATTGAATGGCAGCTTAGACCAAAGTTGAGCATGCTGACTGCTTTTGATGCTTAAATGCATTATTTATCTTGTGTTTTCATGTTGACAAAATGCTGAGCTGTTTACTACATTCGGCTTCTGCTGCTTTAGTTTAATCTTTGTTTTTGTGATAGCATGTTGCTTAATATGTTTATTTGCTTGCTGCATGTTATGCTTATGATTTATTTAACTGTTTGTTGCTCATGCATGACGAGTAGTAGTAAAGTTCTGTTTACATGTGTGTATTGTCCATATTTTATATGTATTTGCTTTGTTAAAAATTCACTGTTTAGTTTAAAAGTTATTAAATCATGGCCTTAAAAAATGCTTAAGGGGCTTGTAAAATTTGCACATTCATTATAAAGTGAATTTTGTGTTATGTTATACCAACAATATTAGGGATTTAGGGGAATTGTAGATATGTTTGATTAATTTTGGCTATACAGTTTTCTACAGTTTATGAGGAGAAAATGATTTACCTGCAGATCTGTTATCAAAATTCTTACTATACCAGGACCATAACTATTACTTAATGAATTTAAACAACTTATTCATGGTCTTGCAAATTTGGTTACTATTTATAATGACCCGGAAGGGGGGGAATAAAAAGGGGGGGAATTCAAAAGGGTGGGGAGTTATTAGTTTGAAAACCCTGAATTGCTACCAAGCTTATTGTGATCTTATTTACTTTATATATTTTTTTACAGATGTCTAAATGTATCATATTCTTTATTTGTCAGTATGTTAAAAAATCAGGAATGACATACCATCATAGTATACTTAAAACATTTGACTGTTGGATAGAGTTACATATCACACCTATTGAACTGTTTGATAAATGACTAGTTTGAAAATAGGATCTCTTAACTGTAGGGGTCTGTCAGAGGAGGTGAAGAGAAGAGATTTTTTTTCAAGATAAAGGAAAAGATATGATATAATTATATTAACAGATACACATTGTACTAATGAAAAAGAAAATCAGTGGGCACATGAGTGGGGGTATAAGGCATTCTTTAGCTCTGGTTCCAGCCGCTCAAGAGGGGTAGCAATTCTAATAAAAAATAGTTTTACATTTACTATTCACCAAGAAAAAAAGGATCAGGAAGGCAATTTTATCATTCTAGATATGACCATTCAAGATTATCGACTTTCTCTTGTTGCAATATATGGTCCCAATGGGGACTCTCCAACTTTTTTTGAAAATATAAAAGGTCTAGTATCTGGTATAAAAAATAGCTCCATAATTATGGCGGGAGACTGGAATGTGGTGCAAGACTTTGATAAGGACACCTCAAATTATAGTGCTTAAAACAATATAAGAGCACATGATAAAATTTTAGATATGATAGAGTCCCTGGACCTTGTTGATATATGGCGAGCATTAAATCCAGATACAAAAAGATTTACATGGCGTGGTCCTGGGCTTAAGCAAAGCCGTTTGGATTACTTTTTGATTTCATCTGATCTTGAACCATTTGTAAAAAATGTAGACATGGATATAAGTTACAGGTCTGATCATTCTCCAGTGTACCGTACCTTACAGTTTTACAATCAAATTAAAGGTAAAGGCACATGAAAGTTTAATAATAGCTTACTTCATGATATGGTATATGTAACTGAAATAAAAAAATTGCATTAGGGAAACTATAAATCAATACTCTCTGCCTGGGAATGACCTAGAAACAGAATTATCAGTAAACCCACACATGTTTTGGAAACTCTTAAAATGTATGATAAGAGGGAAAACAATATCATATGCCAGTTATTTAAAAAAGAAAAACACAAAAACTGAAAATGATTTAGAACTCAAGCTAGCTAAATTACTTGAAAATTATGAAATAGACCCCTCAGAATTATAAAATTCAGAAATTAAAATTTTAGAAAATGAACTTGTTCAACACAGAGAGAAAATAGTAACAGGTATTATGGCAAAAGCAAAGGCAAGATGGGTAGCAGAAGGTGAAAAAATGTACTAACTATTTTTGTAATCTTGAAAAAAGAAATTATAATGAAAAGATAATTCCAAAATTAATTAATGATAATGGGGAGGAAATTTTCAACCAAAGTGAAATTTTAGAAGAACAAAAATCATTTTATGAAAAACTGTACTCCTCAACAAATCCTATTCTTCATCAAGAACATAAAAATCTATTTTTTGATGAAAATAATCCTTTTATCCGCAAACTTTCTGATGAACAGAGGTTACAGGCAGAGGGTAATTTGAATACTAATGAATGCTTAAAAACATTGAAAAATATGAAAAATGGTAAATCTCCAGGGATGGATGGATTTACAACAGAATTTTATAAATTTTTTTGGATAGACCTCCATGAGTTTATTATAAAATCTTTTAATTATAGCTTAGAAACTGGATCTTTTTCGGTTAGTCAGAAACAAGGCGTAGTAACATGCATTCCAAAAGAGGGTTAATCAAAATTTCAATTAAAAAACTGGAGACCTATCACTTTATTAAATGTTGATACAAAAATTGCATCAGCTGCATTAGCAAATAGAATAAAACCTTTTCTTGGGGATATAATTAGTGAAACACAGCAAGGTTTCATAAAGGGAAGGTATATTGGAGAATGTACCAGGCTTATTTTTGACATTATGGAAAAGGCAGTAGATGATAATCCACCAGGTCTTTTACTTTTATTAGACTTTGAGAACGCTTTTGATACTCTTGAGTGGTCATTTATAGACTTGGCTTTGTCTT
Organism: Mytilus edulis; assembly: GCA_019925275.1. NCBI lineage: Eukaryota > Metazoa > Mollusca > Bivalvia > Mytilida > Mytilidae > Mytilus > Mytilus edulis. The sequence continues at coordinate 4,261,720 of CM034361.1, forward strand.
TTCTAGGATTTGGTCCTATTTTTTGTAGATGGGTCAAGACCTTATATTCAGAATCTCAGAGCTGTATTATAAATAATGGACATTGCTCTCAATTTTTTAATATTGGTCGGGGTGTTAGACAAGGTGATACTCTATCTCCATATCTCTTAATATTATCTTTAGAGCTTATGAGTGCTGCACTTAAAAATAACCCAGATATAAATGGTATGAAAATAAATGATTCTGAGTATCTACTAAGCAATTATGCAGATGACTCATGTATCTTATTAGACGAGGATGAGAAATCTTCAGATAAATGTTTATATACTTTAGAAAAATTTTCTGAGTGTGCGGGACTTAGGGCTAATTTTGATAAAACGGAAGCGATATGGATTGGGTCAAAGATTCACTCAAAGGATAAACTAACAACTACAAGAAATTTGAACTGGAATCATTCAGGAAAATTTAAACTTTTAGGAATAAAATTTGATCTGTTCAGTGAAAATAAAACGCTTGTAAATTTTGAAGAAAAAATAAAAAAAAATACAGAGCCTGCTAAATTCCTGGGTTTATAGAGATTTAACATATATGGGAAAGATCACTGTCATTAAATCACTAGCTCTACCTATTCTAATTCAATCATTGACAGTTTTGCCAAATCCTCCGGATGATAAAATAAAAAAAAATAAAAATATTTTTTTTAGTTTCTTGTGGTCAGGAAAACCAGACAAGATTAAAAGAAAAGTTATGATAGGGTTATGTGAAAATGGGGGGGGGGGGGGGGGGGGGGGAGGTGAAAATGCCAGATATAAGATCCTTTTGTTATTCATTAAAGATGACATGGATAAATAAACTTTTAGACCCCTTGAATATATCCCCATGGAAAACATTGTTAATAGATCAATACAACAGATTAGGAGCAGACAAAATATGGTTGATGACCCCTGATTGTATCCAAAAGATTTCTTCAAATTTTAATAATTTCTGGAAAGATATTTTACTAAACTGGAATATCCTAAACACTGTCACTAATGGCACTGCTGAAGGGATCATGAAACAATCCATATAGCTAAACAAGAGTTTGAAAAATTAATAATAAAACTGTCTTTTACCAGAGGTGGGTTGAATCAGGAGTTTTCTTTATAGGTGATTTACTTGATGAAAACAGTATTTTTTTTTACTTTAAAAGAATTCTGCGAAAAATATAATCTTAATATTAATTTCTTGGAATACCATTCTTTGCTGCGTATGATACCAAAAGACTGGAAAAATTTAATCACTACTTCAGAGAAAATTACTCACATATCTAACGATAAATTTGAATTTATAAAAAACAATAAAAAGTCATGTCAGTTCTTTTATAAAAAATTCTTGTCAATGTACACAGAACATCCTACAAAACAAGAAGACAACATGTGTAAGGAACTAGGCACTCAAATAGAAAATTGGAATTTCATTTATAGTTTACTGTTGCACTAAAAACAACACATTTAGTATGTTCCAGTTTAAGATTTTACATAGAACTCTCGCTACAAATGCATTATTGCAGAAATACGGGTTAAAAGAAACTAACTTATGTAGTTTCTGTAATGAAACTAAATAAACTATAAGACACCTTTTCTGGGAATGTATGCTAGTTAGAAATTTGTGGTTAGAATTTGCAGCACTTTTTCTAGTTGAAAATAATTTAACTTTAATTCTTAATTTGGAAAATATTGTTCTTGGGTCAGAGTCTTGGGATATCTCCCTAAACTTATTCACTATTCTGGTTAAATATTATATTTATACATGTCGCTTTAATACTTCATTACCGACTCTTAAAGGTGTCATAGCTATGATTAAAAATTCCTACCAAATAGAAAAAATATCTACCTCCTTTTACAGATACCCTAGAGCAAGAGAGAAATTTGATAGTAAATGGGAATTAATTAAAAACTTAGTTCACATGTGAGGAGAGATCTTTCTATTTATGTACTTACTTAAGGCTTTATAATAGTTCATGTAGAATTAATAATATGTTGATGCAAACACAACTGGACAGTGATTTGTGTGCATCTTAAAAGTACTATCTATGTTTATTGCTATTGTTATATATATATATTGATATACTAATTTTTGTTTGATTGTATTTGAATTATCTCCCCTTGACTTAGGTTGACATTTATTATGTGACTCTGTCCAACATGTTGTCCAACATGTTATCTGTTAATGATCTCTGGTGGCCTCTCCTGGTACCTCTCATGTTTTACATCACTGTATAGGCAGTGATGCATGTGGCTATAGGAGAAGGCTGATGCAATCATTAACCTTATCAGCATATTCAGGTATTCTAATCCAGAGTGATAAAGGATGTATATGATCCAGTAGAAAATTTAGAACATTTAGCATAACTAACTTTTTAATTTTAGACTGTTATTGAAAAATTTAATATCATTATATGTATGATGAATTAATTATATAATTGTGTATCACAATATATACTTGGTGTATTTTCAGATGAAATAAAAATAAATTACAAAAAAAAAAAAAAAAAGAAATAAAATAAAAAAATAATAAATAAAATACAAACACAAATCAGCAAGATGTTTGACAATGGTGAGATTGATGGGATAACTCTTGATTTTATCCGTGGCTCATCGAAAAAGGGACCCAGATTGGGTCTTTTTTTTCTCCTTCCTGAACTTCACAAATTAGGTGAGCTTGTTATTCAAGGGATAAGAAAACAAACGATGACAGTAAATGAATTACTCACATGCAGACCAATTATTTCTCAATGTTACTCTGTCACCTAAAGGGTTAGCAATTTATTGATTAATTTTTGATACCTATAGTTAAAAGACAGAACAGTTACATTAGATATAGTGGGGATTTCAACCAATCAAAATGCTATAATTCATGTTTCGAGCATGATTTTTGTGCTCCGAGAACAGAGCAAAGTTTTATGACTTCAACCCCAGGACCTGTTACGTTATGTTTCACCCAGAACACATTAAAAATAGATATTTTAAAGGATAAAATCCCAATATAATGTATTATCGCTAATCCTTATGTATCATGTGATTTGTGAGTTGATTTGTAAGAACACTGTTTTTCTCCTAATGTCATTCATATTGCATGGTGATGCAGTCACTTATTTGCATTACCGGAACAGAATTTGTACAATTTCCTATCACCTTATATTGGTATAATCAGCTGCGTATAATCACGGAAGTTATATTCTTTTGTTATAACATTTCATCATGATAAAACAGACCATGATAAAGGTATATATTTGTGCATGGATTATACGCTTTGTTTTAAGTGACATATGCTATTCTAATTCAAGGTAATAATAGAATAAACATCAAAATTTTAATTTGGTTTATTTGTAAATTTCACTCAATTTTGAGCATTATAGTATTTGCTATGATATTTTAATCAGATGGATGCATTTTGGTTTATTTCGAAGATACAGGGTTCAAAAGTTGATTTGTCTTTTAAAAATATCACTCCGTTAATTCAAAGTCATTACTAACATACATTTGTCACGCATGTTAATTGAGCACGATATATAGAATATGCCGAACCAAGTTTATTTCGTAAGCGATAACAAAAAAAAATCAAATACCGGGCAACAATAACACTTGTTTTTTTATATATTTGTGATGACGTTCTTAGTATGTAGATTACAAGAGCCCAATTTTACTGACAAATAATGTTTATCCGGAGAAGGTAGAATAGAATCAATGATGTGCAGGATCTGAGTGTATGATACAGGGATTCAATTACTATTAATCGACATATTATCCAGGTTTAAACTGAAAATTATTTCAAAATCAGAGCCATTTTAGAATTGCATATTACATAAAGCGTAAAAAATAAACGTTCTCTTCAACTGCGTTTCTTGCTTAGGTGTTGTCAATCTATTTTTGATCTATGAGTTTGAATGCCCCTCTGTTATCTTTCGTACAGCAATGGTGTAACTGGGTCATGGTTTTGTTGTAATAATTACGAAAAGAGGAATGGCACGTGTGAAGGTATGATATTTTATACAGAAAGTCATTGATGTTTATAACAATAATAATGTAATAAGGTAACGATTTGACGTTATATATCTTTTTTTCTTAAAAGAAAAATAGGAAACGTACAAATTCAATGTATAAGAGATACTTGAATTGTAAATATTCCTATAATGAAGCGTCACAAGTGTTGTATCTAAATAAAAAAAAATGGTTTCGCTTAAACAAGTAGCTAAAAATGAGTTCAACCAAAATAATTTAAAACACTACTAACTGTAATGAACATGAATTGCTTTAACTCTAAATTGGAAAGTTTATAAAATCTTCAGAATATGCGTCCGAAGCTTTTTCCTTGGTTTACTTTCATCAAGCCATTGGATTTTTTTTTTTATATTTGCCTTATATTGAAAAAGTCTGCAAAATTTTTAAAATTAGTTGACATCTTAAGTATTTACTTTCACCTATGAAAATTCTATTTTTTGTTTCTGCTATGTATATCTATTCACTGATGTTTTGATATCAATATTGGCTTCTCACCGATGAACTGTTTGGTGCTACTAGTATAGTCATATGATGTAAACATCTGTGGTTTTGAACACATTCAGCTTTGCTGGTATTTTTTTAAACCGGCATTCCGTAGTAGATCATTGTTACCGAAAATGACACCTTTCGTAAGAATCGGAAAAAAATACCTAAAGCAAATAAATTTTGCGTTGGAAGTGTCTAGATACTAAGTTCATCGATAAACTTGTTATTATAAAACGCTTCATTTTTATGTAGAATGTGAAATTGGGTATGTTTCAAAGGACGGATTTCCATGCGAACCTTGTTCTCCAGGAAAAAGATGGGGAAGGAAATGCAGAGATGTGTGTTCGTGCAAACATAACGAGAGGTATAGAATTGATAAAAAAAGAATACTAGATGATGATTTGGCGTTTACTATAATACATTTACCCAAAAAGCGTGCAAAAGTTCTTTTAAGGTTGAAGATAAGTTTGATATTAACATTTAAAAACTTTTTTTCAAAACGTAAGTAAAGCCCTTTTACAAACAAGTAACAGATTTTAACAATTTAGTTTAGTCCTGGCCCGATACATATATGTTATACTTTTAAACGTGTCAAACCCCTAAACATATCCATTTGGCCCTATATAATGACTATTATCAGTACAAACATAAAAAAAAACGTGTTTTCTATTTGTTTTTGTTCAAGTGGTAGCTGATTCATTGATTCGCTGGCTGGTGTTTTCTATTCTTATTTCTTTAATAGAGGGTTGCTGCTCACAAGGCAGCTATCATACAAAGAGTTACAAATAATGAAGTTGAAATCCCTTTGTAAATTTTACTGACGATATTACGAGGTGATTGACTGTTACGGAATATCCATTTCACAGATGATCCGGATATATTCCTAATGTCGTACATACAAACCCGTTCCCTTTCCACGAATGTGGCCTACCGAATTAGATTATATACCACCGTGTGTAATAATACGAACAACACTACGGATGCCACATGTTGAGTAGAATCTGCTTACCGATCCGTAGCACCTGAAAGCACCCTGAGTTTTTGATAGAGTTCATGTTGCTCAGTCTTTAATGTTATATGTTATGTAATGTGTACTTTTGCTTGTCTGTTTGTATTTTTCTTTTTTAGCCATGGCGTTGTCGGTTTATTTTTGATTTATGGGTTTGAATGTTCCATCTGTTATCTTTCGACCCTCTTTTAAATATTAGTCTTTCCCTTACTATTGCAGATGTGATGTGTATGACTGTCTTGTGAAATCGTGTCACAGTTCGATCATGTGCCTGTATTGGTCATTTAACAAACACATGATAGATAATAGTTTTGCGTTGGTTGCTGTGTAGTGCGTTTCTATATTTATATCCATAGTTGCTACTTAAAAAATGCTTTTAAGGAAAGGGGTCTTAGTAGTAAAATTGAGGGCAACCCTCCGAAATATTAAGACGCATTCAAAACAGACTTGGGGTCAAGTACATTGGAATGTAATTAATTAAATTACACATTACATTGCAAAAATGATCAATTACACTAATTACACATTACACAGTTTTTAAAATGTAATTAATTAAATAACAATTACTTTAGTAAAGTAATTAATTAAATTACAAATTACATTTCATCCTAATATTTTTAACAATATTATAGATATAGGAAGATGTGGTGTGAGTGCCAATGAGACAACTCTCCATCCAAATAACAAATTTATAAAAGTAAACCATTATAGGTCAATATACGGCCTTCAACACGGAGCCTTGGCTCACACCAAACAAAAAGCTATGTATATATATAATGCATGTGTAAATTATTTATGTAAGCATAGTTTAAGCGTTGCATTTGATAATCATGAGTAATCCTTAGGAAGTTTTGACATTTAGTCTGTATCTCTTTAGTCTGAACACTTTAACAGCAATTCTAAAAAGTCTTTCGACATGAGCTAATGTGGCAGATATTGTTTGATCAGAACATGGAAGTTCGATGATCAGAAGATCATCATATTGATAGTAGAGGGAATTTGTTCCTATTAACTTGCCAATACATCAAGGGGTATTTTGACATCTCAGAAATGAAGTCATTTAAATTAAACATAATATAAAACAAGAAATTATAAATAATTTAAAAATATTTAAAAGTGTGCTTGTCACAATAATGAAAATAATGTTTAGTACAAACAACCTATATAATGTCTAAATATTAGCAATATTTTGCTAATTAGATAAAATACATGTTATAGTGGCAATGCCCCTGGACATTTTAATCTGATTAATTGCTGTTTGTTTTTTACAGCTGTTATTTTTTTATTCTATATTCCTTTTGTGTATACTAATTTGACAAACTGATTGTGTGCAGTGATTTTAAATTCTAAATGAACTGTCTAAGAAAGATTTTTCACAGTGACACATTTTTTGTTTTTGTTAAACAAGGTGATTAATTACTTATCAATCTATATAGTTAAAAAATCTTTCTTAAAAACTGAGAACACTAAGATATGATCCTCACATTTTTTGAATTATAAGACTATTTAAAACAAATTCTGTAGGTCAAATAAATAATATAAAAACTTTAGAATAAATTACAGACTTCATATATTAAAAAAGCATGTGATATCAATATTTGAAAAATAAATACAATTTTACAATTTATATTATGAAACACAAAATCCTTATCTTTAACACCATAAAAGTACATGTAATTCAAATGTAATTCAAAAGTAACTGAACATTACATGCTTTTTGCAATGTAATTAATTAAATTACCATTACATGTAAAAAAAAAAAGTGCTCAATTACACATTACATTCAGTTATATGTAAAATTGTAATGCATTACACTTAATTACCATTACATTTTCAATTACCCCATCCCTGATTCAAAAGCTGGTTGACAGTTATGAACTATTTATGTCTTATACGATAATTAATATGTTCAAATTATCATTTGAAAAATCCCGTTGCCTGTCCTCGATTGTAACATCACTAAAGTAGATATAGTAGTACAATTACTTACTGTTGATTGCATGCATAACGGATGCCAATAGTGGAGCAGATTCTGCTTCCAGAACAAAGCATTTGAGATTTGAGGTTTGTGTTGCTCAGTGCTTGATTTGTGTCGTTTTGTTTTGTTCTTCTTCAATATTTGCCAATGTTTTTGACAGCTTTTCGTCGTGTTTGGAATGATCCCTTAAGTTTGGTGTCTTCAACATATATTCTGCTATTTTCTGTCTTGCTTTTAAATGTTGGTATAAAACTTTTACTGCAAAGAATTAGGCATAGCTTTATTTTACATAAAAGATGAAGACAAAACATACTTCCTCTAGGTTAGATTATGCTTTGCTGAATACCTCGATTTTTGTTTAAACTACGGTCATATATATACTATATTCATACATGAGAATTTAATATGCTTAGTTTTGTGTTTGTTTGTATGTCTAATTGAAATTTATAACTAATTCACTAATGACCATTGATAGTTTTAAACACAAAAAAGCATGCTTTCTAATTTTTTTTTATTTTGCAAGGTGGTACCTAATAAATTGATATATCTATTTAATCTTATTATTTCCCTTGCTATTGCAGATGTGATATAGTGTATGGCTGTCTTGAGGTAACGACTTTCATGTCGGGTAAGAATTTGATATTCTTTCGTCAAGTGGTTGAAATAGAAAAGACATCACCTATTATAAATTAATGTAATACTATGAAGACGGTTTTAATAATAAAACTAATGATGATAATAACATCAATTATTTAATGGTAACGGCAAATTTGTCGACCATTAGATTGAGGAAATATTTATTATTTAATTGGCGCCTTTCTCTAGTGAATAGGATTGACCATGATTTCAGGTACAAGGAAGGAAGTCATTCTTATTGTTTGTTTCTAATAGTAGTACCATGATGTACAACTCAATACGAATCGAATAAATCAAAATAAAAGTGTAAGTGCTAGTCTTTGTAATAACCAGGCAATTTTGAAAAAAATCAAAACATGGCCGAAAACAACCCATAAATTTAAATCGTCCTATTTGAAATTATAAGTTAGAAAATTGTAGCTCTTATGTTTCTGCGTGTCTGGTATTTCGAGAGATTTTTTGATATATTTTGGCTAGGAGGGTGGTAATTTAAAAAGTAAGCTCCTTTTAATTGTAAATTTCAAGTGCATTTTATTCAAATTAATTCTGGAACAAATAGACCTGGATACGGGAATGGAAACTAATGTTATATTCGTGCAACATAATATACTTTGAACAAAAATAGATATCAACTTGAGTGCAATTTTTATTTGTCAATTTTTTACCACTGCCTGATTGACATTTAGCACTTAAAATATCCGGTGGTACAAACTATTTTTAATTATCTCAATGAGTGTTTACAACTCCAACTTATGTAGTCTAGTTTATTTGAAATAAAGGATACAACCAAAAGTCTGCTTCATTTCTCCATATTTTGCTTCATTCAGGCGCATATGAACATCTTCCCAATTTGCAGGATTAATATATTCCCTGTGTCATCGTAATGCGTTAACGATTCGTAATAACGATAATATGTAGGACTCTAAACAGCAATGGTACTCCTAACCGCAATGGTCACGCTGATGAACAATCGATAAACGCTCAATTGCGTTGATGATCACACTGAAGTTCGAAGGTGGCATTGTAACGCATTAATTCTTGGCGATAACTACGCTGAAGTGCGATCGAACACATAAATCATAACTTCAATGTGTTTCATGTAGATGTAGAAATTGATTTGCTTGTTAGAAGTAGCTTTTTGTTTTTTGTTTAATTTAAAACAGCAAGAGTTTAACCAGTTGCAAAACAGGCATTGAATTCCAAGTCCTCAGTGTACATTATACTTTATAAATAACTTTAAAAAAAAGACCCAAAATAATTAATTATTGCATTGATAAATATTAATTTGGTTGATGTTTGAAATGTAAATACTACTTGGTTGGTCAGAGACAAAATACTAGTTCCCGAAAAAAAAATCACACCGAAGTACGATATGTATAAGCTTAAATATGAAATAAAAATACGCTCTTATGATAATTGAATATCTGCAAATTTTAAACTAGACCCATCGTAGGTCAACAAAAGAATCATTGCACTGCAGCGGGTACCAACGCACTTCAGCATAACCATCGCCCGTCAGCGTGACCATACAAATATGATACGCAAGTTAATGGTCACACTTTACGGACATATAAATATGAAAAAAATAAGTTATATAAATTTCATGCATCAGAAGATCTGTTCTGCATTTACCTTTATCAGGAATGCTCAAAGCCAAATATTCGAAGCCAACCGAGAACAAAGAATAGCAATATGACCAAAAGTAACCAAATGAAATAATAAAATCAATCTCAGGGCAACGTTGCCTGAGGAAGTTGAATCCTTAGTTTCTTTAAATTTCAAAATTTATAAACTGACAAGTTCAGTACAAAAGTTCTGACTACCGAGTTGATGATAACCTTGGAGACTTATAGTCCAGCATCAGATGTATCGATCCAGTGATGTAAAAAAAAGAAGAAAATAACACGTTATATCAGTGGCATGCATGCGTCCGACGCCTTGTCCTGGACGTTTAACAAATGTGTCTGGTGAACCGGCCATTCAACCAAGATGGCTGCCATTGCTAAAAATAGAACATAGGGGTGAAAAGCAGTTTTTGGCTTATAACTCAAAAACCAAAGCATCTAGAGCAAATCTGACATGGGGGCAAAATTGTTTATCAGGTCAGGATCGATCTGCCCTGAAACTTTCAGATGAATCGGACAACTTGTTGTTGGGTTGCTGCCCCTGAATTGGTAATTTTAAGGAAATTTTGCTGCTTTTGGTTATTATCTTGAATATTATTACAGATAGAGATAAACTGTAAATTGCAATAATGTTTAGCAAAGTAAGATATACAAATAAGTCGACATGACCGAAATGGTCAGATGACCTCTTTAGGAGTTATTGCCCTTTATAGTAAATTTTTAACCATTTTTCGTAAATCTTAGTTATCTTTTTCAAAAATCTTCTCCTCTGAAACTACTGGGCCAAATTAATCCAAACTTGGCCACAATCATCTTTGGGGTATTGAGTTTAAAAAATGTGTCTGGTGACCCGGCAATTCAACCAAGATGGCTGCCATGGCTAAAAGTAGAACATAAGGGTGAAATGCAGTTTTTGGCTTATAACTCATAACCAAAGCATTTAGAACATATCTGACGGGGTTAAATTGTTTATTAGGTCAAGATCTATCCGGCCTAAAATTTTCAGATGGATTGGATAACCGGTTGTTAGGTTGCTGCCCTTTAATTGGTAATTTTAAGGAAATTTTGCTGTTTTTGGTTATTATCTTGAATATTTTTATAGATAGAGATAAACTGTAAACAGCAACAATGTACAGCAAAGTAAGACCTAAAATTTAGTCAACTGACCAAAATTGTCAATTGACCCCCTAAGGAGTTATTGTCCTTTATAGTAAATTTTTAACAATTTTCATAAAATTTGTAAATTTTTACTAGCATTTTCCACTGAAACTACTAGGCCAAGTTCATCATAGATAGAGATAATTGTAAGCAGCAAAAATGTTCAGTAAAGAAAGATGTAAAAAACACATCACCATCACCAAAACACAATTTTATCATGAATCCACCTGCTTCCTTTGTTTAATATTCACATAGACCAAGGTGAGCGACACAGGCTCTTTAGAGCCTCTAGTTTAACATTAACATTCGGTGTAATTAAACAGATATATCATGTTCTTGAGGGGTATTTGCGAAAAATACCAGTCTTGAGAATGAATTTTCCTCACCTTACGGCTCGCGAAATTTAACATCTCTCTACTGGTATTTTTCGCAAATACGATACTTAACATGATATATCTGTTTACTATATTTCAGATTAAAAAAACTTATGTAACAATCCTGGGTTTTGATTGGTTGATAGCCAGTGTGTTTTTCACCAATTTACTGTTATCAAATGAAAATCGTTCATTTTGTAACGCCGCCGGGGTATATGCAAAAAGGTTATGCCTTGTTTACTCTCTCTGCTGTGGTATTTGCCAAAAAATACTCTATCCGACTGGACGCTTGTAATGTCACGATCATTAATGCGTTTTTGAACGTTAACATTCGGTGTAATTGAACAGATATATCATGTTAAGGAGGGGTATTTGCGAAAAACACCAGTCTTGAGAACGAATTTAATGTTCTCCCGACTGGTATTTTGCAAAAAACCTCCTTAACAAGATATATCTGTGTATTATCCCCTGTCAAATTTAGTACTGCATAGACGATTCGCTTGCTGTTAATTAAGAAGTCTTCAATCTATGTTCCGACTATTTAGTGGTTTTTATTTACCTGCTTATATTAATATCATACTGAATTATCTGAAAAGCTACGTAGAGTGGAGATCACTTCTAACCTCTGATTAAAACTGTCAGAATAATCTGTCATAGAACTGTTCTAACCTGTCCTAGAACTGTTCTAAGTAGAACTGTCAGAACCAGTTCTAGGTAGAACTGACTAAATCAGTTCTAGGTAGAACTGTCAGGATCAGTTCTAGGTAAAACTGTCAGAATCATTTCTAGGGTATAACAGTCTAAAACTGTTCTAGGTAGAACTGTCCAAATCAGTTTTAACTGTAGAACTGTCAGCAGAACTGACTAAATCAGTCAGGACTGCAGAACAGTTCTAAATCAAGTCACTGCAGAAAGGGCACTTTAGAATTTAGAAGAACAAAATCAGTTCCAATTCTTACTTTACTATATATAATAGCAGATTTTTCTATATCATCAAGTTTTTACTGATCAAAAGTTACATGTACAAATATCAAAGTGTATAGAAGATTATCCAACTCATCGGAGAAATATTTTTATAAGATTGCATATGAAACATCATTGTTTACGTTTCTTCGTTCCCCGCTTTTAACAGTCTCTTCCTAAAAATAACTCTGCATTTAATTCATGGAATTTTAATCTAAATTTACCTTGTTTGCCTAGGATTTACATTCATGATTTAAGATTCTGAATTGACAAATGTTCAAACGAAAATTGTACAGTGGATGAATTATGGGATATTAATGAAAAAAGTGTTGTTAAACGTAAAAAAAACTATGTACATTTGCATTATCTCGTAGCCAAACTTATTCATAACCATTATAAATAATATTTGGGAGTCTAGAACGTCAGAAAAATATACTCGATCTGAACATGAATGAAACATTTGCCACTTGACGTTAGACTACAAACAAAACCAATCATTTTCCTTCTTCAAACTATATTAACAGTATACTATTCCAAGAAGAGAACTTCTCATACATGTTCTTTTCATTTTAAAATAAAATATATGAATCAGTCATGTGAATGTTGGATGATGCCGTTAAATAGTTTTGTTTAAAAAAGAAATAAACATCATGAACTACTGACTTAAAAAGTCACTTTTGTAACGGTTCATTATTTAATAATTTAATTTTGGATGTAACGCGTCTTCTGATTGGCTGAATTTATTTTGTTATCAGCCCATTGACATAAGTTAGTCGTGTGACCGTGACGTCATCAACATTTTTTCATGGTTAGCTTCTGTTTGAAATGGAATTTAGAATTAAATTATAAGAAGTGACTGTAATATTTTTTCTGTCTATTTGAAATAACTTTAAAAATGTGGTGCACACTGTTAGAAAATCCGCTACGCAGTGTGCACCAAATGTTTTATGTTATTTCTTCATAGACAGAAAAAATATTACGGTCATTCCTTAAATAATAATATTATCGATACAGAGAGGAAATAATGGCGCGCTAAATTGATGTTGACAAAATTTGGTGTCATCTTTATCATACAATATCTGTCCTGACATAGAAATATTATTGGTTTACAATGAGGCCATATATATTTACATGATAAAGTGTATTTATGTTCAGTTTGGGTTGATGTGGTCAAATAATTTTGTTATTAAAACGACTCAGTCTGATATATCGAAACTACTGAAATTTGTTAACAATTCAATATTTTGAATAAAGAGAGGATATGCTGTCATTTGAATTATACAATCCATCGTGATCGGTTGTTGTCTGCTCTATGGTCGGGTTGTTGTCGCTTTGACACATTCCCCATTTCCTTTTTCAATTTTATAAGTGATTTACTATGCAGCTATATAATTATCTATATATTAAGATTTACATAATAAAGTGTAAATATGGTCAGTTTTGGTTGATGCTGTCACATATGATCAGTTTTGGTTGATGCGGACAAATAATTTTGTTATACCAGTCAGTCTTAGGTATGAAAACTACTGATATTTGTTTATGATACAATATTTTGAATAAAAAGAGGACACGCTGACACTCTAAATTGATGCAAAAGAAATTAGGTAGCATTGTGTTCCAATATTTCTTTCATTTGTATTAAACAATCCATCCTTACATAACAATATTACAGATTTACTATGCGACTATAAGAGTTACATAAAAAAAGAGCAAATATGGTCAGGTTAGGTTGATGCGGTCAAATATGGTCAGTTTTTGGTTGATGCGGTCAAACATGGTCAGTTTTGATTGAAGCAGACAAATAATTTTGTTACATGAGTCAGTCTGAGGTCTGAAAATTACTGATGTTTGTTTCTGTTGCGATATTTTGAATAAAAATAGGAAATGCTAGCACTCTCAATCGATGAGATTTTTTTTTGTGGTCGTTGATTTCCAATATTGCAGTTATTTATATACTACAGTCCCTCTTGACCTAAAGTTATAACTGAAGTACTGTGCAGCTATATAGACTTGCATAAAAAAAAGGAAATATGGTCAGTTTTTGTTGATGCGGTCAAAAGATTTTATTACACGACTCCGTCTGAAGTATGAAAACTACTGATATTTGTTTACGATTCAATACTTTGAATAAAAAGAGGACATGCTGGCACTATAAATTCATGCGAAAAAAATGTTTAGGTCATTGTTTTCCAATATTGCTGTAACTTGTATATTACCATGATTACAGTCCCTCCTGACCTAAAATAAACTGAATTACTGTGCAGCTATATAGATTTGCAGAAAGAAAGAGCAAATAAGGTCAGTTTAGATTGATGCGGTCAAAAGATTTTTGTTTAACAGGTCCGTCCGAGGTATGAAAACATATATATACATCACATTCGTTTACGATTCAATATTTTGAATAAAAAGAGGACATGCTAGTACTATAAGTTGAGTGCAAATAAAATTTTGAAATCATTAATGTTTTCCAATATAATTGGTATCCTTGCCTAAAAATATAACTGTATTCCTGCAGTGTGCAGCTAAATGTATATAGATTTATATGATGAAATTAAATATGGTCAGATTAAATTTAATTTAAAAACATATTTACTTATAATAGTGGATCATAGGCGGATTCAGAGGGGGTTGGTCAGGGGTTGGACCCACCTTTTTTGGACGATCAATGCATTTGAATGAGGACATATAGTTGGAACCCCCCTTTATTCTGGGTTGGGAACCCGCTTTTTAAAATTGCTGGATCTGCCCCTTGTGGATTGGGAAACAATGTATTACATTGAGGTCAGATAATTTTGTTATGTAAAACGAGCC
The DNA here is from genome assembly GCA_019925275.1 of Mytilus edulis. Lineage (NCBI taxonomy): Eukaryota > Metazoa > Mollusca > Bivalvia > Mytilida > Mytilidae > Mytilus > Mytilus edulis. The sequence goes on from CM034361.1 coordinate 4,276,779, forward strand.
ATCCTGACTCCCGGAATGACAAATGTAAAACAGTTAAACAATTGAAATAATAATGCCCCCCCATATTAACGGCCTAATTTATGTTCAAAATATTAAAGAAAACCAAAAAATTTATGTATCACATCAACAAAAGAAAATCACTGAATAACAGGCTCCTGACTTGGAACAGTCACATACATGCAGAATATGGCGGGGTTAAACATGTTCTCTTCCCGACGAAAAATCTGAAATAAAACTGGCAAAATAGCAAAACTCTTTATAATATTAATCGCTATTTTGCCGAAGCCTTTATATTTAGACAAAGAGTTCTTAAAACTTATAAATCAATTCTAGCCGTAGAATTTATAAATCAATTTTAGCCGTAGGATTTAAAAATCAATTCTAGCCGTAGAATTAATAAATCAATTCTAACCGCAGAACTGTTCTAGAAGTAGAACTGTCAGGATCAGTTCTAGGTAGAACTGTCCAAAATCAGTTCTAGGTAGAACTGACCAAATCAGTTCTAGGTTGGAACTATTCTGGCTAGAACTGACTAAAAGGTGTCAGGCTGACAGTTCTACGTACTGTCCTAGAACAGTTCTCCTGACAGATTCTGACAGATTTAATGAGAGGTTAGAAGTGATATCCACTGTATCACTACAGTGCTGAAATGAGTGCAAGCGCATTGTCTTACTTGTGTTCAATATACTGACAACAATAAATCTATATCGATAACATTATAATACATTGCTAGAGTGTTTGCTCGTGTATTGATAATTTCGATTGGATAATGCTTCAAATATAAGGGCATTAATTCGGCGATTTATGATTTTGATTTGAACACACAATGTCAATGATACCCAAATGTGTGGTTTAATTGTGTTTTCTTGAAACTGAATTAGGACTGAGTAAACAGTGCTAGTAACAAAATTTGCTTGAATTAGTTAAAAACATGTAGCACTTGGAACTTAATCAACACCATCAACTTTCCAACTGGTGGTTAATAGAGTATGTGTATCGCCTAATTAGGGTACCACAGTCAGAACTGCTACTTTTTTCACTAATTTTTATTGCACTGGTAAAAGACGGGGTCAATATAGATAAAATAAGACTGAATATAAAATCTACTGTGGTATTCTGTTAACGTTAAATTTGTAACAGTGTCCTTTCGATGAATATTCCAAACTATACCAAGTCTCTACCTAAAATACACTATCAAAGCTGAAACTTCCGTTACAATATTGACCATTAATACGCAACAAAATATATACACTTGCATTATTCAGGATATATTTGTGCAAATGTATGTTTTCAGAAAAATGGGAAAGTACAAAACCAAGGGAATCCACATATGCTGCAACAACAGCAAGTATTATTTCAACAGCTGATAATATTGGTAACTTAACTCAAAATTCCTTTTCTTTTATCGGTTCATTCAAATGATACTTATCGGTTCGTTCAAATGATACCGGTCTTACAGTATTCATCAATTATACGATAACACAAATTAACATTGTTACACTTAAATAAACACATTTCGACCAACAAGAGACCAAAAAACATCGCAAATGAGATAAACCGATACCGCAGGATATAAAAGGCCTGAATAGACAAAATGTTAAATAAAAAACCTACAAAATTTTCGCCCTCACCGTTCAACAATTTTCGACACCGTCTAAATAACCATGTTAGTTGGGTCAAAACATGATAACTTATATTGCCTGATATCTGCTCAATTATAAAACGAAATATATATTTCATATTGTTGTAAATTCAAGCATCAGGGTTCATTTAAACAATTAAGTTTTTCGATTATCTAATTCATGTATTTGTAATTTCCATATCTATGTCATGTCATACCATAAAAATTTTTTAGATTCATATAGTTGTTTGTTTGATACCTTATTTCAACATTCTTTTTTTTTGTGTAATTTTCACATTTCATGAGCGGTGTGAGAAAAATATTTCTTCTCACTAGTGAAATATCTGTTTCCGGCAAATATCAAAATTTAATTGTGCCGTCAAACTTCAAATCTTTGAAAAAGAAGGATAAAAAACATTACAGAAACCGATTCCATCACTATAACTTGTGTATTACGATATTGCTCCACTCTCAACATTAAATTCAAATTTGATCAATTATAGAGCTCGGCAAGCCTCGCGCTTTAAATATTAAAATTTAACTGTCTCGAGTTGAGAAATATTGTAACAAACTTGCTGCAGTTGTTGAATCTATATTTTGCTTGGAGTTAATTAATTTATTGATTTTACTTTTCATTCATAATATCAATAAAGACCATTTTCATTCAGGAAACAAGTTTTCTTTTCAGACCTTCGCATAAAACATTAAAAAGAAAATACTCAATTGGTCTGTGGTTGCCTGTTCCTATGCAATGTTTAAAGTCCAATCAAAAACGCCTTAATTTCCCAATTTTTATCAATATTGCCTGTCTTGAATCTGGCCAATCATCTGTGCAAGTCATAACTTTTATATCATGTTATAAGTTATATGTTGTCCGGCATATGCATGCGATGTTTGTCCCTGCGCTTAAATGCAAGTGAACACACGTGCGTTTTCGGTGCATGTGAAATTCATGTAAGCAATGTTTACCCGTGTTGTTGTCCATGAAGTGATTGTTTGTATTTAAAAAAAATCATTTAGTAAACGGGTGCAAATGTAAAGGTGGATCTGTGACTGTTTTTTTTTTGTGTGGGATTCGTGATGCTAAGTCGTTGATTGTCTATATTGTGTTTTATGTACCGTTGTTTTTCTTTTGATGTTGTCAGTTTGTTTTTGACTCGTGAGTATGAATGGCCCTTTGGTATATTTGCATCTTAATCTTTTACAAAATTGTAGTTTATATAGATAACTTTTGAACCATGATATATTTCTTTGAAACACTTTTGGCTTTATTTCAAACTCAAAAACAGTTCAATGAGATGATGTGGAATCATCATTTTATTTCTCTTTACTATTTGTTTCTTTTTGTAGGTGGTTTACTTTTAAAAAGAGAAATAATCATTTATTCAATAAGTGCGGGAAGCATTGCAGTAATGGTTGCTCTAGGATTATGCTGTTTCAAATACAAAAGAAAAGCTGAACATTTATACAAATCGAGACTACCAAGAACAAATCGTGATCAAACATCAGCCGAGCAGTCAAATGTTCAATATAGCCGGAACCATGAAAGTGTCTATGATTTAATTGATGAGGATAATATGATTGGCGATGAGACATTAATGCACAGCGCTACAGGTGGTGGACATGTCATTCAAACAAGGACTACTCATTATAATGTTGATCCAGATGGAAGCAGTAGTTCGCATTCCGAGAGTGATGCTATCAATTCTATTAGTGAAGGATATCTAAATCCGTATCAGCCTATGGTAGAAGTTGATCTTCATGGTTATCGCACATTATCGAAGGATACCACACACAACTCTGAGAAACTATCATCAGGCAATTCAGAGTACAGCGTATGTTCTGCTGACAAGACCAACGTACTTGTTCGTCAGTATCAATCAATAATACCTTGTGTTGATATTCATAATTATACTCCTATAGATGGAGATGTACAAACATTCACAAGCCACAGACAAAGCATGTCTGACATCGATACAGGAAACAATGATGATGATGCAGATCAACTCTCTGAATCACTGACAATATCCCTACCAATAGCAATAGAATTAGAAGATGTTAAAAACCAAAACGAACAGGGCTCAGTTGAAACAGAAAGCAAACCCGGAGATAACCATAAGAATGATGAACCATCTGCTTCCAAAGGCGAAAACAATGACAAGACGGATCAGAATAACTAATTACTTTTTCTGTTTGGGTTTGTTTTATTCTCTTTGTCCATTTTGATAAATACACTATAAGTTTTTGTATTAAAGCGAAAGGGGATAAAGAGTCCGCATTTCCGTCCTGCTTTCCTTCGTTTTCACACATTAAATTAAGTTTTCTTCATCACCATTTTATGAAATGATACAAAATGCTAAGATCCTGCATACGCAGACATAGTTCGAGTTTTGGAAGTTAATCACTTTATGTTCTATGGTTATCTCCCTTATTTATTGAAAACTGAAATCTTATTCCTGTGTTGATTTGCCATTTGGTAACCTTTCAGACTACGCTTATTTAAAGCATTGATAAGTTTAGCCGGACATATAAAAATTTACTGGATGAGTTAAAAACATTATCGTAAACATAATGCAAATAAATCTGGTTTGTACATGTAGTTGTTTAATTAGTTGTCAAACCAGGGGCGCATTTCTTTTACCTGAATCCGAAACATGTTTCTGCATCATTTTTATGTTTCACCATTTCATTTAAATGAAACAGAAACATGTTACCGAAATATGCGAAACATAAGTCATCAATTCAATGTTTCAAGACCGAAACATGAACGAAGAACGATGATAAAGAATTATAATAACGACGGTCATTCATGTTGCTTACATCAACTTTTTAACTACTGCTGCATCCACATCATGTAACACTGGCAAGCACAAGATCGAAACCAAAGATACAGATGTTAATCATGCATGTATGAGAATCATGATGAAGTTGTAAGCTCTGGTGGAAAGAAAAAGAACATGAAAACCTAAAACTGTTATGACCACAATGCCTGAACAAATTAAAGAACGAATGCGAAACATCAAAGAAATGCACACTGAAAAATGGCAGCAACACATCATTGCATTGATTGTTTGAAAAGTTAATTAATCAAAAGAAAAATAAGGACTGTCTCGAAGATGTATTAACTATGTTTTTTTATAAAGAAAAAAAGGAAGATATGGTATAATTGCCAACTCTACAAAAAACAAATGACACAGAAATCAACAACACTAGGTCATTATACAGCTTTCAACAATGAGTAAATCCCATACCGCAAACATACATTGATATAGTCGGCTATAAAAGTCATCGAAAGGACAAATGTAAAACAATTCAAAGGAGAAAACTAATGGCTAAATTCATGGTTAAAATAATGAACAAAGAATAAACATATTGCAAAGCAACAAACGACAACCATTGAATTATAGGCTCTTGACTTTGGATAGGCAAATACAGAATATGGCGTGGTTAAACATGTTTGTCAACTCTTATGAACCTTTGCTTTTGTTTTTGATTTTTTATATTTAGAGATGACTAGAGGAGAGAAGAATGTTTTATCGGTGTATGTCCATATACATTCCTTAACATATTTTTTGAAACATTTTGTCAGCAACTATAATAATAGCTTTCTAATATTTGGTGTCAGGCCTCATACCTTTTTAAAAGAATAAATGCAGGAATTTGTGTTAGTACACTATAGTGCAACTCCTATCAACAGTGGACAGCTCTTTTGAATTTTAAAATTAAGCTCTACGAACGAAAGTGGTCCCAGTAAAGTGTTGTTATAAAGTATACCAAATACATCCAACACAAAAGGGGGTCAACATGTTTCCCTCTTAAACCACTGTGAATTTTCCATTAGATAATATGGGAGCATGAAATTTATCAAGGTAAGCTCTTCAACCTCTTAATTAGCATGCTTATGCGTCCTATTATTGATGCTTTGGTTTTTTTTATATAAGGGGTGTCTGTCCTTCTGTCAGTTACAACAAGGATATACTATGGCAAGCCGTTTTGCTATTTATTCTAACTTCAAGATATCTCATAAACTTTAACTTTATAAGATATCTTTTATAGCTATATTTTGTATTTTTCGAGTTTTTGTCCCTTTTAATTTTATTAAGTTCTTATCACTGTTAGACTAAGAAGTCATTAACAAAAATCAAAGAAGCAAGACATCTAATGGGCAGTCGGAATAATGGCGTGTAACCGTCTGGGACAATTGCTAGAGACATTGCAATAAGATCAATAAATATCTAAAAACAACAATTTCTTTTTACTTTGATTTTCTTCTTTGTCTAACAATGATAAGACCTAAACAAATACAGGGGGTTACGACCCATTATTCCGATAGCCAATTTGTCCGACAGCCCATTAGTCCGACAACCCAATAATCCGACAGCCCAATAACCCGACACTTGGAAACAATTATTGCACGGTATCAGGTAATATATGTGTCTGTCTGTCTGTCTGTCTGCAGAGGCGGATCAAGAGGGGGGTCCCAGGATTGGAACAAACCTTTCATTTACGATCAATGCAATCGCATCACGTTTAACATGCAATTATTTATACAGCTTCTCATCAAACTATTTTTAACAATTCGGTGGGGTCATGATTTGCTTTATAAAATGCAGAATATATTTTCTGTACATATTGGATATCTTGAGGCTCCAATATGCCAAAATCAGACCCGACTCTTAAGAGATATAGGGGGCGAATCTGCGTCTCATTTAGAACAACCTTTGACTTTTTAAGGTGGTATGGGTGTCTTCCTCCATCTTGGTTTGTCAAAAACAGAGAATCAAAGGTCCAGATTTTCCATCAAGTTAGCAAAATTTGATGCAGGAATGCAGATGTTTTATGTACATTTTCATTTAAAAGTACCAATTTATAAGAATATAACTTCTAAATATTGATATTTTTGCAAATGTTAATTATTTTTGGTTGTTTTTATATTTTTTTTTAAATTTGCATTTTAAGGGGAGGTCACTCTAAAAAAGTGCATTTTCTGAAGGATTCTGTATGGAATTTTCCTATTTTGTATTTTAGTCGGAAAAAACGTACGGTGACCCTATCTTTTCTTTTGATATTCTCAAAGCAGTGTCTGAAAGCTATCTTTTCCTGAAGTATTTAACAATTCTATCATTTTGTTTAGTTTCTAATCACAAAATGGTGTTTTTTCCTGTATAATCCATACAAAATGTGTCATTTTGTCCCGTCCTGTAGCTTGAGAAAATGCACGGTGACCTATAATTTTTATTATTTTTTTCAACATGTATGTATAGATACAACGTTTTGGCAAAGTATGAACAAATTCTATCATTTTTATTTTAGACTCCCATACCACCTTAAAATTAATGTTAAATTTGCTTAAAAGTGGGGCAAACTAAACGCAACCTTAGGAGGGATTCTACTGGGTCCCATATTGTGATGCATTAACATACATTTTACTTTTTACAAGATAATTGTAAGTACTACTACTAGTATCAGTTTCTTTTTTCTTCAATGTAATTCAAGAAATACGGTGCCTTAGATACATAATTTTTTATTAGCTGGTATTGGCTTTGATCTAGCTTTCTGTAACTGCAAGTACCCTCAGATATGTACTTTGAGTTGTTATTGTTGTAAAGGATGTATAAATATACTAGGCCTGCCACGTCCATGCTGTATTTGTGCAAGATGGTTTTTTTTCCTGCTTTATGATGAGTTACATGTAGGCCTTTTTGAACTGACTTTTATAGTTTGATCTTTGTACTTTAACCACACTGGCCTAGGTTTAGAACGACTTCAAATATGTTTAACTCCGGAAATATAAAAAAGAAGATATATATATACCAACATACAAAAGCCACTCTAAAAAGAGTTTTGAGAGACTATCTAAAAATGATATACACTAATTTACAATAGAATATGTGAATAAAATATAAATCATTTAGCATTTCTACATGTGTGACGTTTACGTTCTACGTCAGAGTTAATTTTAAACTAACCATTCGGTCCAGGAAATTTTTCAATCTGTTTTTAGTTGATCTAACATACATACATAATTTACAAATATAAGAAAGCATTGAATGAAGTTGTTCAATTTGATATGCCTTTTGTGCTTCTTTGTTAACTATTTTTTCGTTTCATATTTTTGTAATTAAGATTATAATTAACACGATGTTGACTGATGTACTCCTAATTTTTTATCCATTATTTCTGTTTACTTGTTCACCCATCTTTGTAAATACAATAAAATGTGATGCGACTGTCGTACAAGTAAGAGGTTCAGCGCTATAAAAGCAGGTTCAACCTACCATTTTTCTACAGTAAAAAAATGCCTGTACCAAGTCAGGAATACGACAGTTGTTATCCATTTGTTTGATGTGGTTGAGAGTTAGATTTTGTCATCTGATTTGGAACTCTCTGTTTTGAATTTTCCTAGAAGATCAGGAATTTTGATACTTCACTTTTTTGATATTGTCTATATTTTCAAAATATGCTTTTTAACAAATAAATCTTTTTCGCCAAATTCGTTTTAAACAGTCTGTAAATTCGTACATTACTACGCACGTTTGACATTAAACCAGTTTACCTTTGTTCGTAATAATTCAATCAGTATTACAAAAATGTTCCATACCAACTTCTTTAAACTTGGTGTATGCTCTGACATCTAACTTTTCAATCTGTTATTACAAATATTAATTTCCAAAATAAAAAACGGTTTTGTTCATTCTGTTATATTTTTGTAAATCTAATTTATGTTCTAAAATACACATGTGCATTGTTTTACAATACATGGCATCTAACCCATATCACAATATATTGATAAATTAGGCGCGCACTTTCCAAACCCCACGAAAAAAACCGCATAGCCCTATTTTCACAGCATTAATGCAAGTCTGAAAAAGAATATTCTTCACTTTCCCCTAAATCAGTACCATATCTAATACCAGACATTAAAAGAGTGTCGAAAAGCTTTGACAAGGTAAAATACTCAAAACGTTCTTTTGCCTTGCATTTAGCTAAAAATTAAGTCTAATGATCTGCTGGCTGAATTTGCGTCAATGACCGTGATCTCATTATAATCCAAAAACTCCTCTAGTAATAAGCCAAGATACTTTTAACATTTATTTTGATGCAATATATCTAATGGGTTCCGTTCATCATAAAGTCAAAATCAGTTTGTAATACAGATTGTGTTCTAAAATGAAAATTTTTTGACTTGTCAATATTTCTAACTATTAAAGTCATTTTCAGTACACCATATACTTAAAACATCTAATTATTTTTGAAGGTAATTTTCATTTTCGGACAAAGGTAATACATCATCTGCATGTAACAATATACATTTTTTTACAAAATATATATGTATACATGTACCAATATCTAATCTGCCGGTCTCATCACCTAAGTTATTAATGATTTTCTAATATTTTTAATATTTCCGGCGATACCATACAGCCTTGTGTAAGGCCAATATTTACTCCAAACCACCAAATCAAATTGCCATTTATCTTTTATTCTTTCAACATATAACATGAAGAATGGAAAGTATTTAACATTTGTAAAAAGTTCTAATTTACAAAAAAACAAATGACGATTTACAAAGTCATATGTTTTTTTTTAAATTCACGAATGCACAATACGTTAACAGTTTACAAAGTTTTCCCGTTTCAATAATGGTAGTTAAAGTTGACAGATGGTCTATAGTGCTACGAATTTTTTCTGGTACAATTTTGTTCGTTGTTGATCGGAAAGTTTTTCTGAAAGACAGGCATTAAGGACGCCACAGTATTGATATATGTCACTGGTACTATATTTATACCTCTATACAAACATTTATTCAAATAGAAAACTCTCTAAAATCAGTGTTTCTAATATAACTACTCATTTATCAGAATTATAGCATGTACGAAATCACTGTGTATACTCTAAGTTTTTTTTAACTGAACATTTTATACCCCTTCCCCTGTTTCAATTTTTGAAAGAATTTGAAAACAAGACTTTAACTATTGCCAGCTTTCCCTATTTGCATATTTTCTGATACAAAATGCCTAGAACCTATTTAAACCTGTTTTGATAACACATTGAAAGAATATCAGAATACTATGAATGTAATGTTTAGCAGTCAATCATTACAACATTCAAGATTATATAAAGTGTTCAATCCTGCCTCTGTCTCCAGTCCACTTCTTAGTGCACGCCTATTTGTCAATTAAAGTTCACATTTTCTACCTCAAATGGTCAATTTAGAATTCCTGTCACAACAGTATCCTCTGTTACCATATATCTGTCACAATTTACCTTATAAATATACTAGAAGTGTTCAAACAAAGCCATATTTGCAATAGTTGAATGTATGCAGATACCAGTCTGAGATATAAACTCACTTAAAATGCTATACAGATGACTGCTAACATCTGATTTTTGCATAACTTCCAAGCATAATGATTGTTTTCTATATGAAGAACTTAAAAAACATAAAATCATAGCATTCACAAGTTAAATTGTTTGTTTAATGACACAGGGGTTAGGCAATTTTCTATGTTTTTTGCCCCATGGGCCTCAAATTTCGAAAATTTTTCTGCTGTTTCTAGCAATTTGAAATATTTGTACATATACAGGATAAAACACACTATTGTAAATTTTGTTGAGTTATCTTTGTATTTCTATAGCTTGTATTTTTTATGCCGTGGTGGTAAAAAAGCAGATTTAGGTGTTACGACTTACTTTTGGGTTATCGACAGGACACAAACACCCCATAAATAATATGCAGGAAGGATCGATGAGTTTCAATGACTGCGAAGAGTAAATATAAGCTCTTCTTAACAATTTCACTTACATATATGCAAATATTATGAATTAATTTTGTATTCAGGACTTTAAGTAAACTATGCATACTGTAAACAGTGAATATATGATGAGTCATCATATCTAATGCCCAGGATTCTATCAATCTTGATGAAGTATTTATAAAACTTCATATTTTAGTTAATTTCTTTAAAATCTGTGAAATAAAGCAAATTTGGTTAAATTCTGAATGTTTCCTTTTTTTCACCCTATATACAAACATTAATTTTATTCAAATAGAAAACTCTCTAAAATCAGTTTTTCTCACATTAATACTCATTTATCAGAATTATAGCATGCACGAAATCACTGTGTTTCCTCTAAGTTTTTTATTGAACGTTTTATACCCCTTCCTCTGTTTCAATTTTTGAAAGAATTTGAAGACAAGACTTTAATTATTGCCAGCCTCCCCTATTTGCATATTTTCAGATACAAAATGCCTAGAACCTTTTTAAACCTGTTTTGATAATACTAGTATATTGAAAGCATATCAGAATACTATAAATGTAATGTTAAGCAGTCAATCATTACAATATTCAAGATTATATAAAGTATCAAATCCTGCATATGTCACAAGTCCACATCTAACTGTATACCTATTTGTCATTTAAAGTTAACATTTTCTGCCTCAAATGGTTAATTTAGAATTCTTGTCACAACAGTTTCATCTATAACCACATATCTGGCACAATTTACCTTATAAATATCCTAGAAGTGTTCAAACAAAGCCATATTTGCAATAGTTGTATGTATGCAGATACCAGTCTGAGATATAAATTAACTTGAAATGTTATAGAGATGACTGTTAACAACTGTTTTTTGCATAACATCCAAGCAAAGTTATTGTTTTCTATATCAAGAACTTAAAAAACATAAAATCATAGCATTTACAAGTTAAATTATTTGTTTAATGACACAGGGGGTAGGCAACTTTCTATGTTTTTTGCCCCATGGGCCTCAAATTTCGAAAATTATTCTGCTGTTTCTAGCAATTTGGACTATTTGTACACATTCAGGATAGAACACACTATTGTAAATTTCGTTGAGTTATCTTTGTATTTCTATAGCTTGTATTTTTTATGCCGTGGTGGTAAAAAAGCAGATTTAGGTGTTACGACTTACTTTTGGGTTATCGACAGGACACAAACACCCCATAAATAATATGCAGGAAGGATCGATGAGTTTCAATGACTGCGAAGAGTAAATATAAGCACTTCTTAACAATTTCACTTACATATATGCAAACATTATGAATTAATTTTGTATTCAGGACTTTAAGTAAACTATGCATACTGTCAACTGGGAATTTATGCTGAGTCATCATATCTAAGGCCCAGGATTCTATCAATATTCATGAAATATCTATAAAACTTCATATTTGAGTTAATTTCTTTAAAATTTGTGAGATAAAGCAAATTTGGTTAAATTCTGAATGTTCTCTTTTTTCACCCTATATAGGTTGCGTTTCTGTAAATATTGTCAATTCAACTTCCCAGAGGAACTTCTTTTACGGCTAAAACTGTACCACTTTTACTATGAAGTTTTGAAAAAAATCGTATTCTAGAATCTAAAGTTCATATGCACTACAATTTTTTTCAAATGTCAATATATAGGGCTGTGCGGCATATTTTCTACGTTTATATGCCCTGAATTTTTCAGAGTTTAAACTAACACTAATTTTCGTAATTACCCCTACCTCGAATGAAGGGATACCTCAGATTTCAATGTAAATAATATGCACATGTGTATTTACTGGTAACATTCACAAGTTATGTCTCTAAGAGATGTAACACAGAGAGCATAACTGGGAACCAGTATGTAAACAAAATTAATTTTCTATGAATATTCTAAATCTCCCCAAAATAGGCTTGGTTTGAGAAACAGCTGTATTTACAAAGTGCAACCTATAGGACATCGGATCTCTGGGATCTGACGTGGGTGACTTGGTGATCGGTATTATAATACATTTATTCCACATAGCTGGTACTTTTACCAATTTTTTACATAAATTGGAAACACGGCTAGACGCATTTAATGCTGTTGCCTCATTATACTACATAGTAATTCATCTGGAATATCATTAACCCCCGGAGCGCCAAATTACGATTTTTTCTCGACATTTAACTTTTACCCAGTGTAGTCCGGCGGCTACAACCATATTTCAGACGAATTGTGCACATCCTGCACCAAGCATGAAATTTGACATAGACCTTCCTCAACTATTACTCTTTTATTTCAGATAGAGAGACATTTGAAAAAAATGTCTCACTTCCGGTAAAATCCAAAATGGTGGACTTCATACTTAAATCAGCCCAATATCGAAGGCTGGTTTTTGAAAAGGTGTTATCATCATGCTACTATCATAATATTTGGTACAAATCCTTGTTATGTACTACATTTGGATATATTATATAGATTAAATGTCTTCAAACACACTACTTCCGGCAAAATCCAACATGGCGGACATTGTACTAAAATAATCTTATTTTTTTTAGGGAGGGTAAATGAAATGTGTTTTAACGCATTGCTACTATCATTACATTGTGCAGGAACCTCTCTTTGGTGCTTCTCATGAATACAATGTATAAGAAATCTGTCTATAAAACCCCTACTTCCGGTAATATCTAAAATGCGGACATTGAAATATCAATTCATTATGTAAATAATCAGCTTTTTTTTCAAAATGTAGACATTTTTTTTGTGCTGGTCATTAAACTTTTGGCTTTACGTTATTATCCAAACCACTAATTATATTCTGTTGTAAATGTTTTAATACAAAGTTGATGAGGCCTCAGAAATAGTTTTTTTTTAAAAGGATCCTCTTTGTCCCTTCGCCATCCATTAGCGCCTGGACTGGGTAGCATAAGAGTCAACACAAAGCTCGTCCCTCTAAACATCTGCCCTAGTATATTGCACGTTTTACATGCTGGAAATACTAGACCAAGTTGAGGAAATAGCCTCAATTAGCCATCCCTTTTGTGCAAATAGTTATTTCCTTGAATCGTTAACTATGTTAGCCCCATCTCATAAGTTTGTGTGATCTTACAGTTAAACCCCGGAGATTTAGGTTGATCAAACATCATTCATTATGTTAAAGTCACATCTACAAATGCAATCAATGTCTCCCACACAGTCTTTTTTTCTTTTCAAGCAAAGAGAAAACCGTATCACAACCGGTGAAGGCATTAAATACAATAAGTGTGTGTGATCACTCATTGCTTAGTACATTTGAAAGGCCATTGATAGATATTAATACAAAGTTTATTGCCTTCCCAAACACAATCCATAGTTCGTCTACCCCTATGTCACGGAAAAGCAAAACAATAATGACAGCCTCATCAGTTACGACTGTTCGAATCATGACTCGTTTAAGTTCACGAATCATGACTCGTTTAAGTTCGTGTTTCACTGCATCAGACACATGCACCATGATTCTAGTGTCAGCCTCTTAATGTGAACATGGTGCTAAACTTGAAATACATCACGTGGTGGATAACACCGAACATCCTGAGCATTTGTTGCTTCAACTACCATACTCATCAAAGATTTCATCAACTCTTGTTACAGTTTCAAGGTATTTCATTAAGGTAAGGACATAATACCCAATCAGCATACTCGTTAGGAAACACCGTGAAACTGTAACAATAGTAGATGTAGTCTCGGATGCGTACATAGACAATACTGGTAGTTTGAAGGAGCTACAAGAAGCAAGAGCTACATTTTGGGGAAAGCGAATACAGAGACAAATCCAGAGTCAAAACAAATTCCTCAAAATTAGCAAAGTTTTTGGAGAGATGACGACAATAAGAAAGAACTTTTTAGTTTTCTTTCACAGCAGCTTGCTCAATAAAAATTTGAGGAAAAGGTAGTTGTAGCAACAAATGCTCAAGATATTCAGTTTTATTCACCACTTGATGATGTTTCAAGTTAAGCACCATGTTTACATGAAGAGACTTACACTAGAATCAAGATGAATGTGTCTGATGCAGTGAAGCACAGACTTAACTGAGTCATGACTCAAACAGTCGATACTGATGTCATTGCTGTTTCGCTATTCCATGACATAGGGGCAGATACACTTTGGTTTGCATTTTAAGTTGGAAAAACTTTAGATATATATATATATATACATGACCTTTCAAATGCACTAAACATAGAGATTACAAGTTTGCTGGAAAAGGAACTGCGTTGGTGACATGGATGGCGTTTGAAAATGTGACTTTAGCATTTAGAATGAGTACAAAGCCAGAAAACATGCGTTAGTGGAAGAGGAAAAACTTATTGAGGCTATTCCCATGACTCGGTCTAGTATTTTTCAGCATGTAAATTGTGCAATATACCATGGCGGGTATGAATGAGTAACAAGCTTGGAATTGGTTCCTATGCTAACTAGTCCAGATGCTTATGAATGGCGAGGGAACAAATATGATCCATGGGAACCCTTTTGGTCAACTCTTAGTGATGCCTCTTCATCTTATCAGGAGCTTGTACATTAAGGATGTAAGAAACAATACCAGTATTTGTAAATGTGGAAAATCAGCTCTTCGATTGTGAATAAACATGTATTTGCGGCCTAACGAGTTTGCTGATTGGGTATTTTGTCCTTACCTCGATAAAATACCTTGAAACTGTAACACGAGTGGATGAATTTTTGGATGCGTATGGTACTTGCAGCAACAAATGCTCAGGATATTCTATCTTATCCACCGCGTGATGTATTTCAAGTTTAGCACCAAGTTCACATTAAGAGGCAGTCACTAGAATCATGCATATGGTGCATGTATCTGATGCAATGAAACACTAACTTAAACGAGTCATGATTCGAATAGTCGTTACTGATGATGCTGTCATTACTGTTTCGCTTTTCCATGACATAGTGGTAGACGAACTATGGATTGTGTTTGGGAAGGCAAAAAACATTGAATTTATATCTATCAATGACCTTTCAAATGCACTTAGTGTGATCCATGCCTTTACTGGTTGTGATAAAGACGAGCTTGGAATTGCCTCTTATGATACCCAGTCTATGGCGAAGTGACCCAGAGGATCCCTTTCAAAAACTCTTTCTGTGGCCTCATCATTTTGTCAGAAGCTTGTACATGTAGATGTAAGAAAGGATGATGCGGTCGTTGTTAATGTGGAAAATCGGGTCTCCCGTAGACTGCCTTGTGTTCAAGTGGTGGTGATCGTGAATAAACATGTATTTTTGGCCAAATAGTAGTAGAAGTTTTAAAAATGTTTTAGTACTTTTTAATTAGTGATTTTTGTTTGTTTTAATCAATCTATTAAAAACTCTACATCGAAGATATGGATTGAGGACTCATCAGATTGGTTTTTTTTACCGGAAAGTGTCAACTTTGTGTTTAAACATTTACAACATAATAGAATAAGTGGTTTTGAGGAAAACTAAAAGCCAAAAATTTCATGACCAGCACAAAAACAACATTTTCTTTACATTTTGAAAAAAGTTGAATATATAAATAAGAAATTGATATTTCTATGTCCGCCATTTTTGATATTACCGGAAGTAAGGGTTTTAAAGAAATAAGTCTTATACATTGTATCCATGAGAAGCACCAAAGAAAGGTTTCTGCACAATGTAATGATACTAGCAATACGTTTAGACATATTTCAGTTATCCTCCCTAAAAAATAAGCTTATTTTTGCACAATGTCCGCCATATCAGATTTTACCGGAAGTAGGGTTTTTGAAGACATTTAATCTATATTATATATCCAAAAGTAGTAAAAAACAAAGGTTTGTACCAAATATTATGATAGTAGCATGATTATAACACCTATTCACATACTAGCCTTCGATATTAGGCTGATTAAAGTATGAAGTCCGCCATTTTGGACTTAACCGGAAGTGCGACATTTTTTTCAAATGCCTCCCTATCTGCAATTAAAGAGTAATTAGTGAGGAAGGTCTATGCCAAATTTCATGCTTGTAGCAGGATGTGCACAATATTTCACAAACCCGCCGTACTAGTGGTAATTTCACCATCTTTAAATTCATCGCAAATCATATCATTTTTACAATTTTCTATTTCATTACTTTTAACGCTATTTTTATTTAACATTTCCAAAACATCCGATTTCCATTTAAAAAACAGTAACTTTTTAGACATTTCGGTTAACAATACAAATACAAACTTTTCATACATGTTATCAATATTTTGTTGTGAAGCTTCAGATTTTTCTAATTGCAGTATCTCATAATCAATCTCTGTCACAACTGACTCTCCACGAAGCCAATCTTCAGGTTACTTTTATTTCAAATGTCAGTTTAATTACAGTTTTACTTTTGTCTTTTTTTTCTGACTTGGTTTTTAACTGAAAAATATTAGCACATATTCTATATCAATAGTAAGTGATTAGATGCTGTATTATGAAGACCTTACAAACCTGCTCGTGCATTTTTCATTGTTATTCAAGCAAAATAATTATTTAAGAAACCTGGGACGGTCTCATTTCAGAAAGGATTTTTATTGTCTACTTATTGTACCTCGAACTTATTTACCCGATGTAGGTCTTTAAGTTGAGGTTCAATTTACTTAAAGTTAATCGGGCATGACTAATTAGATACGCCCTCGTAAAATCAGGGTGTCCGAAATAGGATCGGGAAAAAACACCCAGCAAAATACCTTAATTTACATTTTAATAATTTGTTTGATTCAAAGTGCTTTTGGTTGCTTAAATATTTCCGATCAATAATAAGGCGGTATTTTGTGGAAATAATAACCTGTCCCGAACTGAGAGATGTTGGCTGCAATAGGAATTTATTTATAAAAAAAAGTCCATATCTCATTTACATATAGTGGCCGTTATTGATTGTAAATTCATGACGTTTTGTTTATGGCATTCGTCTATCGTGGAGAAAAAAGAGTGAAGGAGGGCTAATAGCTTAACTTACGAGTTCCATCATTATGATTCAATCTATTCTATTACGGTATATATACGTTTTACCTCTAGCGACCGCTCTGCCTTATTGTAAAAAGTGCCACTCTATATTTGTAAGCATTTGCTTCAGATTGGTCCACTTTGAATCTAGTCGTGAATATGCATTACATATTTGCCACTGGACACAAAGGAGCAATAAATTAATCAGCTTCATTTAGTGATGTATAATCATTTGTCCTCAGATGATTATAGTCTCAAACAGTTTTCCATTGTTTACATATTTCATTATTATTTACATTTGAATTTTAAGCGTAAATCTAAGCATTTCTTCCATCATTTTTCTCTTTGCATTTAATCTTTTTTTTTAACATTAAAAAAACGTTGTCGTTGTCAGTGGTTACATTGTATTAGTTCCAGCAAACTAATAGGGGAGGGACTAGAACAGAAAAACAATTTTCATTGAGTGGCAATAACTCATATATTGAAGCGTACAATGACGACTGTCTCGTCTAGGTGACAGTATTTGCTGTTTCAAATTTATTTATATCTCAGACTGGTATAATAGTTGTCATAAAAGCAAAAAACAAAATGATAAAAAAAGGTTGACAACAATTTATAAAAAGGATTCAACTTATTTTGGACGTTTCATTTTTTTAATATTGTCTTGCTTATCGGTTTTGTTAATTTTTTTTTCATCTACTATTGTTCTAGCAAAAGTCACAAAAAATGTTATAAAAGTCAGCCATGCGACTTATTTAAAAAGATTTAGCTGACCTTTCTTGTTGTTTACACATTTCGATCATTGAACTCGTGCGTAGATCGTCTTTCCCTCTAATGTTTTTTAAGGTAAAGATAGCGTGAAATTCTCACTGCACCAGGCATCGTATATATACGATCCTATATATCATATTTTGATCGGACAAAGCTGCACATTTATATAACCAATAAGCCAAACGAACGCACCCATTTAGCAAGGGTATACTGTGGGACGGGAGAGGTCCAGAGATGTCAATATATTTTTATTCCCAAGCGAATTATTTGATTTTGAATAAAATGAGATAAAGGTATACATAAATGCGACAGCAACCCAAAGACAAAGATAAATACAAGTATTTAGAACCAATTTAGTTCTGGTATCTATGATGAGTTTATTTCCAAGCGTTCCTCGATATGAGAACATTTTGCATAGAAGAATCAGAACCTATACAATTTGTTTTTTACTTGTATAGTTGCGCACATTTAAATGTGATTTGGAATTCAGCGATTATCATTATTTTTATGTCATTGTTAATAATTAATGCCACACTTTCTTTTAGAGAAAAAATATTACACTGCCATACACTTTAAAGGATCATTTTATTGAGTATGAACAAACCCTACTCATAACCATCAACCATGTAAAGCTTTGACGAAATATACATATAAGGTTGGATATTTTTTTTTTATCTTGGATGAGAAACATGTCTGAGCATAGTTTGTCCTTGGAGTTCTAGTTTGAAAGGTGAGGCAATGATAGTTCACTGGTATAAAATGTTAACCAGTTAGTTCTGTATAAATTGAGGCATTGAAACAATCACAAAAAAAATAAATACACCGAACAATCACAAACTCCAGGGCAAAAGTTTCCTAAATTAACAGGATATCTTAGATGACTGTATGAACAATATTTATAAAATGTAGCATGTTATCTTATGGTGTACGCACTGACATTTATCAGATAAATGATCATAATTATAAATGAGGATGGTTATTCTAAAATTTTATGTGTCATTCTATCAGGTTCAAATTATCGGCCTTCAAATGTAAAGGTAAATACTACTTTTAACACGAAAAATACATAACAAAGATAACAGACATTGCATTAGATATTGAACAGTGTGATCTACCGTGTGAAAATGCATAAAACCATAACTAGACGAACGATTGAATTTTATTATGTATTGTTTTCTTTCATTTAAATCGTATATACCAGACTGACATGCACACGCACTCCAGCATGAATTTTATTCAGTGAATAGATTGAGACGATTTATATAGGACGTAAAAAGAGGAGTTGTAAGTATAGTGTAAGTTAGAAATTAACAGCATGTTTTGAATTTGTGAATTGCCTCCGAAAAAGGCTCCATAGTTGCTATACAAAATAAAAAAGAAAAAAATAGCTTCAGAAAGTTTTCTTACGCTCAACTTTAGTAATGCATATGTTGTGTACAAGTTATCATTTTGTACAAATTATAATTTGTACAAAAATATTGTACAAATTATAATTTGTACAAAAATATTGTACAAATTATAATTTGTATTTTGACTTTGTGCAAATTGTAATTTGTACAAAAAGTGCTTGTACAAATTACAATTTGTACAAAAATGGACAAAAAATCACTTATAACTTGTACAATAATTTATCATATGGATTTTGGTGAAAAAAGCATTGATACACATTATTGAATTGCTATTAAATGACCACACAGTACACCTAAGTTACAAAATTCAAAAGTTGTTTTTTTATCATTCGTTTGAGAAGGTGATCTAGTGATTTATGGAATCAGGTATTGCAAACCATCTTTTGACTCTCAAATCGATGATGACCTGTTTTACAGGCATTTTAACTGCTTCACATAGCGAACGTTGAAGATAAGGAACCGTTGCTGTAAATAAACATTTGTTTTTCACTGTTTCAGTTAGACTTTTAATAAATATCCAGAAAGAAAGAGTGATTAAACACCCCATTTGGTTAGGAATATGACTATGCTAAAGTTAGGAATATGTCAGTTGTTTTTCTGTCGTTTTTTATCAATGTTTTTTTTTCAACAAGGATCTTTGTTTTTTAAATATATATGACTGTGCATGAAACTTAACGGAAATCATTTGAGACAATTTTAACTTTAAAAACAACATAAAACTTATGCAGAACAGATAGACGGACTTTTATTTTATAAGAAAACTAGTTGTTGTAGTATTATAAAATCATCTGACCCAATGACATTGAACCATCAATCTTTTCACAAACAAAAGTGTCATAAAGCGGAATAAGTCATGTAACTCCAATTTTTTATGTACCAATTACAAATATAAATTTTCACTTGTTTAAAGAAAGATTTGACTGTTTTCATGGACTTTATGAAATAACGAATAAGTGACAACAAATCTTTTAAGAAAAAGAAGTTTTAGGTATTAAAAATTTGAAAAAAATCTTATTTGTTTACTTTTTTTTTCTCTCAAAAATTTCGAAGATCAATCTGCCTTTTGTAGTTGTGTAAAAACGGTGTATTTTGTTAATGAGGTTAAGTGTGTGGTCAGTTAATTACAATTAAATCGTGTGAATCAATTTTCACTAAAATTCATATTTAAAACTGTTGTACAAGTTATAAGTGAATTTTGGTCAAATTTTGTACAAATTGTAATTTGTACAGACACGTTTTGTACAAATTATAATTTGTACAAAGTCAAAATACAAATTATAATTTGTTCAATATTTTTGTACAAATTATAATTTGTACAAAATGATAACTTGTACACAACACATACACATATTGGATTTAACAATTAGAAAAAAATTGTGTAAAAGAATAAACCGGAATCATTATGAATAACAACTTTTAATTCTTATCAGTAGATTTCAATTAACATTAGCAGATATAAAAAAGAGGATCAATGAGACAGCTCTGAACAAGAGACAAAAATGAAGTTAAGTCAAGATAAAAAAAAAATGGCTACCATACAATTTCGAAGAACCACCTGGATATTTGTAACTTACAAAAAAGTAATGCATACTATTTTCCTGGTTAATATGTGAGTGTGTTTACATTGATTTTAACATGAATTGCGAGCTGACGATTTGTAAAACCAAATAATGCACAGATACATAGGTTAACAGTTTAAATTCACATATTCATGAAGAACATATACATTGAAAATTAAACATTTACATTATAATAATCAATGACCGACAATGAATAACCAGATTTCGGAAATTTTTGTCTCCGGTTGAGGTATGAGCTTTGGCTAAATGTGATATATATATTTCAGCTATGCGTACTGTCGATCATCACAATGCTTAAATATCATAATTTTATTGTAAGTAAACTATCAATTTTAATATAGTAACTAAAACTCTGATATTATTTCACTACCTCTTTATACCTTTAAGATACATTTGTACCTACAGTTTGTACCTTACATTGTTATCAATGACAATACAATAGTTTCCAAACAAACATTTTGCTCAAATTGAATTGTCGACGCACCAAGTCGTGCTCTGTTTTGAGTTCAAGCGATTCCTATATTTTTTATTATTCCTGTCCTGATTGTGTTTTCTTAATAAATTTTAGAGGTTTGAACATCTTTTAACGACCGTTATCTCTAATATTGTCAAACTACTAGGACACTTTTTTTTTTATTTCGAGTCAACTAGTACCACTCTTTTTTTTCCTAACATAACTGGTCTGTCGGTGAATTATAGCAACTACATGTATTATCAATGTTAAATTATGTTGTTTGACCCTGATGGGGACAAATTACTCTCTAGAAACGCACGTTCCTTGCACAGACATTTCCTCATTTGAAATAAGTATGCCGAGTTCTTCGAAAGTACATAACGTGTTAAGTAATTGTAAACAATTGTTGCTATAACTAAGTTTATCGATGAAAGTAAAATTTAATGAAGACATATTGTGTTTTATAGAATGGATAAAAAGGGTAAAAGGGTTTCAGGTAAAGCATAAGGACTATTTAAATAGACATTTTCGAAAACATATCGACACTGACGTTTACACCTATGTCTAGTACGACAGGTAACATTTATTTAGAAGGGATTTTTTTTCAAGTGTTCAATGAGCACAGGCACTTATTAAATATTTAGCTATTTTCATTTTGATTACTATACACAAACATTATTTGCAATGGTTTGGTAATTGTTTGGATCTGTTTAAAAGCTAAGAGTATCTACTATGTTAAAAGCATAGTCTCATAACGACAGCTAATTTTTCTTTAATCTTGAAAACTAAATCCATTGTATGGATGTTGCGCTGTCAATTTAGCTATTGAAAACCGGAAATTGATCCACATGGCACAATTACAACCATTCATGACAGTTGTATTTCAAAAAAACAAATGATGTACCAGCTATAAAGCACAATTTTATGTAAATTTATGCCTTTTAACAACTTAAAACTATTTTAAAACCTAGTTGATTGATATGGATAATTTCCGAAAGTTCAAACACCATTAAAATGATCTATTAAGTTACTTTGTGGAAGGGCAGACTAGAGGTCTAAATATTTGCAAATGTAAAAGACTTATTACCTTAAAAAAACAATAAAAGAAAATTTTCTAAGTAATGCCTTTCGTAGACCTTTTTAAATTATGTCGTCAAGGTCTTTGAGTATATTTTGTTTTGTGTTTTCCCCTAACAAACTAGACTAAACGAACTGCAAAGTATTGCTTTAAAAACATCCATCAGCAATATTCGACCATGAAAGATACCAAATCAGAATTTATGTTTAAAATGATATGTATTCAATTTGCCAATGGTCGTGTAACAAAAGTCTATCAACCTTCAAATAATCATATCAAAGAAACCTTAAAAGGAGTGAAGAAACCTATCTACTCAAGTTGTTTCTGATTAAACAAATTGAAGAGAAAATTGGTTATTTCAAAATAGTGTTTTTCATTTATTTTGCCCCACTCGATGCTGTACTATATCAATGAAACATGTAAAACCAAAAAAATAATTATTCACATTTGTTTAAAGCATACTGCTGGATGACTGAATCTTAGAACCTACGTTATTGATTTAAAGTGATATGAATTCCCATTTTGACGGGCGGAAAAACGTCTCCACGATTGAAGGTGGGAGACAAAGATCAAAATTATGAATAATAATTGATATCTTTGATTTCCTATATTGTTTGTAATGTAATCTGTTATTTGGTTATTTTCTTTACCTGATGTATTTTTGAAAGTTTTTGTTAACATAATCTACACAAAACAACTTTGACTATACCTATACTATTGTAACACTCTGATTCAAACCAAATATTCTCTGAAACTGACATTATCAAGAAGCTTGATTTTTTTATTGACAACATATTTGTTACGTTTGGAAGACGTGTTTTTTAACAGACTGTTGGTATTTTAATGAGAACCAATTGTGCCCCTCTTCTTGTCGACTTATTTCTTTTTTATTATAAGGCTAACTTCATACAGGAACGTCTTAGGAATAATGATAAGGAGTTAGCAATATCCTTTAACTTTATATTCCGCTATAAAGATGATGTTCTCTCACTGAAAATACAAAATTTGGTGACTATGTTGAGCGAATCTATCCCATCAAACTGGAGATAAAGGATATTACAGATACAGCCAAGTTTGTCTCATATCTTGACTTACATCAAGAAATTGACAATGCGGGTTGGTTGAAAACAAAACTATACGACAAAAGAGATGATTTCAGCTTCCCAATTATGAACTTTCTATTTTTATGTAGCAACATTCCAGCAGCGCCTGCATACGGGGTATATATCTCCCAATTGATACGATACTCCCGGGCTTGTATTTTCTATCATGATTTCCTTGATAGAGGATTGCTACTCACAAGGAAGCTATTAAACCAAGAGTTCAAAATAGTGAAATTGAAATCATCCCTTCGTAAATTTTACGGACACCATCACGAGTTGGTTGACTGTTATGAAATAACCGTTTCACAGATGATATCGGATATGTTTCTTGTGTTGTAACAACAATACCATTTCCCTTTTCACGAATTTGACCTACCTAATTAGACCTATTTACCGGATCTGTAATAACATAAGCAACACGACAGGTGTCACATGTGGAGCAGGATCTGCTCACCCTTCCGGAGCACATGAGATCACCCATAGTTTTTGGTGGTGTTCGTGTTGCTAAGTCTTTAGTTTTCTATGTTGTGTCTGTACTATTATTTGTCTGTTTGTCTTTTTATTTTTAGCCATTGCTGTGTCAGTTTATTTTCTATCTATGAGTTCGACTCTCACTCTGGTACCTTTCGTCCCTCTTTTGTACCAAATAATCTTTCCTGAAATTTGGAAACTTACAATAAAATGAATCAAATAACTATCTGTATCATTTTGGGCAATTTTTATGTCGATATCTGCACTTTTGAACAACGGTAAGATTTCGGTTAATACGCTTCATTGGTCAGATATGTACTGGCAGGTCCTCGACTTGCATAAAATCTGCCATTATTGATTAGAAAATTATAAATTTTACCATATATTTTAATTGTAAATCTACAATTGACTGGGGACGGCATGACGTAATATTTACCATGCATATGGAATATGCCATAGATCTTGAATCCGCCGTGGATATGACAATATTAAAATTATTATATCTGCCAAAATAAAAGCATACCACGATAAACAAAGGGACATTACATTAAATAATATTATATTCATTTTAACAACACTTTTAATGATTCATGAAGATGTGCTTTCAATTGAGACGACCGTGTAGTCGAATGAAAATGGATACATGCGACATAAATTATCTTCTGTAAAAAGTTTGTTAAAAGTATTTGTCAAAGGTTCATTTGAAAAAATCATCACTATTATATCTACTAAAGTAATATTATGCCTTCTAAAATAATACTAGTAGTGTGTGTTGTTAGCTACATGTATACTATGCACTACTAGACTCCAAATAATATCTTTAAAGCCGTATCGGGCACAACTTTTTTGAACTTGTGGTTCTCAGTGCTGTTCAGCTTTGTGCTTGTTTTTGCCTTCGAACTTTTTTCATCTGAGCGTCACTGGTTAGCCTTGTGTGGACAAAACGCACTCCAGGCGTACTAAATGTTGGACCTGGTGCCTTTTGTTAGCTATTATTCGAGGGTTTCTCTGTCCTATATGTTCTCCTATTTATTTGTATTGTTGTCCTGTAATGTTATGTTGTCATTTTAATGTGATATGAAACATTACCATTAAAGCGGGAGGTTTGGCATGCCACAAAACCAGTTCAACCCACCATTTTTTCTTTTTTAAAAAATGTCCTGTACCAAGTCAGAATATTGGCCAATGTTATATTTTTGTTCGTTCTTGTAAGTGTTACAGTTTAACGCTGTGTTTCTGTTGTGTCGTTTATTTCATCTTATATTTGAGTGTGAATTCGCATTACTATAAGACGTGTGAGGGTACTTTTCTATCCCAAATTCATGTATTTAGTTTTGATGTTATATTTGTTATTCTCATCGGATTTTGTTTAATGCTTAGTTCTTTTCTGTATGTGTTACATTTTAATGTTGTGTTTCTGTTTTGTCGTTGTTCTCCTCTTATATCTACCGCGTTTCCCTCAGGTTTAGTTTGTAAGTGGGACTTTTTTTATCGATTTATCAGTTTCGAACAGAGGTATACTACTGTTGCCTTTATTAATATACTTTTCAATTAAAATTATTTTGTTGATCGTTCTTTGGAAGTCTTCAACCTTTTCATATCGTTTACAATGTACAGATTCATCACAGAGATCATTGAGGGCATCAGGATATTGCACAAGCAACCTAACATCGGAATATACATGTCTTTATGATACAAATAGGTTTTGGTTTTCCGAACGGTGTAATCAGAATCCAGATTATGTAACAATAGGTAAGAACGGAAAGATTGCTATGAACTGTCAGCTGGTGCTTTTAATCCTGTTGTCTTTTTAAAAGTATTCATACATATTTTGCTGAAGCTATTTTACAGTACTTCATCGTACTAAATATTCAAGGTACACGTTTTGTACTTCCCTTGACGGGTATATTAACGCCTTTGTATTAAAATATGATACGACAATTTAACAGTGATTAGAAGGCACTGGCCTGGTACAAATAATTTTTGTACTTAAAATGTACTTCAAATCAAAAGTCAAAAGTCTGTTTCTTACAAAATGTACAACTTGAAGTAGAATAATTTTTTATGTAAATGATCAGTGATAAAAAAAATCTTTTCAGGGGTTGAGGCAAAGGGATATATTTGGGACAATTAATGTTGTTGTATTCAGTAGAAGCAAATTATTTTCTCATTGTTACAGTATAATATACTTTTATACCTCTGAGTGTAATATATGGAACCGTCTCTTCAGCCTCCCAAATGTTCTCTCTATCACACTTCTGGTTGAACAGTGGCATTTGTTGTACTTTTTTTGATGATCTAGTACAGGATTCAGATATGGGGTCATCAGAAATGGTCGACAAGGATAACGACTATCCCCAAGCAATACACCATTTGCCCATCCACCATTTTCTTCCATGTAGGTACACACCTATAAATTAAGGTTTATATTTCTTTTTACAACAAATATTTTGTTAAAACTACCATTTATATAATTAAATTGATATATTCAGCTTTAAAGAGGAGTCACATTTAGAAAAACCAAAAATCATGTTGAGCAAGACTATTTTTCAATATTCCTTTTTCAGTTTTTATACATCAATAATTTTAAACATAGACACCCCTTAACAGTAATTTATTGCTTCTTTATATATATATATATATATAGAATTATTGATTAGAGTGGTTGAAAGGGAATATGACTAATAAAAGATGACAAACATCATGAACATTGTAATAAAAAACATACCTGTGAAGTCCTGAATATGTGGGAATCATGACTGCTACCTGGCCAGTTTGCATTGATGTTTGTGAATTTACCTGCAAAGATTATATATAATCTTTAGAAAAAAAAAAATTTTAATAGCATAAACAGATTTATTGTACAATATTAATGCATAAATAAGCTAGGCCATTAGTTTTCTAGTTTCTAATTGTTTTACCTTGTCATTCCAGGGCCTTTTATAGTTGATAGGCTGTAGGGGCTTTGTTCATTGTTGAAGGCAGTATGGTGACCTATAATTGTTATTTTCTGTGTCCTTTGGTCTCTTGTGGAGAAATGTCTCTTTAGCAATGTTACCACATCTTCTTTTTTATATGTATAGACTAACAAATTTTGACTCAACTATATTGTATCAAACTAGGAACCATGATATCAAATTAAAAGTTTTAATGCATGTTGCATAATGCATAAATGTGCTGGTCCAGTCATCAGAGCAACATCAAATTATAAATTGTACAAAAGCTAGGGTACTCTAGGTTAATGTTTCTTTCTTTTGGATTGAAAGGGGGAAATTTAAGAAATATATCAGAAACAGCAGTGGTTGATACAGGATAGGGAAACCTCCCTTTTTAAGATTATCAGTGTATTTAAAAGGGGACATATGGTTGGAGCTCCCCTTCAGGCTTTATCTTATGTTGGGAACCCCCTTTTTGAAAATGGATGGCCCCTGAACAGAATCTTTTTCTCATTAAAGAAAACTAATATCTTCTTTTAATATTTGACTTACCAATATTTTAAGTTATCTTTAGTAGGTAAACCATATAAAACCCTAATCATGTCCTAGATGATCCTAGATGAACTGAGTGAAAGTGAAAGTGAAAGTGAAAGTGAAATGTTCTTTTCTGAGAAACAAACTATAGGGGTCCCAGTCACACTGAAAAGTTGATACCAGTTTATTATTCACGAAGGTCAATGTCATATTAGATGAGAAATGTTTTACCTTTGGCATCACACACAGCCTGCACATTTACAGAGTGTACCCCTTTCCTATTAACAAATGATGCTTCATCTTCTGATGGAGCCTGGATACGGACGTGTGTCCCATCTATTGCCCCATGCACATTCGGGAAACCACTTAGACGGTAAAAATCTCCTCTTGTTTCGTCCACATTCCTTGGCCACTTGATGAATTGATCCCGTTTGTTACAAAGTGATGTCAACACATCAGACACAATACGCGAGACAGTTCCCTTGTGCAAACCTGTAAACAGACCAAAACATACAATTAGGGAGATCGTTTAAGAACAAAAAAAAAATGTGTATTTTCTGGCGTTTGTTTACATATTATTCAAAAATTAACAAATTGAAATTATCATTCAAGCATCAGTCAAAGATCATTATAGCAATTGATTAACACAATCTTACTAATGTTTACTTAATTTTAAATCATATATGATAAATATATAAATGAAATCTTACCTATTGTGTCTCCAACTACTTGCAAAAAACTGCCTGTAGCTAGAAATCTTAGGGTCACCATGACCATCTGTGGTACAGTGAGAGCATGGTTTCTCTTTGTTTTTCTTGTAATATCATCACTGACAAGATTAGAAATGAAATTAATTCCCTCTCTACCAAATCGATACCGTTCTCGTAACTCCTCATTTGACAAATTCAAAGAAAGGTCATCTTTCAGGCGAAAATGCCTTTCTTTTCTGTGAGGTTGAACAGGTACTTGTCTAAAGGCGGCCATATTTAACAATAACTTTAATATTTAATCGACCTCCCAGAAGTTGTTAAAGTTAACGACTCGTTATCATTATTTTTGTCGTTAAATGTTTTTAACAACAGTTAACGAATTTGTTAAATTTAACGACACTCTAACGACACTTTAACGACTGCGTTAGCTTAACGACACTTTTGAACAACTGGGCCCTGGTATTAAATGGTCAAAACGTGTCCAAGAATTTTGTAATATTCCTGGACTTTAACCATGTTAACACATTTACTTTAACAGTTTAATATTATTCAAAATAAGTGGACCCCTCTTTTAGAAAAAGTTGTTTAAAATATCATGTATCTCTCCTCTTTTTGAGTACAAAATTCTAAGTTTTCAAAGGTTTTGTATAAAAGAACTATACAAATCCTTGGTATTTCTATTTTCTTTTCTACATCAGTAAAATGACCCCTTGTCTGAGGGAGGGTTGTTCTCAACCTGATAATAACAAAAACAGGTCAAAGTACGGCCTTTTACACAGGGCTTTGATACAGACCAAACAGCAGGCTATAAAGGACCCCAAAATTATTAGCGTACACAATTCGAACAGGAAAACCAACGATCTAATTTATATATCATGTATATCCAAACGGGAAAATACCAATGAACAACATCAACAAACGATAACTGCTGAACGACAGGCCCGTCAATCAATAAGGATAGGTGCATAAACATGTAGCGGCTATGGATAGTTTTGTTTCGCCAGCATACAATATAATTGCAGTTGAGGGCAAATCCTTCAGAAGTTCTTTGTACTTTATTCTAACAACGTACATTTTTTGATGGGGAATATAAGTAAGGGGGAAAGTAACCAATTTTTTGTTCTTTACAGGTATTTCCGCTGTTATAAATTTATATCGGAGCACTCCCGCTTTGGTTAAATAGGTTTCATGCTGAAACAAATATTCTCACAGATATTTACAAAGTGTGGTGGGGTGCTTTTATATTTAAAATCGTTATATACAGGTTAGACTGTGATTTTAAAAACAAATGTTGATATCTTTTTATAATATTTACAAAAAAACGGTGCGGGAAATGAACATGATAACGTTTCCGGATGCGGGATGCGGGAATATAAAAAAAATAAAAAAATTCTGTTTTGAAAAAAATAGGTGCGGGCGGGTCCGTCGAAAAAGGAATCAAATTGGTGTGGCCTGTAACAAATCTTTTTTTTTTAAATACTACGGCTTTTCTACCTGAAGCCTCGGTCACATCTTACCGGATAGTACGAATGGACGTCTAACGGATGAAAATAAAAGTTGTCCGTTGACAAAATTGTTATCCGTTGGAAGTCCGTTGATGTACTGACCGAATAAAACGGACGTGTAACGGATGCATAACGGACACACACCGGATATGCAACATACGAGAAACGGACACGTACCGGACAGAACGGATGTCGAACGTACATCCAACGGACGAGTAACGCATAAAACGTACACCTTACGGAAGCGTACCGGATAAAATAGATGAACAAGATATACGGAAAAATCAAAGGCGACAATAATAATACATGTAAATCGCATAAATATTCAAAATGTTTCTGTGTAACTGGTTTTGGTTTGTTCTTCAAAATTCAGCCAAAGGGCAGTGTCTGGCCTGAATAAGAACTGCTTGATTTTGAAGACGTGCCGATACTCTAAGATCGATTATGAATAATAAGAATTTATGAACCTTAAGAAATCTGACATACCAATAATTGGCATTTCTGACTCGAAATTTTCAATTGGCATTTATCCGTTTCAGATCCGTTCATCATCCGTTTTATCCGTTATACGTCCGGTAGAAGTCCGTTTCTCATCCGTTCAGCATCCGTTTTATCCGTTAAACGTCCGGTAGAAGTCCGTTGGTGAATTCATTTTCAAGACTTCCAACGGATGTATAACAGACACGTAACGGATACAAAACGGAAACGAAACGGACGAGTACCGTACAAAACGGACGCCTTACGGACGTTCAAAGTTTTGAACATGCTCAAAATTTTCCACCGGACAGAACGGACGTCGACGGATAAAACGTACGCTTAACGGACATACAACGGATATGAACGGACGTCTAACGGATAAGAACGGACTTCTAACAGACATGAACGGATTGAAAAAAAGTTATCCGTTAGGCGTCCGTTCGAGCTATCCGGTAAGGTGTGACCGAGGCTTGAGGAACAGATAACCTTAGCTGTATTTGGCTAAACATTTAGGAACTTTTCATTATCTTTGTATGGTGCAGTTTTCGTAAAATCAAGGTCAAAGGTTAACATTGAACATTCCTAAATTTCGCCAGAATTAAACACAATGCAATTTTCTTTTACAAGTATGGATTTTTTCCCTAAAATTTATCTACACCTTATAAAACCAATTACTGGAATTCTAAGCCAAATGTAAACTTAATGTTGATTGCGCTATATTCATAGCAAATTCCATTTCTTACAAAAACGTCCAAAAATCATAAAATTTCAAAAAAATCAAAATAATTTTCTGAATTTGAATAATTGTATGTAAAAAAAATAATAAAATAGAAGTTCATAGAACTAAGGATTTTTTTTCATCTTTTTTAAACTGCAACTAATATAATATAGGTCAAAATGCAGCTTTCTAATGAAGCTTTTGCAGTTGGCCTAAAACACCATCTGCAAAATTAATGTGGATGATTTTGCTTTCATTGGCTATTAATGCCAATATCGGCAGATAATAATCCACCATATTTGAAAAAAGGGTAATGGAAAAACAAAAACGGTATATTTGGTAAAACAAAACAGTTTTCCGATGTGGAAAGACATGTAACGAAGTTTATTCTCGTTCAATGTTCGAATGAAAGCTATTTGTACTATGCGATTTTCAGTATCAAACCCGGCGATTTCCTTTTAATATTATACCCTTATTATATACTTTATTAGTTGTTTTATTAAATATGATTGAAACTTAATAATTGGGATTAATTAAGATTTAATACTTTTTTTGAGCAACTATAATCTCCATACATGTTTATGTTTATGTGCTGTTCGCACATATCGGTATAGTGTTTTAAGAAGTTAAATTTTCTGTCCTACTTTTCTCCCTGGTCATGCTGTCATCTGTTTTTCTTCGACTATGGTTTGAGACTGTCTCCTTGTCATTTAATTCATTTTTTTTCAACCAAAGAAAAGCAAACCATAAAGGTCAAAGCTGAGCGGAAAATAAAACAACAACAACAGAACTAAAAACTCAGATATTGATCCAAAATATAAAAAAGTAAAACAACGAAAATTACCGAACTCCGAGTGAAAATTCAGAACGGAAAGTTTTGTATCAAATGAAACACATCAAGCGATTGTTAAACAGTTCTCATAAACCTTGTTGCTCTCTCTCTCTCTCTTTTAAAAAGATATAGCGGAAATGAAGGGATCATCTTGTCCCTACATCCATTTTTTAATTTGTTTTTCCATTCACATACATGTATGCATCTGTTAGTCTAAAAATATTTAATGAGCAATATTCCTCTGACATTGCGTGATAGAATTGAGGAAGTTCAAAGTGCACCTATGGAGGTTACACGTGAAGGGATTTGTTTCATAATAGACATATTAAAATATTGTTATAAATAGTAATTTCGTATAATTTACCAGAACATACCTGCTAGCTATCTCATAAAGTTAACCCAAATCTTATCAAAATCACTTAAAGTCGCTATTAGATTAACAAATGAGGGCTCAATACATAATAAATATCCACAAACAGAATCTAAGTTTTGAATACATAAAACCAATTAAAAAACTGGATAATTAAAGGCAACAATAGTATACTGCTGTTCAAAAGTCATAAATCGATTGAAAGAAAATGAATCCGGTTTACAAACTAAATCCGAGGAAAACACTATAAGAGGAAAAGAACGCAACCAAAGAAACATTGAAGGGCTTTAAAAAACAAACGACAATGCAACATACATTGAAACTAAATATGAGATAACAACTACCGATCGATAAAATCAACCACGACTTTCATTTCTCAAAATTGTATAGATATTTTACAATAAAATAACTTCATTTTAACCATATCTATACTCAATTTATATGTTCTATCTCTGAGTTAATATGCCAATGTCCGACCAATGCTAAATAGATGAGCTACTAAAATAGTGTTTTTTTCTAAATGCCTTTAAATATTATGTGGCACATCTACATGTACATTGAAATTTTTATGCAAAATCATGGCAAATGAAATTTGAAATAAAAGAGGTTAAAGTGCATTAACATTTCTTATTCTATAAAGCAACATTACTTGTAAAAATTAACTGAAGTTAACATCGAAACTTGTTTGTAAGAAAAGGTAATTGATACTGATTTGTAGATTTGTTGTGACCCACTACATAGTAATATCATCCTTGATACTAATAGCTATAAATAATGTATTGTAAATGGGGATAGCCAGTTTTCATGTCGATGATCTGTGGTTCCTTGGGCACTTCGTGGGCCAATAAAAACTGATCGCCGCTGAATAATTTAGTAGCCAAAAGTACTGAATCGAAAATAGCGCCAAACACCAACAATTCATCAATCCTCTTTATATCACAATGTATGTATATGTAAACTATTTAGTAAGTGTATTTTATGTTATTGCGAAATGCTAGAATTTCCATCTAAAAAAATAATGTAAGTAAACCCAATTTCAAAAGTCACAATTTATTTACAAAAATAACGTAGTTTGATATAATTTAATACATTGCCAAGGCACAAAGAACATTTCTGTGGCTAGCTTATGATAATTTCACTTCATAAGTCAATGTAAAATGCAGTATAGGCAATCAAAAAAACATTTAAACATATAAATATTGAAATATCAAAGTTTCGCTCCAAAATTTCCCCCTAAAACACGAATGACCTGTGTATTCTGTTTTTTTTAAAACATTTTTGCTCTTTTAAAAGTTGTGTTTTTCAATCTTATATCGACTACATACAAATTGTTTTAACAAAGAATAACTAAAAAGCTATCTTTTGGCAGATTGCGTTTTTTAGACAACTGCATGGTTGTTATAATTGGCTGTTCAATTAAGAAGAAGCGTAATTGCAGTAATCTAATTATGTCAAAAACAATAAAGTGTGTTATATGGTTTTATGGTGAACAGCAGTTGAATCACAAACAAAAAATTTGTTTTTCATTCATTTTTGTCATTTTCAACGGAATTTCTAGAAAACGGCGCTATTTATTGAAAATCCGACATTCATTTTCCAAAGTGCTAAGTTGATTAGTTACTAATAATTTTTGTTCTAACATATTACCCTATATCCATACTATATAAATAGTATTATTTAGAAGACAGATTATGCAAAAATGATGATATCTTGTAAAATTAGAAGTTGTCTGTCCTTGACATTTCGTTGTGATTTGGCTGAAACGGCACCGTACGATTTTTTGAAGACCGGGAAAAAACGATGGTACAGATGTTGGGCTTTCGAATGGTATATGGTTTAGCCGTATGTTATGTAGGTGCATTAAAATAAAATTGTATGGTTAATGTCACACGTCTATAATTACAATGGACAGCTGTTTTTTTTCTTCTTTAATTAAACTTAACACCTTGCTTAAAGTGTTCTCTTTTTAGGCGAAAGATATGTTATAACTGGAAGTCTTCGAAATGTCGACCGTTCGTCAGAAAGATATCAGCCTTTTCCGTTATTGTCTAAAGTTAGTGGAATGTGTTTGTATCAAAAGTCAATATGTGAAGGAGAGGGACAATTAATCTTTAACAACGGGTCGTTAATTTCAGATAGAACATGTCGACGCGATTACACAAAAGGATATAAATTTTTACAACGACCGACACAAAACTGTTTTGTATTCCATCAGAGGAAGATTGTTCTTGTAACAGGAATGAATGTACTGTTGATAACATTTTGTCACCGGGTATGTTATACAGATATTTGTTTCTGATACGTAAGATTTAATTCACAATACAAGTCACAAAACAATGTACAGGTCATTGTATTTCTTTGAGAATATTGCTATTTTATAATGTGGCATGGAAAGTTGAAGATGAAATAATCATCATTCGTTATGTTCACTGTAGATATTAAGGACATAAAAAAGCATAACTGTTTGATGTTCTCTTAGGTATATCTGCAGCAAGACAATTCGGAATATCGATTTCAGATTATAAATTCCAACTTCTACTGACATTCTTATTGTTCATTGATTGTTAAAAAAAAACCCATTACAAAACTAACTGTTAACATGCATCTTACTTGGGACAGGCACTTAAAAAGTATTGCGGGATTAAACATGTTTATGTGCTCTCATACCTCCCCTTAACTGGGTTAAAAGCTTATTGTGGTGAATTTTGATTGTAATGTATTGTAATGAATAAATAAGATAGCAAAGTCTTCTTACTTTCGACTAATCTTGTAAACATTCGTTCATTGAAAACACATGCATAGCAAAGCAGCCAAGACACTGTTTTTATTCATCGTCGTTCTCACGACTTTTAGCAGACGATCGTCTATTCTTCACATGTTTCAACGCAGTCTTATTCCTTTTGAAAATTTATAACGATTTTCTGAGAATTATTTTTTGCAATGTATGAATAGTGTATATTCATTTTCATTCTGACTTGTTTGATATTAAGTAACTAGTTTTTCCAGGATTAAAACATTTGCACATTTCTGATTTTGATACTGACTTCATACACAGTTTATTCTGAGTTAGAAAAAAACTCATGCTAAGGGAGAAAAAACTAAGAATTTGACTGTCTAAAGGGTTATTATATTATGCATATTCAAATTCTGCATGACAAGCAACGTGTATGTTCAGTTAGTATTGAAAACAATAATACTAAAATATACATACATATAACTATATGATCATTTACATATATACGTCTTCAGAAACTTTTAAAATATTGTAAAATTTGTAATTAATTAATGGGAAACAGAGCATGCACTTGTTTAAGGCTTAATTGCAGTAATCTAATTATGTCAAAAACAATAAAGTGTGTTATATGGTTTTATGGTGAATAGCAGTTGAATCACAAACAAAAAATTTGTTTTTCATTCATTTTTGTCATTTTCAACGGAATTTCTAGAAAACGGCGCTATTTATTGAAAATCCGACATTAATTTTCCAAAGTGCTAAGTTGATTAGTTACTAATAATTTCTGTTCTAACATATTACCCTATATCCATACTATATAAATAGTATTATTTAGAAGACAGATTATGCAAAAATGATGATATCTTGTAAAATTAGAAGTTGTCTGTCCTTGACATTTCGTTGTGATTTGGCTGAAACGGCACCGTACGATTTTTTGAAGACCGGAAAAAACGATGGTACAGATGTTGGGCTTTCGAATGGTATATGGTTTAGCCGTATGTTATGTAGGTGCATTAAAATAAAATTGTATGGTTAATGTCACACGTCTATAATTACAATGGACAGCTGTTTTTTTATTATTTAATCAAACTTAACACCTTGCTTAAAGTGTTCTCTTTTTAGGCGAAAGATATGTTATAACTGGAAGTCTTCGAAATGTCGACCGTTCGTCAGAAAGATATCAGCCTTTTCCGTTATTGTCTAATGTTAGTGGAATGTGTTTGTATCAAAAGTCAATATGTGAAGGAGAGGGACAATTAATCTTTAACAACGGGTCGTTAATTTCAGATAGAACATGTCGACGCGATTACACAAAAGGATATAAATTTTTACAACGACCGACACAAAACTGTTTTGTATTCCATCAGAGGAGGATTGTTCTTGTAACAGGAATGAATGTACTGTTGATAACATTTTGTCACCGGGTATGTTATAACGATATTTGTTTCTGATACGTAAGATTTAATTCACAATACAAGTCACAAAACAATGTACAGGTCATTGTATTTCTTTGAGAATATTGCTATTTTATAATGTGGCATGGAAAGTTGAAGATGAAAAAATCATCATTCGTTATGTTCACTGTAGATATTAATGACAAAAAAAAGCATAACTGTTTGATGTTCTCTAAGGTATATCTGCAGCAAGACAATTCGGAATATCGATTTCAGATTATAAATTCCAACTTCTACTTACATTCTTTATTGTTCATTGATTGTTAAAAAAATCCCCATTACAAAACTTATTGTTAACATGCATCTAACTTGGGACAGGCACTTAAAAAGTATTGCGGGATTAAACATGTTTATGTGCTCTTATACCTCCCCTTAACTGGGTTAAAAGCTTATTGTGGTGAATTTTGATTGTAATGTATTGCGATGAATAAATAAGATAGCAAAGTCTTCTTACTTTCGACTAATCTTGTAAACATTCGTTCATTGAAAACACATGCATAGCAAAGCAGCCAAGACACTGTTTTTATTCATCGTCGTTCTCACGACTTTTAGCAGACGATCGTCTATTCTTCACATGTTTCAACGCAGTCTTATTCCTTTTGAAAATTTATAACGATTTTCTGAGAATTATTTTTTGCAATGTATGAATAGTGTATATTCATTTTCATTCTGACTTGTTTGATATTAAGTAACTAGTTTGGCCAGGATTAAAACATTTGCACATTTCTGATTTTGATACTGACTTCATACACAGTTTATTCTGAGTTAGAAAAAAACTCATGCTAAGGGAGAAAAAACTAAGAATTTGACTGTCTAAAGGGTTATTATATTATGCATATTCAAATTCTGCATGACAAGCAACGTGTATGTTCAGTTAGTATTGAAAACAATAATACTAAAATATACATAAATATAACTATATGATCATTTACATATATACGTCTTCAGAAACTTTTAAAATATTGTAAAATTTGTAATTAATTAATGGGAAACAGAGCATGCACTTGTTTAAGGCTTAATTCACGCAAAGTCGTTATAAACGCCTGAATATTAACTAATAATATTCTGTCTTTTTTCCGTGATAATTTAATACATGTATTTCATTGTCGGTTCAAACAATGTGTTTACCAGCAAATTGTTATTAAATATTGATATTAAAAAAATGCATTCAAATTCTTCACTTTGTACCCAGCATGAATTAAAATTCTGTTATTGCTTGGATTTTACCATGTAAGAAGGGAAAGTCTATATATTTTCCCATTGTTGAGAGACATCAGCACACTGCTATTCATATAATTATTTTCCTTTTGATTAAACATTATACTTGTGATTAAAAGTTTATATAGATGAAAGCATTTCAAACCTACTTTTGTTTTCTTAATAACTAAACTATTTGTCAATAACCATTTATAGCTGGAGGTGACGCTCTATAAAATAAATCAATTTTTTCAACCATTCTAGGTGTCTTTAAATGATCTAACTCATTTTTGTGGGGTGAGAAACCCTTTTATTCAAAATTACTTAAAAAGTTTAATTCACATTAAATCTGACAAAAATTATTATTATTACTGCAAAATATTTTACAAGGGTATCACCAGCCCAGTAGTCAGCACTTCGATGTTGACATGAATATCAAATATATGGTAATTTTTATAAATATTTTGTTAACAAAACTTTGAATTTTTCGAAAAACTAAGGATTTTCTTATCCCATAAATAGATTACCATAGCCGTATTTGAATTTTGGGTCTTCAATGCTTTTCAACTTTGAACATGTTTGGCTTTAAAACTATTTTGATCTGAGCGTCACTGATGAGTCTAATGAAGACGAAACGCGCGTCTGGTGTATTGAATTAGAATCCTGGTACCTTTGATAACTATTTTGTAGACGCAATTATCTCGTTAATATACTACAGATGTGTATACGATTTCGTTAATTAGATTATATTAAAAAAAAAGAGAAAACAATACAAATAAAAAAATCGAGGCTTATAACTTGATACGCCAAACACGCGTGAAAAATGATAATAGTTAGGTTGAATGAAATTTTGCATATGATAAAAAAATGCATGTCTTCCCAAGTCTTTGCACATGTTAGTAATGCTTAGAAATTACTTTATTTGGTGAAAAACGAAAATAAAACCAGTAATCAATTTTAATATATTTGGCTCAGCAAACGAAGGCTACCAATGTTAGAAAAGAGAGTCGAAAAATACCAATAGAAATATTAAAACTCGTCGAAATCAAGCTGT
The DNA here is from genome assembly GCA_019925275.1 of Mytilus edulis. NCBI lineage: Eukaryota > Metazoa > Mollusca > Bivalvia > Mytilida > Mytilidae > Mytilus > Mytilus edulis. Next base: position 4,315,503 of record CM034361.1, read on the forward strand.
TTATGCCATAACATAAACAAAAAGACGAAACACAAACAACAGTACACAAAATTAACAATATAGTAAACACAAATCCCAACATGAATGAGGGAAGGGGAATATACTTAATATATTAATCGAAATATAGCACAACCTGAATGACACATATGAACTATAAACGAAATGGGACGGGATTTTAGGACAAGAAAAATATTTCCGTTTATGGATGCAACTTTTCTAAACATATTTGCAATCTTTAATTTTCTTAGATTATGAATGCATCGAAGATGCACAAGATGAAAATTCAGAATGTCCTCGAATAGAGAATAAAAGGTATATATATATATCATCAAGTCAACCTTGCTACCTTCTAATGGCAGAATCGATAACTCTTTTAGATGTAATATCACCATATCATAGTACAGCATCTGGTTGCATCACATCCGATTGTAAACGTTAAAGGATAGAAATAAAATATTCCCTTAATTGTTAAAGTGGTAGACATAATACATAAGACATAAAACTCGATTAGGAGTTGGTATATAAGCATAGTAATTACAATCATAAGCTATGAAGAGCTTTTAAAACCGACAAATGTTATTAATCCTTTGTTTCATTGCTGTAAAACATATCTGGGTCATATACATTTATCTTGATTGTTTCAAATTACCATTGGTTTTTTTATTTTGTGTTTCTATAAAATATTTCGAAAACTTGAAGTTACATGGTTACTTAAGCTTGAACACAGGTTTAATACAGGTGAACATTTGATTGGTTAACTTCCAATGAATGCTATTTTTTTTATATGCAATGAAATGTTACGAGATAAAGGAGTAGGTCCGGTAAGGGCCGATTTTGGCCTCAATTTTCAAGTTCATCTAACGAAATATTTTAGACACTTTTTAAACATTTATTGTCTATTTCAAATGATTCAATTATTTCATGTGAAAGATTTTAACCAATTAAGTCATTAAAAACGCTCCAATTAAAGCTTAAATATGAAAAATCTATTAAATATGCCAAAAATCGTCACTTTTCAGATGGTTTTTGTCAAAAATGAAAGTGGCCGCATCCGTGTTCATCCTCAACCTTTTTATATATAATGTATTATCATCAAATACAACTTACATTTCAATATTATGAATGAACACGAATGCGGCCACTTTCATTTAAGACGGAAACCGTCTAAAATTTAACTAAAATGCTAAAATTGGGAAGATTTCAGTAATTTGGCATGACTTAATGATGCTAGTACCCGATATATGTGCATTGTATTGTCAAAAACAGCCCATATTGATGTAGTGGAAGCATTTTACTTTCCAAAAATATCGTAACGATTACATTTTCACAATTTTCTGAAACTGCTATATTTTGGGGCCAAAAACATGCAAAAAGGGGTCTTACTGAACCTACTCCTTTGATAGCAGTACTAGACAGTTTAAAACTTTACTTATTCCAAGTATTTTGTTATTTGAAACAACCATCAACTCTGAACATTTTTGTTTTGTAAAGTACAAATTTTACAGAGACTGAAAGGGTAAAATCAATTGCCAAACAACCGTTTCAAGAATTTGAATATAAGATATATCTTATTTCATGACTCCTAAAATAATATTCATTTCTGATTTTTGTAATTTCACGATACTCGAAATTTCTACCTTTTTCAATTTTAATACAGCATCTAAAAAGATAAAATACGGATTCTTTTTCACTACAAAAGTGACATTTTCCTTTTGAGCGATTCATTTTGAGCTCACCTGGCCCAAAGGGCAAATTGAGCTTTTCTCATCTCTTGGCGTTGGTCGTCCGTCGTCGTCCGTCGTCCGTCGTCGTCCGTCGTCCGTCCCGTTGTCCGTCCTGTCGTCGTTAACTTTTACTAAAATCTGAAACTACTGTGCCAAATTTAACCAAACTTGGCCACAATCATCATTGAAAGATACAAAAATATGTCGAACAACAAGGCTGACCAACCAAGATGGCTGCCAAGGCTAAACATAGATCATATGGCTAAAATGTAGATTTTGGCTTATATCTTTGAAACCAAAGCATTTATAACAAATCTGAAATGGGGATAAAAAAGGGAGAAGGTACCACTAAAATGTTTAATTCCGCTGCAAATGTTTGCAACTGTCCTAAGTCAGGAATCTGATGAACAGTAGTTGTCGTTTGTTTATGTAATTTAAACGTGTTTTTCGTTTCTCGTTTTCTTATTTAGATTAGACCATTGGTTTTCCAGTTTGAATGATTTTACACTAGTAACTTTGGATCCCTTTATAGTTTATTGTTTATAAGGTCAGGATTTATCTGCCCTGATATTTTCAGATGAATTGTACAACCCGTTGTTGTGTTGCTGCCCCTGAATTGGTAATTTTAAGGAAATTTTGCTGTTTTTTGTTACTATCTTAAATATTATTATAGATAGAGATAAACTTTAAACAGCGATGATGTTCAGCAAAGTAAAGTCTACAAAAAAGTCGACATAACCAAGTTGGTCAGTTGACCCATTAAGGAGTTATTGCCCTTTATAGTAATTTTTTATCAATTTTTCGTAAATTTTTCTAATCTTTTACAAAAATCTTCTCCTCTGAAACTACCTATATAAATTTAACAAAACTTGTCCGCAGTCATCATTAGGGTATCTTTTGTTTTAAATGTGTCCGATGACCCCACCTGCGAACCAAGATGGCCGACAGGGCTTAAAATAGTACTTTTAAATCTACATATTCAACAGAAACGTATGTTAAACAAAATTTAAAACGTAGAGAAAGATCGGTACTGGCCCAGTTTAGATGTGGCATTCTTCCGCTAAGATTAGAAACAGGACGTTTTGTTGGTGATCCAGAATACCAACGGATATGTAGAATGTGCGATTCCGGACATGTTGGAAATGAACTACACTTTCTGATTGAATGCCAATTTTACAATGGACTACGTAATAAATTATTCTCGAAAAACAGCTCAATACTTAGAACATTCATTAACAAAACTCAGACAACACTTATATTTAGATAATTAACATGTATATATAATTCCTGATGACAATCTGAATTAATACTATAGTATCTTTTTAAAGTGACTTATAGGTCCATTGGGCCGGGTGTAATTTAATTGAAATATTTCAATATTGTACATAATTTGTTATACACAATGTCACTATAATAAACATATTTGTATTGTATTGTATTGTAGTACATAGGGTAAAATGCCTTCTTTGGTTCATATCTCAGAAACCAAAGCATTTAGAGCAAATCTGACGAGGATAAAATTGTTCGATTGGTCAAGATCTATCTGCCCTGAAATTTTCAGACAAATCAGGCAATCCGTTGTTGGGTTGCTGCCCCTGAATTGGTAATTACTAGGAAATTTTGCAGCTTTTGATTAATTATATTGAATATTATTATAGATACAGATAAACTTTAAACAGCAATAATGTACAGAAAAGTAAGACCTACAAATAAGTAAAAATGAACAAAATGGGCAATTGATCCTTAAGGAGTTATTCCCCTTTATAGTCATTCTTAACAATTTTCATAAATTGTGTTATTTTAGCTACTGGGTCAAGTTATTATAAATAGAGATAATTATAAGCAGCAAGAATGTTCAGTAAAGTAAGATCTACAAACACATCACTATCACCAAAACACAATATTGTCATGAATCCATCTGTGTCCTACTGGTTTATGATATGCACATAGACCAAGGTGAGCGACACAGGCTCTTTAGAGCCTCTAGTTGTAATTTTCCTTCCATGTAGTTTATATTATGAAGTAACTTCCATTGAAGCTGTTTTGTTTTTTTAATAGTCAAAATAATATATATATTTCTTTTCCAAATTGTCCAAAATATCACCCTTTGATAGTATGTCACTTCCCAAAATGTACCCTATGGGAAATGCATACAAATGACTTCTTGTAGAGAACAACTGAATGGAATGAAACCAAACATGATACGAATGTTCCTTATGAGGTGCTGACCAAGTGTTGTTACTTTGTAGCCGATTAATCATCCAAGATGGCTGCCAGCGGGGGACTTAGTTTAACATAGGACCCTATCGGAAATGCATACAAATGACTTCTTTAAGAGAACCACTGAATGGAATGAAACTAAACATAGCATGAATGTGCCTAATGAGGTGTTGACCAAGTGTTGTTACTTTGTAGCCGATCCATCATCCAAGATGACCGCCAGCGGGGGACTTAGTTTAACATAGAACCCTACGGGAAATGCATACAAATGACTTCTTGTAGAGAACAACTGAATGGAATGAAACCAAACATTGCATGAATTTTCTTTATGAGGTGCTGACCGAGTGTTGTTACTTTGTAGCCGATCCATCATCCAAGATGGCTGCTAGCGGGGGACTTAGTTTAACAAAGGACCCTATGAGAAATGCATACACATGAATTCTTTTAGAGAACCACTCAATGGAATACAGCCAGACATAGCATGAACGTTCCTTATGACGTGCTGACCAAGTGTTGTTACTATGTAGCAGATCCATCATCCAAGATGGCTGCCAGCGGGGGACTTAGTTTAACATAGGACCCTATGGGAAATGCATACAAATAACTTCTTATAGAGAGCCACTGAATGGAATGAAATCAAACATGACATGAATGTTCCTTATGTCCCAGCCCTTGACTAAGGTAGCGGGTTGTTTTCAGACAAGAGAAAAATTGTAAAATTTGAAGCAGATTACAGATTAACTGCAACATTTTGATGTGTAAGGTTTACAAAAATCATTTCTTTTGACAATTTGCACGATCTTAATATACCAGAATATTCTTAAACTCTTGAAAAATGGCAAAATCTAATGAGGAAAGCCAGGGTGAAGAAAAAATGGCGTCGTATGCTGACGTAACCAAAACTGATCCAAAGACAATAACCTCTTCAACAATGAATGGAGTCAAACCAGTCTTCGTTCAAGAAATAGATCTATTTGGTTCACTAACAGATCGAGGCACAACAAAGACACTGTACCTTACAAATGTTGAAATGTACCAAACCCTAGGTTATTCAGTTGAGGCACGTTCCATCATAGGACTTCAACGAATAAGAGGCCTCTGGCGAATATACCTCGATTGTGAGTCCGCTAGAGACCACCTTATCTGTAAGGGAGTGGAAATTCGGGGTAAAAAAATCAACATTTACTCAAGAAACCCTCGGGTAACCATACATGAGAATATAGACACTGTAAGATTGAGAGTGAAAGATGTTCCACTCTCTGCCGATGACGGCCAAATATTAAGAGCTCTAGAAGAACGGAGCTGTGTAATAATGAACCACTTTAGAGAACGTCTTAGGTATGAGAATGAAATCACAAACTGTCTCACTGGTGATAGAATCATCATATGTCAGGGTCCTTTATCCCAAGACATTCCTCGCTCTATTACTATAGGCAAATACAGAGCGACAGTCATGTACCGTGATCAACCATCTACAAGCAATCGTCCCAAAAAGTGCTCGAAATGTCTAGCTGATGGGCATAATTTTAGCAATTGCCCTTATGACTGGGTTTGCAAATTATGTGGTAAGGAAGGTCATAAACAAATTGACTGTACAGAAAATTACCTCCCTGATAACACTCAACATCCTAATGAACATCAAAGCACAAATGAAAACACAAATGATGCTGAGGACACTACTGTAGAAAATGATACAACACAACAACCAAATCACACAGATGATCCATCTACAAATAGCGAACATGAATCAACCAGTGTATATGAAGAAGACATTGATATGTCCCAATCAGCAACATCTCTGGAGGCAGAAAAAAGAAAGAAAAAAAAGTCAAAGAAAGAGAGAAAAACAACACAAACTCAAATTACCTCATTTGTATCGGAGCAACAGGAGTCTGTATCAACTCCGGCTAAACAAAAACAAAACAACAGAAACGTGGAACGGTCTCCAGTTACCCCGACCCATGTTTTGCATGACAAAGAAGGTGATACCACAGCCAAACGGTCAAAAACTTTGGCAACTTAATAACAACCACTGAAACTAAATGGCATTTATCAGTACTGTATACGTACCAACAAACAGTTTACAGAACATTTTTATGAAAACAAATAAAGTAAAACTAGTTTATTATTATACTGTAATACATGTTCAGTGATATTTATTTTGTGTATAATCATAATGAAATGTGTAACAAAACTCATTCCCAGTAGAGTTGAATTTAGTACCACCCGATATACATGCAGTCATAGGTACACTCATATTTCACAATATATATCTTTGGTGAATTGCATATTTTATATAAAGTTCGCACTTTTCTCACTACAGTTCCAATTAATCCAGATGTGCCTCAAAATTCGTCTTCTTAGATCACAAAATGAACACGCATATCTTTTATTAATTCTGTATACAAATATGCAACAGACACACTTTTGCACACAAAAATTTATAAGTAAATTGACAACAGATGTTCCAATACAGAATCACACTTATAGCTCCATATAAGCACATACTTCGTATCTAAATTATGTGCAAAGCTTTGAGTCCAAACTGGTAAACAGATATAATTCACTTCATAATGCAAACCATTACATATATCTCCTGAAAAAAATCATAATTTTTTTAGCATTCAACAGCTATAAAAAACAGTTTAGCAAATTAAAAGCAAAGAAGCATGAGAATAATAAAACATTACGATTAAGACCTGACAAAAGAAACACATATAGTAATGATAAAAAAAATGTACATATTTACATAAAGAACTCATTATCTTTATCTACTGTAAACTATGTAAATATATCTTTTGTATAATATATTCATGTAAATATTTTTCTCTACAGAATTATTGTAATATTTATATTATTTTTGTATTGAGTAAAATTTATTTCTCAATTATTGTCTTCACAAACTGTGTGTGGTATATGATTGTCACAGCTCAGTTTGTAAACAAAGTCACGTTGTTGACCCAAATAATGACCTGTAAGGCGAGGTCATCATGTGTAAAAACTGTATGTATTGTCAATTTGAAAACAACATTGTGTAATATTCTTTTACATAATACCGTAAAGTTAAACATTATTGATACTGTGTATCTAATTATTGTGATTAAATTTTATCACTATTTAATATGTTTTTATGTAGGATCACTTCTTATAGTAAAACAATGTGCACTTTGTAGAAAGTATAAAGAATGTAATGCTAAAAGTACAGCAAAACTGCCGATAATTATTCACCTGTTGAATAAAGTAAATACTCGTGAACTGGTAACAGAAAGAATAAAATCGATAATTGATACTATAAATAGATGGGGGTTCCCCAAACATAAACTTACCTTTTTACATTAACAATTATGGCTGATCAAAAACTTCACATCTGTACAGTTAATGCTAAGGGATTACAGCAATCTGAAAAAAGAAAAAGACTAATTGAATGGACAAAACAACAAAAATGTGATATTCTCCTAATACAAGAAACACACTTTACTGACAACTTAGAAGAATCTTTAAAAAAAGAGTTTGAAGGTGAATTATTCTTCAGTAATGGTCAGAGCAATGCTAGAGGGGTATCTATATGGTTAAAAAGTAGGCTGAACTACAAATTTATTGACTTTTATAAAGATAAAGATGGAAGACTTCTTCTCGTAAATATAGAAATTGACGAAAGCATACTTACAATTGCAAACGTTTGTGCACCAAATAATACTAAGGGAGCTACCATTTGATTTTTATGGGGGGGCTAGGATGAAAAATTTTGTCCTGCCTTTTTTTTTAGTTGTAATCTCTGTCCTGCCTTTTTATTTTTCATTCTACCCGGTCCTGCCTTTTTTTTTAGTTTATCCTGACTTTTTTTTACATAAATTGTCATCCTGACTTTTTTTTTTAGCAAGTGTCTCATCCTGCCTTTTTTTTTTACTCAATACTCCTGTCCTGCCTATTTTTTTCAAATTTCATCCTAGCCCCCCCATAAAAATCAAATGGTAGCTCCCTAAGCTAAGAAACACTTTTTTTAAAACAGTTAAAACTTTTATAGATAAATATAGTCTTGGACAACTAATAATAGGAGGAGACTTTAACGATATTTTATCCGAAAAAAATACTAAAAATAAAAATAAAAGAATAAAATTTGATAAACCAGTCTGCGGACTTAAAACTTTAATTAAATATGTCAACTTGCAGATGATACAACACTATTTCTTAAATCACCAAAAATGTTAGTTTAGCAATGAATATAATTGAAACTTTTGGAAGTTTATCAGGATTACAACTAAACAGAAATAAAACAGAGGGATTTTGGTTGGGAAAACTTAAACATAGCAGAGACAAATTTGAAAACATAAATTGGAAAACAGATATAAATATTAAAAGTCTTGGCTTTTACTTTGGTTATAACAATCAAGACTGTCAAAAACTAAACACTTAACATTAATAGGTAAAATAATAGTAGTAAAATCACTAATTCTTCCAAATTTAACTTATATCGCATCAAATATGTACATATCAAAAGAAATAATACAAAAGTTTAAAACTCTAGTATATAATTTCATATGGAATGGGTAAAAAGATAAAGTTAAACGTGCAACTCTTTGTAAAAACTATCTAGAAGGTGGGTTAAAAATGATCGACATAGACTTATATCTCAAAGCTCTTCAAATACGGTGGATTTTAAAACTTAAACAAAATTCTGGTGATCATTGGTCAATCATACCCCAAGCTTACTTAAACAAATTTGGTAAAAACCTCTTAATATTTCGAATGAATATTAAAAATGTTAATATGTTAGACAAAAAAATATTTAAATCCCTTCCCCAGTTCTATCAGCAATTGATTAAAACTTGGATTAATGTTAAGGGAGGACAGACAAAGATCCCACAATCGTTTCTAGACATAAGAAAGCAGATTTTATGGGGCAATCATAACATACAAACAAAAGGAAAACACTTATTATTTACTAAATGGATTGAACATAATATTCTGTATGTAAATGACATACTTGATGAAAGAGGTCATATATCAGAAAATAAAATATTACTTAAATTAAAAGATAAACGGGATTGGATTAGAGAATTATCATTATTAAAGAAAGCTATTCCAAAACATTGGCAGAATATTTTAAAGCAAGAAAGCTCATTTAAAACAAAAGTAAATATAAAGAAAACAAAAAATCTGCAAATACTACTCAATCATAATATCTATCCAGAAATGGGTAATAAAGAAATATATTCAATACTAATTGCCCCTTATAAGCAAGAAAAACCTGTAGGTATTCTGAAGTGGGAAAGAATTTTTGAAGAAAATTTAAATATGAAATTTAAAAGCACTCTTAATTTTATATTTAATTACCTAGAAAACAACAAATTTAAAATGTTTAAATGGAAATTACTCAACTTTATTCTTCCATGCAACGACTTATTAGCACAGTGGAAAGTATTAGAAAACAATTCTTGCAATTTTTGCAAAGAAATTGACAATTATAAACATTTTTTTATTACATGCCCTTATAATAATACTTACTGGCAAGAAATATACAAGTTATTACTTTATCTTCAAATAGATAGACATATTTGAGGGGGGGCAAGGGGGGTCCCAATAACAGCAAAACAGCAAATTGACTTGGCTCATAACAGATAACAAGGAATTAAAATGGACAAAAACAGATAACAGTAAATGAAATATTAAAATAATTCGGTCTTTGACAAATCAGTATTTCTTATTACGGATATAATCCTTTGTAATGCATTCCATTTTTTATGACTATGTTTTTAGTATTAATTTATGTATCTAGAATGTGTTTAAATTACTACTCAATATATTATAATATTTTTTATACGCTCGTTTACGGAACGTATTATGGTATATTGTTGTCCGTCTGTTGTCAACATGTCGGACATTAACTCAAAAACTCTTCAACCATTTGCATTAAACTTTGGGAAATTGGTTATATCTATTGACGTGAGCTCCCTTTTTTTTCTTTTTTTTTTCTATAAATTTTAGATTTTAAGTTTCTGGGTAATGGGTTTTTATTCAATAAAATTGGTGTTTTTTTTCTTCAGTTTTCTGATAATATCTCAAAAATGCTTTCACAAAGCAAGGAATTTTGGTGAATTGTTTATATCTATTAACATGAGGTAACTTTCAATTTTTATAAATTTTAGATTTTACGTTTCTGAGTTAACGGGTTTTATTAATTAAAAAGGGGTGATTTTCCAGTTTTCAGACATTAACACAGAAATGTTTTCAGCAGTTCTCATGAAACGTTGGTGTATTGTTTATATATATTGACTGAAGCTCCCTTTGTTGCTAATCAAAAAAGTGACCTAAAAGAGTTTGAATATTCTGACTTTTCTAAATGACCATTTAATGAGGTGTGTGAATTTTTCTTAATAAAACTATGAGGCAAAGTGGTATATAGGGTAGAAAAATCAAAAGCACCAATTATAAGCATGCAATTTATCAAGTACTTCGAACGAATTTTGACACTCTAAAAGCAATTTATTCCACTATTTTCAAAGGCCTTATTTGAACAATTTTTTATCAGCTGAGGTTTTTGATTGTACCAAGTGTACTAGTAAGTAGAATACATAGTTTAGTAGGGAAACAATGGCTTGAAACGAAATAAATCTTTTTGTTTGTAATGAGTTATGTGCAGCTTCGGACCCAAGTACATGGTTGGAACTTTCATTGTACAATGCATTTGGTTCTGCTTTGAAAAGAATCACAGAGCTGAGTCTATGTACCATATTATATAAAAGGTTAAGTGGTTGTTATGACCTAGTCCTTAATTGAGATCCTTGTCAGATATTCCTGGCCATATGTTTTCCGTTTTTTCATATTAAGAATTGTTTTAATTTAATATGTTCGTACGGAAAACAAGGAACATTATTCTCATACAAAAAATTAAGATAATTCTAAATACACATTCATAAAAAAAATGGAATTTATTACAAAGGATAATCATAAGATATACTTGAATTGTCCTGGACCTCACTTCTGTGATGGGTATATGTTAATGGAATCCTTCTCTGAATACGGGACAAACATATTAGTAGTGGTAGACCCCAATGGCCAATGATCTTCAATTTATACCGAATATTGACTGTCAAAAAAAATGCTAACATTCCAATTTTCAATAACAGTTAACAGCAAATACATTATCACAATAACAGATAACAAAAAAACTAAAAGCCCAATAACAGCTAACAAAGAATAAGACAATAACAGCTAACAGCAAATATATTTTCAAAATAACAGATAACAAAGAATTAAATTGCCCCATAACAGCATAACAGTTAAACCCCTTGCCCCCCTCATATTTTAAGGCTAGAAAATTTAATAACTGGCTATAAAATGGCAGATGTAAAATATTTTGATATAAACACCCTGATAACAGTTATATTCTTCTCAATATATAAGGCACATTTTGTTTCAAACAAAAAAGAAACAAAGATAGAAATCTTTAAAATCTTCAAAAAGGAAATATATGACATTATAAGATTAAATGCGATAAGAAATATAGAAACCGGGAATATGTTATTAAAGACATCAGTATATTGTAACCTGTAAGTAAAGGTATAGTTTGTTTTTAACAAATAAACATATGCTAACTTCCCTTGGCCTTGTTACTTGTATAAATATTTTACCACGTGGGGCCAAAATAAACCCGCATAGCAAATAACTTTTTGATTTGAATTTAAAATAGTTTTATAAACTTACCTAGTTATGTTTTACACTAGCATAGTCAAGCAAATAAGCTTAGACAAAATAAATCCTTCAAAACATAAAAGAATATGAAAGTAACTCCAATACACATACTACACAGGTAACCTGTGAGAAAGTAAACATACATAATAATTACAAAACGAAACGGTGTAGATCCGTTATTTTTCCCGATTTGTAAGCAGACAATTTTTTTCATTATTAATGACTGAATCAATGTATATTGATGTTAATTTAATTTAATTTATGTATTATGTCTAATTGTATAATACTAACATTTATATAATATTTTATTATATATTCTCCGTGGATGTATAATAACTGATATACAGGGATACTTAGCCTAATGCTGTAAGCTAGGTAAATTGTTAAACAGCATTTAGTGCAATAAAGATGATTTAATTGTTAAAAAAAAAAAATATGAATGTTCCTTATGAGTCGCTGACCAAGAGCTAGTTTTTAATCCAAATGAATTATTATGGTGCATATATATTATAATAATCCTATTATGACCAGGCGTATTCACATGTGCAGAATTGTTCTACCGTTAGTCCGATTTCTGGGATTTCAAATTTAAGATTGTATGGCAGACATTGTTGTGCGACGTAACAATTGTAAAGCTATACCATTACCTCGTCTTGGTTGAATGGTACAGACATTAACTTCCTCTTTGGTATTGACCTCGATAAACAAGTCGTATTTTTGGCGTCTATGCCATCTTAAATGTCATGCATATAGTGACCATCCATTCTTGATGACTAACCTGACAATCCCTATGTATATGACCGCATTTTAGTACCAATGTCATAACATTTTGGAGCGGGACGATCTTGTTTTGTATGTGCAGTAATATTGCATCAATAAAATAGGTGCCGCTTGAATCACGAATTTGGTTGAACACTTGTATAGTCATATTTGTAACCTACCTTTCTAAGTCTATGATTTGGATGTTTCAAGTTATTCCTCTTATGAAAATGATGAGTAAACTGTAATTGTTTATTTTTAGCAACAGTTTGCAGTCTCCAAAAATTGAGAGATTTACAGGTAAATATACATTTTTACTCCAAATTTATGGCAGATTTAGGAATTACGTAATTTTCCGGGAAAAACAGTAAAATGTAACGTCACAATAAAACAAAGCTATATAAATCGTAGCTGACTTCAGGAAAGTTGTTGGCTCTCGACACTTTCTGAAAATCCTGAGTGTGTTTAAAATACTCTTTTCGCTTATCCTTTAGAACATTTTGCCGATGGTGTCAAGGAAGAAGTGATCTTATATCAATAATTATGTGATGTACAGTCCGAATCCCGCGTTAAAGAAAAGCACAGCTGTTTTTGATAGTGGATATTTGAGGCGTGCTAAATTATAATCCTGGTAACTATTTACACCACTAGGTCGATGTCACTGCTGGTGGACGTTTCGTGCCCGAGGGTATCACCAGCCCGGTAGTCAACATCTCGGTGTTGACATGAATATCAATAGTGTGGTCATTTTTATAAATTTCCTGTATACAAAACCATGAAATTTTAGAAAACTAAGGATTTTTTTATCCCAGGCATAGATTACCTTAGCCGGATTTGACACCACTTTTTGAAATTTTGGATCCTCAATGCTCTTCAACTTTGTACTTGTTTGGCTTTATAAATATTTTGATCTGAACGTCACTGTTGAGCCTTATGTAGACGAAACGCACGTCTGGCGTACTAAATTATAATCCCGGTACCTATAATAACTGATATAACTGATATAACTGATATAATTGACAACTATATTTGAGGAAGAGAGTTATTGTAAATTGGCAAAGTATTTAAAGTGAACTTGATGAAATGCTGTACACCAAGTTTAATTGTTAAACAGCAATATGTGCAATGAAGAATCAATTAGAGTGTTAAAAGAAAAGTATTTAAAGTGAGAAACTAAAATTACAAGATACCACCTTGACTTGAACAAGAATGTTTAATCGTCACCAGTTAAAACAGATTGATTAACGCTGAAATAAATATTATGTGAAAAGTCAAACTGTTAAACAAAAATATAATGCTTTCTTCTTTGTCAAGGGAATTCCATTTTTTTCTAGTTGTGCTAAACAGGTACCATCAGCAATACAACAAAAGTTATAGCCAAAACAACTTAAAGAGGAAAATGACTTAAAAAACAGAAACACTGAAGTAAATGATCAACAATACAAGATCAACAAAACATACATTTTGTGATATTCTCGTCAACAATGTTTGAGAGTGGTCTTGGTTAAGTAGTTATTGTTTATTGATGTACTTCATAAATAAAGGCAACAGTAGTATACCGCTGTTCAAACTCATAAATCCATGGACAAAAAACAAAATCGGGGTAACAAACTTAAACTGAGGGAAACGCATTATAAGTGTTTTTCGTTTTTGTAGATTGAAACGTTGGTTATCCCGTTTCAATGGTTTTACACTAGTACTGTTTAGGGCCTTTTATAGCTTGTTGACGGTGTGAAAAAGGCTCTGTGTTGAAAACCGTACTTTGACCAATAATGGTTTTAATTTTATAAATTGTAACTTTGATGGTGAGTTAGAACTCACACCACATCATCTTATATATACATATTAAAATGTTTAATCCCGCTGCAAATGTTTGCACCTGTCCTAAGTCAGGAATCTGATGTACAGTTTTTCTCGTTTCTCTTTTTATATATAGATTAGACCGTTGGTTTTCTCGGTTGAATGGTTTTACACTTGTAATTTTGGGGCCCTTTATAGCTTTTTGTTCGGTGTGAGCCAAGGCTCCGTGTTGAAAGCCGTACATTGACCTATAATGGTTTACTTTTATAAATTGTTATTTGGATGGAGAGTTGTCTCATTGGCACTCATACCACATCTTCCTATATCTATATACCAAGATGAGAGACGCTTGCTCTTTTGTGTCTCTTGTTTGGTATACACAGACATATTTTTTACAATGCCACCACACAGGATAATCAGGTTTGGTTCAGACGAAAGCACATATGTCTGTTGACAACTGGGACTCTACAGATTTTGTATAAAACAACATATGATAAAGGAATTTTCTCAGCGATGTTTTAAACTGCTTTATATGTTTGTGGTAAAATACTCATCGAAAATGTGCAGTTCAAAGGGGAACAGAACTTACTCGATGCTTAACTATCTGAACAACTAAATAATTGCGTTGTCTGAAAATCTTTGACGGGGAGGTCTTAACCGGATTTGTTATAGCAAAATCAACACGGCGGGTGCCACATGTGGAGCAGGATCTGCCTACCCATCCGGAGCACCTGTGATCACACCGAGTTTTGGGTGGGGTTCGTGTTGTTTATTCTTTAGATTTCTATGTTGTGTCATGTGTTCTATTGTTTGTCTGTTTGTCTTTTTCATTTTTAACCAGGCGTTGTCAGTTTATTTTTGATTTATGAGTTTGACTCTCTCTCTAATATCTGCATATTCGTTGATGTTTAATTGATCAGCACAAGCTAGTCAGTAGTCCTCATGAAATTTCCACACAATATGAATTTTAAGAAGAATATGCCGCTTCTCTGATAATTGTGTTATTCATATATTGTAATATTGCCGACTTGTTTCTTTAATATTACAAGTATAAGGCTGACTTTATTCAAGAACTTCTTAGGAAGAAAGATAGGAAGGTATCCTTTAACATCACTTTCCTCTAAAACGATGCTAATAATTCACTAAATAATTCAAAATGTGGTGACTATGTTGAACGCATCTATTCCATCGAACTAGAGATGAAAGATACAACAGACACAGTTAAGTCGGCATCATATCTCGATTTACATCTAGAAATTTACAATGAGGGTCGATTGGAAACAAAACAATACGACAAAAGAGATGACTTCAAATTTCCAATTGTGAAATTTCCATTTCTTAGTTGCCACATTCCAGCAGCACCTGCATACGGGTTATATATCTCCCAATTGATACGATATTCCCGTGCTTGTGTTTCGTATTCTGATTTTTTTATAGAAGGTTTCTGCTCACAGGGAAGCTTTTTAACCACGAGTTTCAAATGCTGAAGTTGAAATCATCCCTTCGTAAACTGTACGGACGCCATCACGAGTTGGTTGACCGTTATGAAATAACCGTTTCACAGATGATATCGGATATGTTCCTTATGTCGTAACTACAATGCCCTTCCCTTTCATGCATGTGACCTACCGAATTAGACTATTTACCGGATTTGTTATAACATGAGCAAAACGACGGGTGACACATTTGGAACAGGATCTGCTTACCCTTTCGGAGCACCTGAGATCACCCCAAGTTTTCGGAGCGTTTCATGTTGCTTATTCTTGAGATTTTCTATGTTGTTTCATGTGTACTTTTGTTTAATAATAAAATTGAGAAAGAAATAGGGAATGTGTCAAAGAGACAACAACCCGACCATAGAACAGATATCAGCAGAAAGTTATCCATAGGTCTTCATTGCAGCGAAAACTTCCCGCACCCGGATGCGTCCTTCAGCTGGCCCCAAAACAAATATATATACTAGTTCAGTGATAATGGACGTTTTAATGTTTGTCTGTTTGTCTTTTTAATTTTTAGTCATGGCGTTGTCAGTTTATTTTCGATTGATGAGTTTGACTGTACCTCTGGTGTATGTCGCCCCTTCTTGGTATATTAATGCAAAGCTGTTTATAAATTAAAATTATCATGCATTAGTTAAAAGTATCGAATAGATTGCCTAAACGACATATTTGACACAAGCGTACATCATTGTCGGTTTCAAATATTCTAGAACATGGTATTCGATTAAGCATTAATTTTTTTTATTTCGAGTACCACGAAAAAGACTTATACATACTAAAAAAATAATCTGGCCTTCTATCGCCTAGTTCCTTTAACTTAAGCTTTCACCGAGAAGGCTCAAATGAAACAATATCAGTATCCGAACACGATTGTAACAGATAAATCAAAACCATTGTAGATTAATTTCGTCAGATCGAACCAGTATACTAGATTGCAATAGTTCTTTTATTGATCAATTCAATTGAAAAAAAAACCAACAAAATTGTTATAAAATGACATTTTGAAGACGAAACATTTAATACTAGATTGATTATACCGTATGGCACTGAAAATCTTCTAGCAATAGTGTCTACGCATTTAATATTGAAAAAAAAAATCTGTTCAATGTGATTTGTCTAAACACAATACTCTCAAACGAAGTTAATTGTGCAAAAAACTCGTCTGTTTTAAAAATTTATGATGGAAAATCAGGTAAATCTCTTCTCAGCACAAGTAAACAACTAGATTACATACACTTGAAAAAGACTTAACGATTCTTCCAAAATAATTATATAATATTTAAATATGGCTTTAATAACAATGGAATGTCATAATAAATCATTCAATGTGGAGCAGGATTTGCTTACCGTTTTTGATCACATGAGATCAATCACGGTTTGTTGTGGGGTACGTGTCTTAGGTTTTCGAACTTCGGTTTTGTAAATAAAAGTTTGTCTTTTGATCTTTCTTATTTTTTACCATGGCGTTGTCATTTTAATTTTCTAGTTTGAATTTCCATTCGGTATATGTCGGCTCTCTTGAGTTGTAGTCATCCTATAGCCTAGGACCAGACTCTAATGTGCAATTTCGGAATAAAATTAAATGACTAGTTTGCTTTGAAATCAATATGAAATTGACACCACTAGTTTTTTTTTCTTAAAATGTTCGGAACAAAGTCAGGAAAATGGCCATTGCTATATTATAGTTGGTTTTTGTGTGTTTTACATTTTTATGTTGTGTCGTAGCTCTCTTAGATTTGATGCGTTTCGCTGACTTTAAGCTTGTATCCCGGATTTGTTTTTTTCTCAATCGATGTATTGATTTCAAACATGTATGTGAAGTTAGCAGCCGGTTCGTTATTCGATATTCGATATTCAGTCGGTTGGATATTTAAAATTAAGTTGAAAATCATAAAATAAAAAAACAACTTAATAACATTAAAATCATGATTTTCATAGTTAAGAGGACTGATTAGATACTTAGGAAATTATTTCATGAACTCTTCAAGCTCTCGTAAATTCTCGTTGTTCTCGAATTTAAACCCTTTTCTAACTTGCATATTTCTATTTATGTAATATAGATTGTTGTCAATAAAAAAACTTCAAAGAGGTACTTTTATACATGATAGTTTTTAAAAACAAAAAAAACCCGATAATTCTAGAAAACATTTACGAATATAAAAAGAACTATCTATGAAAAGCCTAAAAAAGAAATATATAGTGAAAACCTACCTAAGACCGCTTAAATGAAGGTGAGACCCCCCTTGTCTTTCAATGTCTATAAAATTTAATTAAATCATAGACTCTGCATGTATAAAGGTTGTATTAGAAGGATTTTCAAGAATAATTTCATATTCGATATCTACGGAGGGCTGATATTATCACTTTTCAGCTAAAAAATATCAAAGTTTAAGGACAAAGGGGCACAGGGCAATGGTGAAATCGCTCAATCTCTCTAAAATTATGCAGATATTTAGTCAATAGGTAGATTCAAACGTGACTAAAAGGAATTTGGGTACACTTCCTGTCTTTCATGTTTACGGAGCGCCCAAAGTATCAGCTGGATATTCAAAATATATAGTGCATAATATTGGCCATGTGCCCTTTGTCCTGAAATTTTGACAATTTTTATATATACAGAGTCTATGAATTTGTCCAGTTTAATGAACATTGAAAGAACAGAGGGGTCTGACCGTCATTTAAGCGATCTCTGGTAGATTTACTCTATACATTTCTGTTTCTTGGGCTTGCCATATTATTTCTAGTTATATTTCTAAATATTCCAAGAGTCTTCGGGTTTTGTTTTTGTTTTATTAAATATAAGATATGAAATAACATTTTTTTATGTCGTCTTATTGATAAAAACCTATATATCACAAAGACAAAATTGCAACTTACATAAGCATTGATCAGGATTTATATTCGAGGACAACGAGAGTTAAATACAACTTAATGGGTCATAAAACGATTCCTACGTATCTTTTTGTCCTTTAAATTATGCTTTTAATGTTATCAAATATCATATTTTTTCATGATTTTCAAATAAATTTGAATATCGAATATCGAATAACGAACCGGCTGCTAACTTCACATCCATATTTCGAACAGCGGTATACTACAATTGCCTTTATTTTTTGCCTTTATGTTGTTTCGTCTTATATCGATTTTCCAAAATGAGAAGTTGCTTTGTTTGCCGAACAAACGATTTTGCATTGCTTGAAGGACTTTGACCAGTTCTGAAGATGAAATAATTAACTTTAGAAAATGTCCACGACACTGGAATACATCTCTCTAAAATCGAACGACCTTGATCATTGGAAAAACATTTTTTGTTTGCATCCAAATAGTATTGCAGCTAAAGACGATTATTTCTCTTCCAATACGAAGAAGCTTCATTTACGATCTTCATTCATTATGTTCTTTTCTTTTGTAGGGATTGTATTCATTGTCCATTTGACAAAACTACTACAAAGGAAACATCAGAAAGGTAAACTGATACGTAATATAAAATTTAGTTTAGTGGCATATCTTTGATAGTCTATACTTATTTTATTCACATTTTGTAGGCTTGGAAAATTGTAAAGACAACTGTATGTTGACCTCCAGATATTGTATGCTTTTTGTGTATTTATATTGTCGTCTCATTTGTATATAATCCACATCTATATTTTTCACGGATTTTGTAGCGCGTCTGTTAAATAATATGAAAACTACCAATTCTCTAATAGTACATGACAATATATTGTTGATGTTTGCCAAATTCATGTCTCTCTTTATACCTATGTTTAGGGAACAGTTTAGTCTATTTAATTTTGTTTTAATTAACAGTCATCAATATAAAAGAATGAGAGAAAGTTTTTGGGTTTTCCAATGTTAATGCAATCAATGCGACCAATACATGCTTTGTTATTTATTAAATCGAATAATAAATCCCTGTTATCAAAGAGAATACAGGGTTTCCCCATCCGATTTTGAATATACGTTCTATGATGTAAAATGTATATTTTATTATTTCATAAATCAAGGATAAGACTAAAATTAGAAGTAACTTCTTTATTAGAATAAATTATTCTCTCAATTAGTCGTTCGTCTATTCCAACTAGGAACCTATCTAGTGATTTTATGTTGTTATCTCAGTTGTCTTGTGGAAAGTATGATGGTAGTCTTCAAAATTAACAATTACAGATTGTACAGACACTTGTCCAGCTCTTTCTAAATTATAAACATCTATTCTATCAACAATCAAAGTCGGGCTCCATAGTTATTGTGAAACTATCTGTACTAGAGTTGGCGTGAATCAGATGTGGATTCTTAAAAAATCCAAAGATCTTTTAGAGTACATACAATCTACTACTCTCTCATCTTGCAATAGTATTAAAACATTTGACTTTTCTACACTTTACACAAGTATTCCCCATTCTGAACTAAAAGATAAATTGAAGGTGTTGGTTTTACTTTGTTTCATTAAAAAGAATGAAAAACGTAGATACAGGTATCTTGTCTTAGGCAGGGATAAATCCTACTTTGGAAAGAATCACTCTGATTCAAACAAAAAATTCTTTGAAACTGACATAATGAAGATGCTTGATTTCTTGATTGAAAACATATTTGTTACGTTTAGAGGACGTGTTTTTCAACAGACTGTCGGTATTCTAATGGGAACCAATTGTGCCCCTCTTCTTGTCGACTTGTTTCTTTATTTTTATGAGGCTGACTTCATACAGGAAAAATAATAAGAAGTTAGCAGTGTCCTTTAACTTTACGTTTCGCTATATAGATGATGTTCTCTAACTAAATAATACAACATTTGGTGACTATTTTGAACGAATCGATCCCATCGAACTAGAGATAAAGGATACTACAGATACAGTTAAGTCCGCATCATATCTTGACTTACATCTAGAAATTGACAATGAGGGTCGGTTGAAACAAAACTTTTAATTTCAGCTTCCCAATTGTGAACTTTCCATTTTCATTCAGTACATTACAGTAGCGCCTGCATACGGAATTAATATCTCCCAATTGATACGATGTTCCCGGGCTTGTGTTTCCTATCATTATTTCCTTGATAGAGGATTGCTGCTCACAAAGAAGCTATTAAATCAAGAGTTCCAAATGTTGAAGTTAAAATCATCCCTTCGTAAATTTGACTGACGCCATCACGAGTTGGTTGGTAAGCGTCTCACAGATGATATCAGAAATTTTTCTTATGTTGTGACTACAAATGTGACCTACCGAATTAGACTATGTTTGGATTTGTAATAACATAAATAACACGACAGGTGCCTTATGTGGAACAGGATCTGCTTTCGGAGCACATGAGATCACCGCAAGTTTTTTATGGTGTTCATGTTGCTTAGTCTTTTGTTTTCCATGTTGTGTCTATGTACTATTATTTGTCTGTTCGTCTTTTTATTTTAGCAATGACGTTATCAGTTTATTTTTAAACTATGAGTTTGACTATCCCCTGATATCTTTCGTCCCAAATGTGAATTGATAGATACCATTTTACTTGTTTCTGTCTCTAGATTGCTGCATGTACATTTATTCAAACTATCTGTTAATGATATTCAAACAAAACAAAATTGTATCTTATAGACCGCTCCAATACGTTTAGCCAAACACAGACAATGCATTGAAGCATGAATGAGAGAGATGCATAACTATTATTTATAACTAATTTATAAATACGATACAACACTTCCTTCACAGTCTCCCCTCTGAAAGTAATAATTATAAGCAAACAAGTCCCTTTGGCACTAGGTGAACAAGATCGAAAAGTATATGGAGTTTACCTCACGAACGCAAATTCTGCAATTTCCTTAATACAGATATTAGAATACATGTTTCAAATCATCACGCGAATATCTATTAAACAAGTACTCGTGTACCGTTCAAACTGAGATTAAAATTAAAACTTGAGAATCTATAGTCTGAAAACAATGTATCATTTGAAAAAAGTCAAGATTAGTGATGTGTGTTCTAGACAATACTTTATTGTTCAACCTTAGATACATAATATAAAAAAGAAGATGTGGTATGATTGCCAATGAGACAACTATCCACAAAAGACCAAAATGACACAGACATTAACAACAATAGGTCACCGTACGGCCTTCAACAATGAGCAAAGCCCATACCGCATAGTCACCTATAATAGGCCCCGATCAGACAATGTTAAACAATTCAAACGAGAAAACTAACAGCCTTATTTATGTAAAAAACTGAATTTACACGAAGACATCATATATACACATACACATATTTTTATACTCAATACTTTTACAACAAACATAACATTACATGCATGGTTAAATACAGTAAAATGTCAATTTACAAATTACCATAACATTCAACTAAAACATCTGCTAAGATTTGTAAAGTTCTACATGTCAAAATATGAAAAGCTGTTTTAATGTGTACTCCGTGTGATTTGCAGTATGATATTGTGGTATATATTTATTTCGAAGCAGTTTTATTTCCTGTCTTCAACATTTGAATAGATAATGAAATTTATCTGTTTTGTGCACGTATCGATGTAAATATAACGTAATTTGATGTCAATGTCACGCAAGTGAGAGGTTTAGCGCTATGAAACCAGGTTCAATCCACCATTTTCTATTTTTTTTAAAAGCATGTACAAATTCAGTAATATGACAGTTGTTGTCCATTCGTTTAATTTTTTTTATTATTTAATTTTTCCATTTGATTAGTGATATTCCGTTTTGAATATTCCTCGGAGTTCAGTATTTTTGTGATTTTACTTTCATCTTTTCCATTATCACAGAGATTAAAATTCTTCCATTTTTCGGTGTTCCAGATCATTCAACCCGTTTCTACAAGCGATTTTTAATTTGAGAATCTGAGTTTTGCTATATAAATACTGTCATAAATCTTCAAATTTATTAAATATTTTTTCAAACGAAATTCCTGTTTGTATTCTGAATAAAATGTACCTCTTGAAGAAACCAATGTTGGATTATTTCAGCATTACGTTGTCTTGAAATTATGTTCTTTAAACTCAGTTAATCCAAAGGAAGTTGATCTTGTAACATTAATTCCAGTTTTGTCAAATATCGATTTAACGTACGTAATCCATTTAAATTTTGTTGGATATTGAAAATGTAATTTTAGCATGAATTTATACATAATGGAAGATAACGTGTTGTTCTCAAAGAGTAAAAAAACACATCATAGATACCAGGATTAACATATTGTCTTTACGCCAGACCCGTATTTCCTCTACAAAGAGTCATCAGTGACGCTCGAATCCAGAAAAAGTAAAAAAAAAAACTATTCGAAAACAACACTTTTTTTTATGTCAAACAATAGTTTCCAAAAGGAATCATCGAGTTCCCCATACACCATATAACTTAGTGCACTGATTCTTAATTTCAAAATGCAAAATTGAATGTGTATTGTCTCAATGTTATCTTTACTTTCAAATCCCCAAAAAGTTATAATAATACAGTACTAACTAATGAGTCACAAAGTTTTAGCTGCAAATTGACGGAAATACATATAATTTTCAATTTTCTTGCAGTACAAATAAAGGCAACAGTAGTATACCGCTGTTCAAAACTCATAAATCCATGGATAAAATAAATAGTTCAAATGCTCTTATGTGGGCAATGCAAAGACACCCTGATATCCATATGATAAATATAATTAAAATGTTACTACACAAGGGCATTGATGTTAACATTATCGATGCAAATAAGAATACGTCTCTTATACGTGCATGTCATAAAATGAATGAAATGAAAAGTGATTCGGCAATAAGAAATGAGAGTAGATATTATTGTGTACAGATTGTCGATTTATTTCTTAGAGAAAGAGTTGACGTTAATGCAAAAAAACGATAGTAATGAAACCTCTTTAGAAGTGGCTTGCAAAGGAAACCATGTAGATATAATTTAAAACTCGTTCAGGCAGGAGCTGACCTAATACGGAACTTGTTTCCTGCGTTCGATGCCGCATGTAAATATGGTTCATTTGAATCAATCAAGACACTATCTAAATTAGATATATCAGATACATTAAAGCCATGTAACCTTTTATTTCTTGCATGTGGTGAACTTCATTTAGAGTCAGTTTGTTCGTATAATTGTGCTAAACTGATTCGCTTTATTATTGAAAAATATGGTGGCGTGGAGGAAGCTGACAATCGCGGTGTAACACCCTAAATGCTTGCATGCCAAAACAATTGTTCAAAAGCCGTGGAGCTACTTGTACAACACAATAAATTTATCAATGATGTTGATAAAATTGGAGGTTCAACTGCTTTAGCTTGGACACTTCGATGGGAATCAAACAATGATATTACAACAGTAATTCAAATTTTGATAAAAGGAAACGCGGATGCTGACAAAAGTGATAATCAGGGATTTACACCTTTAATGATGGGATGTGAACGAGGAAAAAAAGAAATAGTTCAGATTTTGAATTACAAAGTGCAATATGAAGAACAAGAGAACAGACCCTTACAGGTTACATGTCAAAAGAGCATTAAATTTCTTATGGAGAACAAGCAAAGCACGTCAGAGTTTACGGTTCCTTCTCAATCAGTTTCAAAATTGACTGTTGATGAAATGATAACTGCAATAGCCGATTTAGTTAAATATAGCGGAAAGAAATTGAAGAAAAAGTATGGAACACATTTAAGTCCAAAGTAGAAAATATATGTTTTTAACACGACGCAAAAGCTAGCAATAATGTAGAATTCGGTACCAATTCTGACAATGAAATTGGCCCATTATTTAAAGCATTCGAGGTTAAAAATAAGATAATATTAGGATTGTTGATTGAAGCTAATGTTGAAATAAACAAAAGGAATAGTAGAAACGTTACACCTTTGATGAAAGCATGCGAGTTAGAAGAATCATACATCAACATATTGAAAATGCTAGTTTCCAAAACTGATGACATAAACAAGCGCGACAAGGAAGGTAATACAGCGCTGTTAATAGTGTGTAAGAAAACAAATCCTTGCTTGGAAATGATTAAATGTCTTTTTGATAGACAACCTCAAGACATTCCAGATTGTACAATCGGTAATAATTTTGGTACAACGCCTTTAATGTCATTATGTACTCGTAAAAGCGATGAAAATGTTGACAATATTATTGAGATTATTAACTTTCTCATCAATTATTTACCTACCGGTGGCATTAATCAAAAAGTCTGTAAAGACAAAACGTACCTAATGTTAGCTTGCAAATATGGACACTATAAAATAGTAGCAAAACTGTTAAAAAGAGGAGCATTAATAGATAACGAGTGTTTAACGATCGCTATGAAACGAGGTAATAGTGAAATTTATACCTTGACACACTTAAAAAAAATATGACGGCAACTTGACTTACATGACTGTAAAAAATGTATAATTGGTTACATAATCAACATTCATGTATACTGTGTATTCTATATATAGAACTGTATTGTATTCCTTGTATTCTGGATTTAATCAAAGTTAGTTAGATTGTTTATACAAGTTATACTTAAGGATTTACTTAGGTGAGGTAAAGGAATAAGTGTCAAATGTTCGGACTCCTTGGTGTTTTTTCCATACGATACAAGGTAAAATATTTTGACCCATAACACCTGTTTATCTTTTAACATAAGACTTAATAGCTCATAAAAGGTCATTTGACAAAATATAAGCAGATTTTTGATTTTCTTTCTTTTGATTTGAGACCTAAATGATACCAATGTAAATACAAGTTAATAGTCCGAGTCAGCCATTTCCCGCCATATTTAATAAATCAACTATCACAAAAAGAAGCTACATGACCTATAATTAGTTTTGACTTATTTTGATCCTTCACTAATACTCTTCAATCTTAAATTATCAATTTTGAATTCTTGATTTATTTAATTTTACCTTAGATCACCTTAGTACATCCCTAAAAGACGGTAATTATGTCCATATTTACTGCGAAAAGCCTAGTTTAACTGATAAACACATGACACAAACCAAACAAAACGTTTACACCACAGGGCATATTACTATTATAAGTTATCAAAGGCTTATGATTTGATACGCTAGACGCGCGTTTCGTCTATAGAATACTCATCAGTGACCCTCAGATCAAAAAAGCTATAAAGCAAAATAAGTGCAAAGTTGAAAAGCATTGAAGACCTAAAAGTCCAAAACGTTGTGTCAAATATGCCAAAGGTTTTTTATGCCTGGGATTAGAAAAAAATAGTATTTCGAATAATTAATACTTTTGCAAATTTATAAAAACAAATGACCATATATTGATATTGATGTAATATAAGTTAGAAATTTACCTTAAATTCATTCAGAAATCAAGATCCAAGACCATAATTTTATTCTAAATTTTGAAGTTCTGCAACTAAACAAACTTTTAAAAAATCGCTTAAATACATAGAGATACAAAACAAACCATTAAATGAAGCTCACAATATATTGACAAGTATAAACAAGCAATAATAAAGATGTAAAAGCAGGAGAAATAAAAGCAATATTAAGTTCTCAAACGTACGTTTTCCAAGACAAAAGTTCACCCTTTATGTACAATCTGTGAAAAGGAAAATGAAGATAAAGAACATATTATTCAACATTGTACAGAAATGGAGCAAGTAAGATCTAAATATTATTAAAAAATCAAACAGAAAATGGATGAAATAGATACCTCAACATACAGGAAGATCTTAGGGAATCTACTGCAGCTCACAATGGACTGCATTAGCAAAGACAAAAAATATTACTCAACTGTGTACGAAATCATGGAAACTCTGGCTAACAATAAATGCTATGCAAATCAGATGTTGCGCACATTAAGTATAAAAACTTGATTGAAAGTACAGTATAATTATTTTTTTTTAAATAAAATAGTTTCTTATTTTTATCATTGTACTTTTTTTAAAACTTTTAACGACTTAATAAATTGCTTTTTTCAAAGTTTTTGTTTAAAGAAATTACGAACCTTTTAAATAATAATGACAAGATCCTAAAATAGTTAATTTCAAACTGTAAAGGTAAACGTATGTCTATACGTTGACTTGTTCTAATCCCCAACCCTTTTACATATATATCCCTCCTTTTAGATAATCTTTTCATTATAAATTCAGATGAAGGAATTGCCCTATTGGAACTATTTAATAGAATTGGAACTATTTAATAGAATTGGAACTATTTAATAGAATTCAGATTTAAAACTATTTAAATTCTAAATCTTAAATTGTAATTGTAAATATATATTCAGTTCTTACATGTCTTACTTAATTTTTTCTTTCACCTCGCATATTATGATTAGTATTTATAAATTATATGGTTTATAACTGTAATGACTATCCTATGAAATATATATTTGAATAAGGATTTTGCCTTTATGCATTTGTCTGTACATTATTTTCTATGTTTCCTTATGTTTTAAGGTGTATACAGTTGCTAACCGTATACCCTATGTGTAGTACTCCACAATTAATAGAGAAGCATTCTGTACAACAAACTCAACTGAATTCTAAATGTATTACGTATAAACTGTATTTAAGAAAAAGAAAGAGGTTTTCTTGGATTTCCTATGACTTATTCACAGTAAAGAGATACCAGGGCACAAGAAGCACGTGTCGGCTTCACCAGGCTATAACCGATGTTGCTGAAATTTAAAAACACAATGGTTAGGTCAAATTAATCATAACACTGAAGGCCTTGTACATCGAAAATTCCACAGCATTTGGGCTTAATTATATATGACCTGTCACCATGGGTTGAGAACCTTTATGGTTCGATTTTTTACAGTATGAGGAAACGATTGTAACATCATCTATAATGTATAATACAATCTTAAGGCACTTGTACAGCAGAGTTGTTCAGAAGACTATAAAGTATGAAAATAGGCTTGATGCACCTTCTGTGAATTCTCTATGTAGAGTATCTTGTGATGGAAGTGGCTCAGGTTCAAGTCTGTCTTATATTATTGTTTCGATTATCTTTGCAAAAAAACCTGCTAATGTTATAATTTTAATCGTGATACATTCTAATGTTATAACTTATCAATAGTGATCTACGCTAATATTGATCATTTATGATTCATGAACATGTTTATGTTTCATCTTTATTTATCATAATGTGTTGACAGATTTGTGAGACATGGCGTTTATTTTGCAAACTAAAATGATAATTCAATTGTATCTCTTTGGTATTTATTCAAGCATGGATCTTAAGTTAATTCAATATATTCTTGTATATAAGGTATAGATTGCGTACACTTTGTGAACTCGCAGTTTTGGTTGGGATACGAGTTAACTTTCTATATAATGAAGACCATGCTTTTTTTCTGGAAAAAGGGTCATGTTGCCGTTTGATCCATTAACGTTTGTGACATCAATATATCGACTGAAATAGTGTTCAGAGATTTGAGAAATAATAAGTCGATATTTTCCTTTCGACAGAGTAATTTCTTGGTTTTGTTTTAATATTTCTATGTAAGGTATGATACACCCGACCTCCTATCTCTTGTTTTAAAAATGTGTGCATTTTAGCAATTTACTGCTGCTGTTTTGATTTTTTTAAATGTTTTTAATGGACATATATTATTTCCATGTAAGCAATGTTGTACAGGATTCACGATGGCTCACCAAGTGTAGAAATTCAAAGATAACTCAAGAAGAGACTTAAAGACAAATCCTTCTATTCAGATCTACCAATAATATCTTCTTTATATTTTATTTTTACTTTAGGCTAGGTAAAAGCTTTAAAATAAGCAAATAAAAAAATGGGGTCACCGACCTCGTTTTCGATTTAAAACGCCATCTTTTTCACGGAATTTGGAAATTGGGACTTCTAGTCAATAGCAGTGAAATATTTTTTTTAAAGTCCGTATCCAATAAAAACTTGTCTGTTTTGTTAACCTAGTTGTTAATACAAACTATTTTAATAATATCACCCTTTACTGAATGGAAAATAATAATGATAAGTCGCTATAATAGTTTTCCCGCCTTTTTTTATTGTGAAATACCTATAAAAAAAATAAGTTTAAAAAAATTGACCAATAATTTCTCCATGAGTCTTCAATAGAATATGCGTTGTTTATATCTAAACAAAATAAGGAAATAAAAAGATGGGGTCACCGTAATGGAAAAAGAGATATTTCAAAAAAGGGGTTAACAATTTGAATTGGCGGGAACACATTGCGCCAATTCTAAAAACAAACGTCGAAAGACGTTCGGCCGTTTTTGGCTATATTCTCACAAATTAGAGACAACCCAGTTCTCGTTATTTGCTGTTTTGTTGTTAGTTTGTTTTAAACTACGATAAATTCACAGGTATCTACATATGATAGTACTTAGTTTTCAGTCAGTATCACAGACACGTAATATAAATGCGGTGGTTGGAAAACACGAATGCTTCTGTGAACATTTCATTTCAGGTTATTCATAGTGCTTACGTGTTGAACAGAAATTCTTTTTAAAATAGTGAAGACATTTTATATAATATCATTGTTCAATCAAAGTACATCTGAAAGACAAGACAGAATTTTGCTTCCGGTTTAATGAATTTTAATTTCGTTTAAGAATGTTGTTCCTTTTATTTTGATGATAATTACTTAAAATCATTAGAAATCTAAGACTCCGTTTCCAATAACAATAAAGATCGATCATTTCTGAGATCGCCGATCTTTAGTATTGCAAAAATGAGAAAGATCGATCTTCAATCGGACGTAAACATTCCATCCCCAGACGTAGTTTTAAAAGAACGATTTTTTTATGAACCGATTTTTCTTCAAGTGAAAACGCTTTAGATACATCGCGATCGACTTTTCAATCAATCAATCGATATAAAATTCCAAGTGTTTTATGTAGATATGAAAATAAATCTGCGCATGGTCAGTTTAAAAATGTTTTCAGTGTTTATTCTCAAATGATTTGACAAAACGTGCCACGGACATAATAAAAACAAAATTAATATATTCGACGTTTTTTGCGTCATTCTTCTGAAAATATATTAATAAAAAAAGAAAATGTGGTATGATTGCAAATAACACAATGCTCCACAAATGACCAATTGACACTGGAAATTATTAACTATGGGTCACCGTACTGCCTACAACAATGAGCAAATCCCATACCGCATACACAACTATAAAAGGTCCCGAAAGGACAAATGTAACACAATTCAAACTAGAAAATAATAAAAAAAAAAAAAATTAATGAAAAACAAATGTGTGACTCTTTTGCAAACAACAACCACTTTAAATTACATACTCCTGAGTTGAGACAGGACCCGTTACAGCGCTCGACTGATACCGTTACTTATTCGTTCCTTATACTTTGAAACACATTGCACCTATTACGAAACAAATCTTTTAAATTGTTTTCTTGTCTCTGGTGTTAGCTATAGGTTCTTAAAAGTAAAATATACCTATTAGCGCGTATGTTCCAGTTTTAGCGTTAGACCGATGACCTGCTACTTATTCGCTTACAATATGCTTGTTATAGGTCGCACCTTTTTTGTTCTTGTCTTTGATGCTATATATTGGTTCTAAGAGATAAAATAACCCTATTCTAAGGCGTAAATACTCGTTTCAGTGCTCGACTGATGCCCTGTTACTTATTCGTTTTATATTCTCTTACTATACGTGTGATATTCGGTGCACCTTTTTAAAACAATATCTTTTCAATTGTATTCATTCAGTTTTTTTTGGTCTGTAGATTACTCATCTTCAAACGAAATGAGCGTTATAAGTAATTTTTTTCTGACCATTCTTTTTTTTTAATTACTTATGACATGTTAATCAAATATAATATTAATAAATGCAGAAGCATATAATTATCTAATGAACCAAATATTTCCTTATTCAATTTTTTACGATTTTTTGTCAACGAAATGGTTAGGCTGATTATTTTAGATATGCAATGTATACTAGATGTAAACGCACAAGTTCTTTTAAAAAGATCGAAAACGCGAGATGCTCTTCAGAGATCGATTTTATTTCAATTCCGTGCAAGGGTTAACGGGGTCTAATTAACACCATTTCTGTTTTGATCACTCATCCTTAGGCATCTATGAATATCGAAATATTCCGTAATGTTGCTAGAAACTCAGTCTGAGTATAATCATACAGCTGTCATACCGTGAGTATGAATAAAACCTAGTCCGACCTCTTTCCTCAAATCTCCTTTTAATTATTTTTTTCCCATATGCATTCCTCTGTAATTCTTCATTCCGACATCTTTTTAACACAGACACGCTTATGTTTTTTTAAACAAAAAATGCGCACCTTATACATAAATATCAAACAATCGGGACAAACTCGGAATGGTCATAAAAAAAACCTACAATGTTAGAAGATTATATGTTAACTTCTCTAGATGTACTTTGTTTTACATGTATGCGTCATTAGGTTACTGTTTTGTTGGTGTTTATTTGAAATCTAATTATCATATTCATGTAAAAATGTAAGTGCAGTACACATTCAAAATACGTCAGTGCAATTTGCAATATCCATACCTATTGCTAAAGATACAGTGAATTTTGAGGACATGATCAGAAAGATTGATGATTTTCGTACTTTCTTAATGATTTGTAAAATATATCGATGTAATTAACAACCTACAAAAGTCTATACATGTAGAAAATTAAGGAAAAAAGTATTATATTATAATTTGATTGGCTCATCTTGTTGTCGAGTATCCAGATTCTATTTCGTTTCTTTACGGTCATTTTTGTGTATTTTTTGTTGTTAGATTGCTGTATAGTTGACGCTCTTTTCATTCTCATATTTTATCCAATTCTGGAACATGTCTATTATTTAAAAACAATTTTCATTTTTTTCTCGGCAAATTAACCTATCAAAACGATTGTCACTCTCTCCATCGGCTCAAAGAGGAATAACTCTAATAAACGTTTCCAGTTCGCGGAAACCGCGACGTCATAAACCACTGACGGCATAGTACTGTTGCGCTTGTATATATGCGCATAAACAATAGAGGGATTTGTCTTTAATTAGCAAATACTCTTTTCATCTTTTGATCGTACTTCTATAATTCTACCTCAGGCATAGATTACCTTAGCTGTATTTGGCAAAACTTTTAGGAATTTTGGTCCTCAATGCTCTTCAACTTCGTACTTTATTTGGCCTTTTTAACTTTTTTTTATTCGAGCACCACTGATGAGTCTTTTGTAGACGAAACGCGCGTCTGGCGTATATACTAAATTTAGTCTTGGTATCTGTGATGAGTTTATTTTGTATCCCTAATGGATAAATTGTTGAAATATTTTCACATAGAAGCATTGGATTAATGAAAATTGTCATTCTCTTAAAATTCAACTAATGTTTTGAAGGATCATCTGAGGCAAATTGTACGGCAAGCAATAAAACACCAACAATATTGCACCATGTGCACATAATAGACTATAATATGCGTTCCTGAGCTTCTGTTCTCAATGCCTGTTTTCTTAAAGGTTGCATATCTGTAAGTATTGACAATCATTTTCCCATAGGAACTCCAATTACAGCTAAAACTGTACCACTTTTACAATGAAGTTTTGAAAAAAATCATATCCTAGAATGGGAAGTTCATATGCACTTCTATTTTTTCAAAGGTCAAAATATAGGACTGTGCGGCATATATAAATAATATTCACATATATATTTTCTGGAAACATTCCCAAGTTATGTCTCTATGAGATGCAACCTACAAATCAGAACTGGGAACCAGTACGTAAACAAAATTAATTATCTACGAATATTCTAAATCTCCACAAAAGATGCGTGGTTTGGGAAGTAGCTGTATTTACAAACTTTAACTTAATATCAGTATTCAGAAATGAACAGCATTAATACAGTGCTCTTTTTTGTACAGATGATTATACTTGATCATTCTTGATCCATGCTTATGCTATAATTGATCAATCTGGATCCATGTTACTATTATAATAGAACAATTGTGATTCATCCTTATGTGTGCATGGGCCAATCGGGATGCATGCTAATGTTATAATTTATCATTCCGATCCATGTTAAATGTTATTTAAAAATTAAATGCTTCTTTTTGTAACTTCATTGGGATATAACAGTGTTGACCGAAGTACGTTTTGTATGAGGCGCGGAAGCGCTTCATTTTAAAAATGTGCGCACGGTCAACGCTTTTACAACCCTATAAAGTTACAAAAAGAAGCATTCAATACTTATAATTATATTTTTTAGCTAGGATCATTAAAACACGAATTTCATCATTTTTTTTTAAATTCACCTGACAGTGTGCACGTTATTGTATGACCTCGTGCATTCACTAATGATAAGATTTACTGTGTAATGCAATTGCTTTAGGAATAACACGTGATGTGCAATTAGCCAATCAGAATATCGTATTATAATGACACATACATCTAATGTAATTATTATTGAACAATCTTGATCTACCCTAATGCCTGTACCAAGTCAGGAATATGACAACTGTTGTACATTCGTTTGATGTGTTTTATCATTTGATTTTACCATTTGATTAGGTCCTTTCCGCGAATTTATTTATGAATTCAGTATTTTTGTGATTTTACTTTATGCATAAATGGACCAATGGTGATCCATGCTAATGGTATAATTGATTTATCATGATCCATTCTAATTGTATAACTCATCAACAATGATTCACCCTATTGTGTTTATTTTTATCATTTGCGATTCATGATCATGGTAATGTTTGATCTTTATTGATGTTTGATAAATTTGTTAGCCGTGACAATCTTTAGTAACGGATTTAAAGGTTTATCTAGACTTTTTGGCTGAAATGGCTGTGTTTACATCACTAAATGTACTCTGACTGTAGACACATCTAAAAATTTGATAGACCATGACATGTCCTAGATACACAACTCTAACGTATTCGTTCCTCTTTAATATGATAATATCATTTAGCACCTATCGTATACTATAAATCAGATATATGTAATGTTCATTCATGTGTATATTAATGTATGTATTGGAGAAGACTGTACTAAGTTGAAAAACTTGTGTCGAATGCATTTGTCATTTTTAAACAATAAAATATGTTTACACTAAACTATTTATCACCTTTTTTTATTTGATAAGGTATAATCCTTTGTGTTTTTTTCACCTCCTTGGAAATACACAAACAGCACATAATGAAATAGAGGATACGTTACTGTCGAAAAAACCGTCAAAAGTTAAAATGATCACTTGTATGATTTTGGATTTGAAAATCGGTAATCTAATGTCGCCATAACTTATAATATTACCAAGTTCGAAGTCGCCCATCTGTGTCCATATCTGAATCAAAAAAGTAATGAACATATTTACCAAAACATTTAACCAAGATTGGCGTGTAAAATGAAAAACTCAGATCGAAGTCCGTTCCTCAAATCGACGTCCATTTCTCAAATCGACGTCCAAATCTGACGTCACATTCTCAAATCAACGTCAAATATTTGATACTTTTATTTACATCCAATGTGACGGCATATATTGCCAAACTACGGCCGATTGGTTGTGGTCGTCTTAATTTAATCGATGTCCAATATCAATCAATAATAAATAACCGCACTTAATTGTTTACACTTATATATGTACATGTTTTGTAGGGTTCAAAAATCTATACATACTTTCAATATAGATTATTTTCAACCCGAAATAGGTATCATGCATATTAAATGTTATCTTGATAAAAAGTTAATCTAATCGATCGACATAGTAGTGTATCATTCCTATTTATGTTAATAAAGGACATGCATGTAAGTGTATGTCAAGGAGAAAGCAACCTAGTAACAAAGAAAAACAAACGAAATTTAGAGGTTTTTATTCAATCTTTAGCAATAAACAAAATAAAGAAGAACAGCCAATTGTTTTTTTGTTTGTTATATAATTCGGACTCTGTAAGATATTTTTCAAAAAAGGAGTAGGTTCAGTAAGACCCCTTTTTGGCCTCAAAATAAGCAGTTTTAGAAAATTGTGAAAATGTAATTGTTTATATATTTATTGCAAAGTAGAATGCTTCTGCTACATAAATATGGGCTGTTTTTGACAAAACAATGCACATATATCGGGTACTAGCATCATCAAGTCATGGTAATTTACTGAAATCTTCACAATTGTAGCATTTTTGTTAAATTTTAGACGGTTTCCGTCTGAAATGAAAGTGGCCGCATTCGGTTTCATACATTATATTGAAATGTAAGTTGTATTTGATGATAGTACATAATATATATAAAGGTTGAGGATGAACACGGATGCGGCCACTTTCATTTTTTACAAAAATCATCTGAAAAGTGACGATTTTTGGCATATTTGATAGATTTTTCATATTTAAGCTTGAATCGGGGCGTTTTAAATTACTTATTAATTTAAAATCTTCCCCATTAACTAATTGAATCAATTGAAATAGACAAGTGTTTAAAAAGAGTCTAAAATCTTTCGTTAGATGAACTTGAAAATTGAGGCCGAAATCGGCGCTTACCGGACCTACTCCTTTCTGAGTTTTACACCTGGAGTGAAACGTATACGCAAGACAGTGGCATTATGTTTTAATAAATTTGGCGTATTTACTGTCTTCTGATTGGTTAAAAGTATTAGTTTTATTTTCAATGTTGTCAATTTTTATGGCGACACGCCCACTCTGACGTTGTGTATTCATACGCCACCATGTGTGTACGTTGTTATTGTTAATATAAATAATTTAAAAAGTTCTTCATATCCAGAAATCAACGCCACTTTGCTTATTTGAATATTATACTAATGAAATCGGATACGGGTCACGGAAATTATATTGAAATGATAGGGATTTTTGAAAAAAATGTCTATTTTAACTTTAATTTAAGTGATATACAGGTTGCCAGGGCAGAAAATAAATATACACAACAATATACACCAATTAAACGAAACATAATGACTGTCGTTGCAAAAATCAAGGTTCCTGAGCTATGATGAAAATCGTAGCGAGAGGCTTTTAACATTGCAGTATAAAATTAAGGCTTAAATGGCTGAAACGTCAAATGTGCAAACTTCGTGTTGAAAATTGGCTAAAAAGGTCATTAGAAAAACAAGTTGCCGGGGTGAAACTTAAAACTTGGATGTCCAAAGAATAAGCAAATCCAAACCTTGTATGTGTAGTCGTTGAACTCTAGGTTCCCACGTAAAGTTAAAATGACAATATTTTAAGAAGAATAAACACACGAGAACACGAAAAATTTACTTAATTCGCGTTCATTGTTTTGATTTTGACCGCCTGGCAACTTTACGGAAATATCAGAGTGATTATAAACAAGGACTCTGTGACGGGCAATTTATAATATCCGTGTTTTAAAGATTTTAACGATATCAAGCCAGTCTAGTTCAAACTATAATCACGTGGTACAATTCTCATTTACGTATTATGAATATTAATTAGCAAAAGCACTACTAATTTATGGCTATGTTGAGCCTTATTTTAATTTTGATAGAAATTTATTTATAATGAATTGCAATAATTTATTTTGAATTTATTGACCCATAAAATTATTTTTTGACTCTTTCACATTTTACATAATCCTGGTTCAATAAATTCAAAATAAATAATAGCCATTCATTAAATGTTTTGCTATTACACAACTGTTCTACGTTGAGTGCTCAGAGAAATGTTAAAACCCGACATATCTTTATGGGCTTGTATCTGGGGATTTTCAATTGTTAATGTCTGTCATATTTATTTTTCAGATTGTTTTATAAATATGACAGTTAATTTTCTAATTTGAATTGTTTATCATTCATGTCATACCACATCTCCTTATTTTTATGTCATATATAAAATAAAAATTAAAATGTTATCACAATCTGTTTACATATTCAGTCTATAGATATAGAAAGATGTGTTATTAGTGCCAATGAGACAATTCACCGTTCAAATAACAATTTATAAAAATAAACACAGAGCCTTGGTTCACACTGAACAACCAGCTATAAAGGTCCCCAAAATTACTAGACGTAAAAAACCATTCAAACGGGAAATCTTGCAAAAATGCCACTTTCTTGGGGATTCTAGCTCCACTCTCACCCATATAGATTTTACTGACCCCATATATATCGAATAAGGTCACTAATACACCATGCTACTAATAATATATGTCACACCAACATTAATTTACATTACGAAACTATTCAAAATATTAATTACAATGCAGTTATCATGATAATACGAAAACAATAACTTGTAGTCCCGTTGTATCGTTATACATTTTTTTTATGATCATTATAATTCTATTATAATGTTCTCTACATAAAATATCGTTAAAACAGAGTCCTCATTTAACAAAATTTGATATTCTGCTTTAAGAGTTTTCGGATATTCAGTACCGTCTAGGACTTGTATGTCGTCTTCGAAGTGCAGGTCTCTTTTTCCAGATGATATTCCTCTCACGAGAAATGAAATTAGTCTATGGAATGCATTATTGTATGCACAATTCACCGGGCTTAAAAAGTCATTGTTATACTATTTGACTTATACTATTAAATTTCTCAGTAAAGACTTCTAAAGAGGACTCTTATCATAAGACATAATATACATTTTAATATACTTGTGTACAGTTTGTTAATCAACAAAAATATTTATGTCATCAAATTGCAGCACGGATATTCTCCATTTATAGTGCAACATTCAATTTCCATTCTATCAGAATCTGACATAATAAACATCATAAGTCTCCAACCTCGTTTCATCACCAGTCTGACTTTTAGGCAAAAACATTTTCTATCATGTAGTATTCTAGAAGTGTTCTCTACGTTTAACTATATGCACGTCTGTGATACCAACATAAGTATACAAAAAGGTACTGTTATAATAAGTAATCTGTATTGTATGAGGATTTCCTAAAGATGTTCAGCCCAGCATACCCAAAAATGTATATTACAACTTGGAATAAACCTTAGGGTGTATCAAATATTTTAAAATATACACGGCACATAAAGTGTCCTAATAGGCAAATACACCATAAAACACTTCTACCAATATAAATATCCTAATCCATCTTTACTGCGTTAGTATAACAACGCCAGTACGACCAACACTTTCGAGTTGTTTGGTGAAACATCAATTTATCGGACGATATTATCAATATCACATTTATATCGTTATTAGATTATCACTGCCACTTAAATGTTTACTGAAAAAGAATGAAGTATGATACATCAGTTATAGCCGTTTTGTAACAACTTTAAGATCATTTGTGAATGAACTAAATGACAGTAGTACACGGGGGCAAACGATACAGTTACAGGGGAGATAATGACATAGCTAACATAAATTTTTATTTTACCAACGTCAAATTGTGACATATCGTGAAAAGACGCTTTTTTCGACTGATTTTTTATCATTCAATACATGTATGATTTAACTAGAAATAGAATTCAACTACCCCTCTTTTTTAAAATGTAGTTTGGTTTGATTACACATGAAGATTATTTGTACCAAATTGTTTTTAGATTTGAGAAATATACAGCAGACAATCACGTTGTTTGCTACATTTATGAACATTTGATAAATTTTAGTTATTTCTAAACAAAATATTTCATAAATTTATAGGATACTTATGTGAAAGAGAGCTTATCCACTTGTATTTTTGTCCATCTGATGAGTTAAGCCTTTTTCAACGGATTTTTATAGTTCGTTCTTATGTTGTACTGTCCCAGGTTAGGGGGGTATGGAACGCCAAAACTGCCTTATCATAAGAATAACCATATCATTAACGTTAAAAATATGTCATGAAGCAAATGTTCTATACTCTAACGACATTTGACTATATTAAGCTGTCAATTCGCTATATCACTAAGATACATTTATGTACTATAAAGACATTTGACTATAATACTCTGTCAATTCGCTATATCAATAAGATACATTTATATACTATAAAGACACTTTGATATTACATTGAACTACCTTTTCATACTATTCTGTCATTTCACTGTGTTACGAAGATAATATTTCATACTATGAAGACATCTGGATATAGCATGGAGCTACCTTTTCATACTGATTTGTCATTTTACTAAACTGTTATGTGACATTACTATTGCATAAAGATACATTTTATACTACAAAGACATCTTAATATAACATTAATATACATTTTGTAACACTTTCAAGGTGCATATCATATGTCATTGTAAAATTTCCATATCTTAATTCAACCCCAATACAAATATATCTGACACTCTCCAAGTAACTCGAACATTTTTACCCATGGTCAAAAATTTGAATAGAATTGTGTTTTCCTGGCACATAGGTTGTCGAAATACACCCCTTCAATTACTTGAACCTTGGCTTGAGAATTATTTCCCAAGTCATCTATAGTGTTTAACTTCTGATATACATTTTAAAATAGAGTAATCTACTCCTGGATTTTCCTCGAAAAATATAATCCCGGTTTTTTTTTTATTAATTCGATGAAACGGTTTTTGTCGCTGTTTGGGATTCGTCTTTCAATTACCTCCTTTCAATACACAAGTTTATATTGACGAAAAGTTCCGGCCACGACAGTTATAACATGAATAGCAGGACAAATCACAAAGTGAAACATTCCGTGAACTGGTATTAAGTCTTTTAATATTGATGATTGCACCTTACTGCAGTGACGACTTTGAAGGATCTATTTCGGAGTACTTCCGCAACATAAGTTTCGGGCGGAGTCTATAGCAACATGCAATATCCTTTTTTTCGGCAGCAATCATCAACCTCTTTTTTCCAAATTTCATAACACATGCATTTTTCAATATATGTATGTAAATTTGTGAATGAACAGATTACGTATTATTTAGTTCATGGGAATTACGATAAGATACATTGTTGTATTGTTGTGCCATAGAATGATTATGTCTGTCCGTCTGTGTCGTTGTCGTTCCTCCCCTCTGTCACGTTATAATATTGAATGTATTTCTTTCAATAAGTTATTTCAAGGTCATTTTTCATGACATCTCCTTTCTGCTAAATCGTTTCTTGCCTATAAATGTGTGCTTGCAGTGGCGGATCCAGAGGGGGCGTAGAGGGCGTAGCCCCCCTTTTTGCTTGCACTTTTGTCTTTTGTACAATGATTAATCAGACTAGACTTCGTGAACTTTGCGATTTCCCGTGCGTGTATCTAATTTTCATGCGACAATTCTTTACTTATAAAGATATTTTTCGCTCGTATTTACTGTAATATATTATGGATTATGTCAAAGTCATGTGATTCGCTACGGTGGAGTTGACCCGTGCGTCAAAAAAAGTGTTACTCAAGTCATTTTGAAATTCAAATTACAGTAGCACATTGCTTAGGCTGAGGATAAAAAGCATGACACCTTCAAACCGACAAAGGATTTAGCAAGAACATTTAGACTTCTATTTCACAATTTCACTAAACAGAAAGTAATACTCTATTACAATCTCGTAAAAAAAGATTCACGTCAATATTATTTACCTACGAAAGCAATGTTTAACCCAACACGCCCCAGTCTATTAATAACATAGCTGAATAATGATCCCCAGTCAGTAAGCTCCAGATAGATTTTGATTCTATGGTAAGAACCATTTGATTTACGGAGGCAGTCTGAGTTTTGCATTAAACAAAGATTCTGGCTGTATATATCTGCATTGAAAACAATAATCTTGTCCGTTTTCGCTTTTTTTTTTTGGCTATTAGAAAAAAAACATTTCTAGCAATAAATGAACATGATGAATAAACAACGGCGTATTTTTTTATTTTTATTTTTTTTGGGGGGGAGGGAGCTTGTTTCACGGTTTGAATGCAAATCCCATATCTAACCAGAGTGTCTGTTTCGCCGGACTGATATATTGAATACTTTTTTCAAGGCACGACTGCAACCTGCCTGCTGGGTGTGGCCTTTACATCTCCATTTGTTGACCGCCATTCATAAATTCGTTGTCATTTCAGACTCATCCGTAGCCTTGGTTGATTTGGAACCCCTCACTTCCCTTGTTGGGTGTCAAACATTTTTGGATAAATATTGCTTGTTTGTCTTTCTTAACTCGTGTCGGATAAACATTGCTTGTTTGTCTATCTTGTCTCATGTGCGGGAGTTTCTCACTACATTGAAGGCCCATTGGTGGCCCTCGGCTGTTGTCTCCACTACGGATTGTTGTCTCTTTAACACATTCCCCATTTCCATTCTCAATTTTATTATAGTAATTTCACTGAATAGCCCGGCTTATATCTCGTTTACAACAAGAAGTCTGTGAGGTAATGCTACCTAAACATACAACAAATGAAAATCTTCCATGTACATTTTTACTCAAAAAAAGATTTCAATAATTTTATTATAAACAAGTAATGGGGAGAATACGGCATTAAACATGTCCAACCCTTACACTTTAACTATAAAATATACATGTCGCGCGTCAGGAACTGTTGCAAAAGTGCATTTCACATTTATTTTATGTTGTTTTAGCCAAAAAGAAAAGTTTAAAAAAGATCTTATTTTACCTCGCCCCCTTTCCAAAATCCTAGATGCCCCTAGCTTTTCATGCCACAACTATTTCTTATTAGATCGTATTTCAAATTGATTCACCTTTCAACCAAATTTGTTGCCGACGCAATAAAATATGTGCGTCTGCATTCTCAGGTAAATTGAGGTCAACGGTCGACATGGCGTAGAGTTCAATATTGATTGCATTTAGTTTAAGACAATCTAATCAAGATATTCAATTTTAGCTCACTTGACCTAAAAGGTCAAGATCAAGTGAGCTTTTCTCATCATTTGGATCTGTCGACGTCGTCTGGATCAATTTAAAACAAACTTGGCCACAATCATCATTGGGGTATCTTGTTTTAAAAAATGTGTCCGACGTCCTCGCCTGCCAACCAACATGGTCGCCATTGCTAAAAATACAACGAAGGGGTAAATGCAGCTTTTTGGCTTACTGTAGATTCATTATTATTCGTTGGATACATATATTTTTGGATTTCGTTGGTACAAACGAACGATGAAATTAAATGATTAACGAATGTCAATTTTTATATAGGCGTGTACGGAGACTTCCACAAAACCACGAAAGTAAATATCCACGAATATGCAATTTTTCCTTAATCCACGAAAATTGATACCATCGAAAATAAATGAAATTTCAGTATATCGTACATTTGACAAGGTAAAAATGTTCATCAGGTTTAGATATATCTGCCCTGAAATTTTCAGACGAATCAGAGAACCCGTTGCTGGGTAGCTGTCCCTGAATTAGCAATTTTAAGGAAATTATGATGTTTTTGGTTATCATCTTGAATATTATTATAGGTAAAGATAAACTGAAAGCAGCAAAAATGTTAAGAAAACTACGATCTACAAATAAGTCAAATGACCATTGTCAATAAACCCCTAGTGCCCCAGTCACACTTGACCACGATCGCACTACGCTCACCACGATCTAAAATAAATTCAGATCGTGGTGAGGTCGTGGTATGAGCGGCATGAAAATGTGAATTTTTGTTGTTTCCACGATGCTACTATATTCTCATTACGCTTCCCAATACGATTATAACACGTTCTCACTATTCTTATTCTGCGACCTCATTACGATTATCGCGATCTTACTACGACATACCACGATTTATCCGATTGCATCACGATCTTACCACGCATCTTTTGCAATTATAGCACGCTCTTATCAAGATCATTATACGATCTTAGCAAGTGCATACCGCGATCTAATTACGCTCTCATCAATAATGTCATCACCATGTTCCATAGTAATACTGTTCCATTCCTTCAAACTGTCATTAATGCGTAAAATTCCAGAAAACAACACTGATATGCCATCAACATCCACCAGAACTTGTGTGCGTGCTGGTAGGGGTAGTAGTTGAGTCAGATGGGCTTCTGATACGAATCCTTATCCAGTAGAGATGTCAAATCAACAATCCAACCTGAATCAACGTATTGCTAATCCATCTAAATCAAATAACGATATTTCATAAAGTAATAGTGGTACTGATACAAAAACAAAACCTGAGGAGCTTTTATATATTTTATAGACAATGACATTGAGGATGACTAGAACTCGAAATGGTTGTAGTATGAACGTAATCAGGTCGTAGGATGAGGACTGCATGAACGTGCTAGAATCGTACTAAGGTCTTGAAAAGCGTAGTATAATCGTGGTATAGTCGTAGTTGAAGCGTTGTTGGGTCGCATAGAGAACGAGATGGTCGTTGTGAGGTCGTAGTAACGTCGTTTGAGATCGTAGCGCAATCTCTCCGACTAGAATCGCGCATTTTGAAGCTAGGTTAACACTGCCGATCAGACCAACTCGATCAATCTCGATCAAGACAAATTAAGCGATCGGGAGACTGGTCCGTCCCAATCAACAAGAATGTTCCGGTCGTCATCGATCTGACATGTCAAAAACATTCGAGTAACGATCGAGAAGCCACCCACTCAAGAAGAGATCAATAATTCGTCGAGTAGCGATCGAATTGATCGGGATATGATCGTGTAGAGATCGAGTTAGGTCGGAATACAAATAGTTTACCGATCAGTAATCGATCATTTCGATCTTTGCTAGACTAATATCCGATCATTTCTCGATCAACGTCAACCTGTAAGATATGTGGTCAAGATTAACTTGACCAATGCCCGATCGCTTCATGATCACCGCGACTTCTATATTTTTTTCATCCCACACCAACTCGACCAACACCCGATCTCTACGCGACCACATTCGATCACTCTTCGATCTCTACTCGGCCATACACGAGTATACATGACTGCTACACGATCCTCTTAAAATGTGAGCAGCTCTGATTAACTCTCATAACTTTGCTTCTGCAAAAATTTATTCAATAATTTAGTGGTTGGGTTTGAGTCGTGATGGAGTCGTGAAGGAGTCGTGAATGGTCGGGTTATGGTCGTGTATATGCGGATAGCAGTCAAATAGAAGTCATAAAAAGGCCCGATCAAGAATTTGGTCACGCTTGGTCGTGGCAATTTGGACAATCTGGATCATCGAGTTGATCTGATCGGCAGTGTGAACCTAGCTGTACGCTTCTATTACGACCTGATTTCGTCACGACCGAAGCACGGTTGTTTTGAACATGTTCAAAGTTGGTCATGACCACTACAATCCCGAAGACTACCGTACCACGACCTTACTACGATCTACACGATTGCATAACAATTGTCAAAATTTGCATTTTTGTTCAGAGATCGTAGTGCGAAATACCGCAGTAATTGTCCTTTATAGTCAGTTATTAACAATTTTTGGTAAATTTTTGTATTCTCCTAT
Source organism: Mytilus edulis (assembly GCA_019925275.1). NCBI lineage: Eukaryota > Metazoa > Mollusca > Bivalvia > Mytilida > Mytilidae > Mytilus > Mytilus edulis. The sequence goes on from CM034361.1 coordinate 4,359,403, forward strand.
GAAACGACTGAGACAAATTAAAACAATTTTGACCACAATTATCATAAGGATATCTACTTTTAAAAATGTATCTGATCACCACACCTTCCCAACAACATGGCTAACATGGCTAAAATAGAACATAGGGGGTAAAATGCTGATTTTTGCTTACATCTTTGAAACTAAAGCATTTAGAGCAAGTCTGAAATGCGGTAACAGATTTCATGTGGTTATGATATAAATGCCCTGAAATTTCCAGACAAATCAGATAACCCGTAGTTGGGTTGCTGTCCCTGAATTAGTAATTGTAAGGACAATTTGCAGTTATTGGTTTATCTTGAATATTATTATAGATATAAACTGTGTAAACAGCAATAATGCTCAGCAAAGTAAGATCAACAAATAGGCAAACATAGCCAAAATGGTCAATTGACCCCTAAGAAGTTATTGCCCTTTATACTTAATTGTTAACAATTTTTTGTAAATTTTGTAAACTTTTACAAAAAATCTTCTTCACTCAATCAACTGGGCCACATAGAATTAAACTTAGCCACCATTTTCAGTAGGGTATCTTGATTAAAAATGTATCCGATGATCCTGCCATCAAACCAACATTGCCGCCATGGCTAAAAATCAATTGATTATTTGATTATTAACGTCCAGTGGCAAATATTTCATGCATGTTCAGGACGAAAAAAAACATAGGGGTTTTCTGTATAGAAGTCCATGGGAAAATGTTAAAAAAAACAATTTCAAATGGTCACATCTTGAACACTTATTTAAATAATGATAAGTGGTCTTCAGTAACTAATGTAAGACTACACTGCAGGAATGACCTGCTATTAATTTAACTATTGGGCAAAAATAGTCCAAACTTGGTCTTAATCGTTATATGGGTATCTTGTATTATTTTTTATGATTTTCACCTTATTTTACACGATTTCCAAAACAATTGCTGCATTACAACTTTCAGTTCTCTTAGACCCTTTTGCCAAATTAAGGCATCTTTTTCTACAAGAAACAAAAAAAAAATTCCGCAACTGTCTCTCAGACCTCTCATACAAGAATCGACGTGTCAGCTAACTGAAGCCTCACTCATATTTCTCGGCGTCGTTGCTTCATGTTCATGTTCTTCGCCACAATTCAAGTTTAGTCCACGGGACACATAAATGTATGATGACCAGCTATTCCGACTTGATCTGAGTTTTGGGGTTATAAGTATTTTGTAATTTTCATAACTTTTTGTTGAGGCATACATAACTTAGAAAATGGAAACAAAAAAATCGTCTATTTTTTTAATTTCTAAAGGGGCATAACGATAGAATGGAAAAGTTGACACAACCCAGATAAATTTTTTCTGTGTTTTGTGGTGCAAAGCATTGCATATAAGTTTTATATTCTGTTGGTTGGGGAAAACTAGAGTTATAAAGCGTAAGGACTGTCGGGCGAAGAGACGGACAAGGGTATCACTTAATGTTTTCCTCTATTGTGGCGGGGGCTCGAACATAAGACATTTTATTCATTGTACGTTTTATACTGAATATGTTCTCAACCGACCAATACCGATTATTTCTGCGACTAATACTATTATACGATCATGTCGATCTGGTCTGGTCAGGATCGTGTTGAGATCGAGTATTGTTGATTTATAAAAAAGACGATGTGGTATGATTGCCAATGAGACAACTGTCCACAACAGACCAAAAAAAACACAGAAATTAAGAACCTATAGGTCACCGTACTGCCTTCAAAAATGAGCAAAGCCCATGCCGGATAGTCAGCTATAAAAGGCCCGATATGACAATGTAAAACAATTCCAACGAGAAAAACTATCGGCCTCATTTATATAAAAAAATTAACGAAAAACAAATATGTAGCACATAAAGAAACGACAACCACTGATTTACAGGCTCCTGACTTGGGACAGGCACATACATAAATAATGTGGCGGGGTTAAACATGTTAACGGTATCCCAACCCTCCCCCTAATTACCTGGGACAGTGGTATAACAGTACAACATAAGGACGAACTATAACAATCAGTTGAAAAAGGCTTAACTCATCAGTGGACAAAAATACAAGTGGACGTGGCCGGGTACTTAGTCGAGTAAAGATCATGTAAGGATAATAAATTTGTCGGGATCATCGAAAAGATATTCAAGTAGTGCCTGGATTCAATGATCAGTCGTGAAGAAGTCGTGAAGGAGTCGTTAAAGGTCGGGTTTGAGTCTTTTACGGTCTGGTAGCAGTCGGGTAGAAATTCTACAAGCAAACAGGCCCGATCAAAAAATTGGTTTACGCTTGTTCGTGGAAATTTGAGTATTCGGGTATAGAATTAATCTGATCAGCAGTGTGAATCTAGCTTTAATCTTTTTTATCTTGCGATCGTATCAGTCTATTTTGTGTAAATATTTGGTCATCAGCTTTTGCTCTGAAGCTTTCAAGATGTTAATAAAAAGTATTAAAGAACAAATTAAAAGTGTTTTTGTTTATTAAAGTTATTGCACTTGTTCAGTGGAGATCACTTCTAACCTCTCATTAGAACTTTCAGAATAATCTGTCATAGAACTGTTCTAGACTGTCCTAAAACATTTGTACCTAGAACAGTTCTACCCCCAGGATCAGTTCTAGGGTAGAGCTATCTAAAACTGTTTTAGGTAGAACTGCATGTCCAAAATCAGTTCTAGTCGTAGAACTGTCCAAATCAATAGTCGTAGAACTGTCAGCAGAAATTACCAAATCAGTTCTAACTGTAGAACTGTCAACAGAACTGCCAAAAACTGTTCTAGCCATAGAACTGACAAAACCTGTCAGGATTGTAGAACAGTTCTAAATGACGTCACTTATATTTAAGACAAAGAGTTCTTAAAACTTTTCTATGAATAGAACTGACTAAATCAGTTCTAGCAGTACCACTGACCAAATCAGTTCTAATCGTAGAACTGTTTTAGTCGTAGAACTGTTCTAGCCGTAGAACTGTCTAAAACTTTGGTCAGTTCTAGGTAGAACTGTCTCAAACTGTTCTAGGGTAGAACTGTCTAAAAGGTGTCGGGATGACATATCTTCATACTGGAAACACGTGTTATGATTTCGCAATATTTGTTTTTGAGGTTTGAATTTTGAATTTTGAATTTTGAATTTTGAAATTTGAATTTTGAATTCTAAATTTTGAATTTTGAATGATCCTTCTCGGCTTTCGTATATATCCCGTTGAATTTCAAGTCTTAGGCTGGATTATTAATTGGAAAAATATGGATGAAAGTTATGAACAAGTGTTTATCGTCCAGTAACAAATATTACATTCATATCGGGACAGGAGATAGTTATGGTGGTTTTAATATCAACTTATTTTAAACAAAAGATGCATGCCGAATATGTGAATATGTAGAAGATTATGTCAGAAATATATGATAATGTTCCCTCTTCAACACTTTGGTACTCAATTTCTTAACACACCAGATGAATCCAAACCATGCATAATGGAAAAAAGTTACACTTTCACACATTTTAAATGTTATAAATTTTTAAAATCTTAATTATACGAATATTATTTTCAATAAATAATGATACTTAATGAACAGTGCATCATAATATAAAAAAAGAAGAAGATGTGGTATGGTTGCCAATGAAAAAACTGACTATAAGAGACCAAAATGACACAGAACTTAACAACTATAGGTCACCGTACGGCCTTCAACAATGAGCAAAGCCCAAACCGCATAGTCAGCTGTAAAAGGCCCCGAAATGACAACATGGACAATGTAAAACAATTCAAATTCATATAAAACAAATGAACGAAAAAAGATATGTATTACATAAACAAACGACAACCACTGACTTACAGGCTCCTGACATGAGACAGGCACATACATACATAATGTGGCAGGGTTTAACATGTTAGCGGGATCCCAACCCTCCCACTAACAATGGACAGTGGTATAGCAATGCAACATAAGAACGAACTTTACAAATCAGTTGAAAAGGGCTTAAATAAAGGCAACAGTAGTATACCGCTGTTCAAACTCATAAATCCATGGACAAAAAACAAATCGGGGTTAGAAACTAAAACTAAAGGAAAGGCATTAAATATAAGAGAACAACGACACAACACTACAATGTAACACACACAGAAACGGACCAAGCATCAGACAAACTTACTTAACTCACCAGATGCACAAAAATACAACTGGACGTGGGCGGGTACTTGTACATCCCAACAACATAAAGACACAATGAACAGATCTGAGAGCAGTCGCAGTTATCTGACAGCTAGTGCTAGTTTAAAGCCACTAACAACTAATAAAAAAATCATGCATCTAAGACTAGATCGTAACCCTATTTGACTTACTGAAAATAACTTGTATATATGAATGTAATTGTTTTAGTCCATCAGCTGGAAAGGTAAAATTTCAGTTCTGTGTTACACACCAGAATACCGCAATTTTTTGGTATAAATCTAAAGAGTAATGTCTGCAGAATATTTTAAGAGGTGTTAGACTTTTGAAAAAGTGTCCAAAAGGGGTTAAAAGGGGTATTATTTAAGAGTATATCCAAATCTTTGTTTAACCCATATATACAGAAAAAAGAAAATGTAACCAAGTATTCGGTTCTATTTCTCTTATCAAATTGAACAAATCATATCTTATTAATAGGGAGGCTAATTTTTATTTAATTTTTAAATCGTATAGGACCAAGAAAAAAAAGGGGGAGGGTAATATCCAAAATTCATGATTTTGAATGAAACAAAGCATACATACTAGTTTTCTTGATAAAAAAGGTATATTTTTTACATTGAAACATAGAGCATCACGTAACTAAAGGCAGTTAAACAAAATTCAAAGGTAAGAAAGGGAAAAAACATGGAATCAATGACTAACACAAACATAAGCAATGTACATCACAGTCATTAAAAACCACACATAGTACTAAAAAAATAAAAGAACTGTCAGGGTTCCAAGATCTATATAAAAGTTCGTTTAACAACAGAATCACCACATTTTTAGGTCACGAAGAAGGTCAATCCATAGAATCATCTTCATTTTCGTCAACGCCATCTACCGAATTATCATCACCATCATCTTCATCATCTTCGTCGTCATCTTTAACCATATCAACGATTTGATTATTCTTGTGCTACAAGCAGTCGTACATTTGCAGCCATCTGTACAGGATAAACCTTGTCGAAAAAATGAACATCTTTTGGTGGCACAACCAGCTTTACATGCACAGCTTATCAGTATCAATAAAGCATCTAACACTGGCGGTTGGTCTAGCCAATTGATGCTGATCAAATTGTTCTTAACAATCTTAACATGGTTGTTTGGCGATGGAACAGTGTTGTGTTGAAGAACAGATTTCTAAATCTTTGCTTGAAAGTTGGTTCGTTTGATGTGCTTTAACATTGAATCTTTTGTTGGGGGCAGTAGATGATAATTGCACATTTATTAATCTGCATTTGGAATAATAATTTTAGAACTGATATAATTCTGAAAATAGCAGGCCAATACTTCCACATACGTGTCAGACGATTTTATACCAATGAAATCGTAACCTTTGTCAGGTACGTGTTTTGCATGAAGAAACATCTTTGTTGGCTTCTTCCTGTATGCGTAGAAGCTCAATGCATTCTATACTTGTCACTATTTCACTTTCAACATATATTTTGTGGCACATACTTCCGTATGCTACAAATAAACTGGGACTATTATATTAATACAGACCTTCTAAAATTCAAACTGACCCCACGCACGATACACGCACGCACGATACACGCACGGTGAATGCACGATACACGCACGGTACACGCACGATACACGATACACGCACGATGAGCGATGAGCGTTACACGGAGGATTAACGCAAAATGAATGATGAATGATGAACGCACGATACACACACGATGCACGATGAATGATAAATACACGATACACGCACGATACACGCACGCACGATACACGCACGTTGAATGATTCATTGACAACTGAACAACGAACGCTTTTTACACGGTTCTCAAAGCTTTTTTTTTTAGAATAGTATTTAAAATTGATATGAATTTTCATTAAAGGCAATACTTGTAGCTGTTTTGCCGATACCACCATAATAGATAATATACTATTTTGCCAGCTCAGATTCAAATAACTTAATTAAAGTCGGCTATTTTATAGGCACCGGAAATATTTTTAAACTTGGACAGAAGCTCATAACAATCAAAATATAGTGTCTTCTTTTTGTTCAGCCTCACCCTGAGAGTTCAAGTTTACGGCAAACGAAGGCGAGACATTGTGTTCCGCGAAACTCTTACTAATTTTATTTCATACAGTTAAAAATCGAGATTTTATTTTTATGGATACAATGTCCGACGCATTATATCTACAGAGAGTGCATGACTGGTTCTAGAAATTATTTTAACTAACATGTTTGGTATAATTGATTGCAATAAATGAATGATCTATGTATTTTAACATGTTATATATTTTTTCACTTTGACGGATCCATTTTATAAACGATTATATATGTATATATCTAAAAAATATTGTAAGCTGTTTTCGTTTTCACTACAAGCATAGCAGAAATTATTTGATTCTTTTATGTTAACATTCACTGCAAATTTTTGTAGTTCTGTACATATATACTTATCGACAGGACATATTAGGTTATAATTTCACCAATAAATGAGTAGTTGAACAATCTTTAGAACGTGTCGGTTTTTCCTTGATATTGCCGAAAATCAGTGATCCGACTGACACAAGCGAACTGACATAACACCTGATTAAACAATCATAATTTCTTTTTTTAAGTTACAAAGTTCCTTATATCATCCATTGTTATCAAAATCGTATGTGTTAATTGAGAGCAAAAGATATTATTTTGTCAGAAAAATTTGATTCGTACAAATTAATTAGAACTACTTAAGAAAATGACATTTACTAAATAATTAGAAAATTTAAACATTTGTAATACCAAATACTTCATTATATACTTCTGAAACGACTTTTCGTCCTGAATATGCATGAAATGTTTGCCACTGGACGTTTAAACAACCACTGAATAATCAATTAATCAAATTTTTATCTCAGTAAAAATGACTTCAACAATATAAGACACGATTGGTGTCTGTTGTTTGTTTGTACAGTAAACATACTGAATGTGTTTATATTCCTTTCCAATTTCAAGTATGTAAGAAAATTCATACATATTTTCAAACATCTTAGCTGACACTTCAAATTTCTAGGAGGTGAGATTCACGGGGTTTTGCCTTAAACACTTTGGGAAAATGCAATTTTTAATTCCAATTTGAAACCTAACGGTAATAGATATCCCAAGGTTTTTTTTTAAATGCATGTCTAATTTGATAAGGAGATTTGAAAAATCTATCTCAATGGTAGTTGAAATTATTCAGTGCAATCATTTTGTGTCCGTCATTGTCTTTCATACATATCAATGAATTGGTGTATCCACTGTTTGCTGTTCGTAATCTGTTGTTTATGGCAGTCAGGCCTCGCGATTGATTCCAAAATTTAAGCTCCCACTTAGGTAAATGTATGATCATTTATAGGGGAGGGGCTATTTTTCTCGATGCAAACATTATTTTCCTTCCCGAAAAAAAACCCATCTTAACAATTTTCTATATGTTTTCATTAAATCATAAACCGATGCATATTAAATGATTTTAAAAAAAATTTAAACACATATTTTTATGGTAAATATATCTAAAGGTCTGGGTAATTTTCCTCTCTAAATAATTATTTTTTTTCATTTTTTAAGGTAATTGTGTTATCAGTTATGTAATTTGACACGTGTCTTATAGTTCAGTGATTTTCGGAAAAATTAACGAAAACCGGCACAGGCATTGTTCAATTATTATCAGTGATCTTTTATTGATTAAATTTGAATATATGCATTAAATATCAATCTCAATCTAGATAAGAAATTTGTTTACACTGCACATCACTCTTTTAGTCCTTTAATAGTAGCATATTATAACATATTAGTGCACTTATGAGTCCTTAGCCGTGTTTAGACGCACCATTTTCTGCTCTTTGGTTGGATTGTTGTCTCTTTGACACATTCTCCATTTCAATCCTCCATTTTATTCAATTAGTTGTGATTCTCTTTATCTCTCTGTCTGTTTTATGTTTTTGCAGACAAAAACAATTCGCAGAATTAATCTAAAATAGCATACTTAAACTCTTTCTTTTAAAAACTTTTAGCATTTTAACATTTTTTCGAGATTTAACCATTAGCTTAAGAGCATATTTTCCTTCTTTTTAGAAATTTGGCTTGATACCGTATGGATATTTTTGTTCCAACTATTATGAAGAAATTAACGACTTTTTTTAACTAGATAAATATTCAACAAAAATACCGTTTTTTCTTAAATCAATTTGTTTTAACAAAAATCAATTATTAACAAATAATTGTTACACAAATGTAGGAAGAACCCAATTTTGTAACGAAGATATTCCTTATCTCTTTACCGAAATCTGCATATCTTTATATTTTGAAACATAAAATGTTAAGGGTGTCTGCTCAAAGGACAGAAATGTCCAAGAAACCGAAATATTAAGTAAATGTCGAATAATTCAAACCCATTTGTCTTTTAAATTTAGCATATGAAGATATAATTTTTAGCACATATACACATGTACAAATTGATTTTGTAAAAAAAATCACTGTCGGTCTAAAACTGTATCGCATGCCCATAAATGTCCTAAAGCTTTAAATGTCAGATCATGAGGGTCTGAATGGGGATTCAGTATTTCTGTATTCTATATTTTTAGGCAATTTGTTTTATAATTCGTTTTACCTTTTGCCGATTATTCTTTATTCCATATATTCTAGTACCTCATCATTTTCTTTTCTATTTGTCTGGTTATTTTTTGTATTCTTTATTTTTTTGTCTATAATTTCCTTCTATAAACCCCCATTCACACCCTCATGTATAATGGAAGACGATAAACATTTCAGTATACATACCACCCGTTGTCACTTTCACCTGACATACAAATCACATATTGTTATTACGGCCCGTCATTTCCACCTGGACACAGGACTTATATAATATATATATTACGTAATAATAACGGATATAGTAAATTCAGTAGAATATAACATGTATCAACGTACTGACTTCTTAAATGTATTTTGAACTGACAATTGTAAATAGTATTTTTAGTTATTTTAAAACTAAGAATGAAAATCGGGAATGTGTCAAAGAGACAACAACCCGAAAAGAACAATTGACCGAAGGCCACCAGTTATATTTGCTAATGTTTTTGTTTCGAATAAGGCAAAAGCCATTGTATTTTCAGAAAATCTCTAAACGGCAAATGAGAGTTTAGCGACCTTGACTTGCTAACAACCCTAGCACTGTCTCTAAACATTGTCGAATTTAAGAACCTATATCAATTAAGGGATATGCTACCTAGCTTTTAGAGTTTACAAAAATATATATTTCAGAACCAAATTTTGGCTTCTTTATATTTATACCAAAATTGAGTTCAAGGCAGTATTTTGTCGAAGAGAACTATTACCCAAAGTGCAACATGCGAGAAGAAGTTTCATTTCCCTTATTGTTTTTAGTGATGTGACTAATCTTTCGAGGTTACGTCACGGAAATATATCTTAAATGAAAAGGTGCAATTGGGTGCATCCCTAAAAAACAAATTAAAAAAATGCTTTATATACTGACATTGAAACAAATATACTGCTCATAATAATTGCACATATGTAGACTTTAATTATGATATCCCGCGTTTTATAAACCATCGCACTCCATTGCGCCAAAGTCGTCAGCTTGAGTTGTTCGTGGAGCGTTTTCACAAATTCTGGTATTAATACTTTGTTGTTTCCAGTTAATCGCCATTTTGAATACGTGTTTTAAATATTTGCAAATGATACTTAGATAAAGGAAGATGTGGTGTGAGTGCCAATGAGACAACTCTCCATGCAAATAACAATTTAAAAAGTAAACCATTATAGGTACTTGTCCACAAATGAACATGTTGAAGCTGGTTACGAGGTTTCAATACATATTCGTACAATCGTTCTTAAAGTTTTTGAAAATACGTGTTGACTATTAGTCCCCGAGGGTATCACCAGCCCAGTAGCCAGTACTTGTACTGGCATGAAAATACGGATTTATTGTGTTATTAAAATTTGCTGTTACAAAAATGATAGAAATTATTATAAATTAAGGAATGTATCTCCCTCATGCAAAGCTCTGATTCCTTTCACGGATTTGGCTATACTTTTTGGACCTTTTAGATTATAGCTCTTCATCTTTTATATAAGCTTTGGATTTCAAATATTTTGGTCACGAGCATCACTGAAGAGACATGTATTGTCGAAATGCGCATCTGGTGCAAGAAAATTAGTACCGTTAATTTTATTACTATCACTGGGTCGATGCCTCTGCTGGTGGAACTATTAGTCCCCGAGGGTATCACCAGCCCAGTAGCCAGTACTACAGTACTGGCATGAAAATACGGATTTATTGTGTTATTAAAATTTGCTGTTACAAAAATGATAGAAATTATTATGAATTAAGGAATGTATCTCCCTCATGCAAAGCTCTGATTCCTTTCACGGATTTGGCTATACTTTTTGGACCTTTTAGATTATAGCTCTTCGTCTTTTATATAAGCTTTGGATTTCAAATATTTTGGTCACGAGCATCACTGAAGAGACATGTATTGTCGAAATGCGCATCTGGTGCAAGAAAATTAGTACCGTTAATTTTATTGAAGTTTTGATAACAAGAAAAAGATGTGGTATGATTGGGGATGAGACAACTCATCGCAAGAAATAAAATGACACAGAAGTTTTCACCATAAGTCACCCCACGGCCTTCAACAGTGAGTAATGATTGAACACACCACAGTAATTATTTCATAAATTATCTCATACAATATGTTAAACAGACAATTTGTTAAAAAAAATGAGGAAATAAATCAATAAAGTTTAATAGAAATCCAGGATAGTTTAAGATACGGTTTATTAAAATTTCAAAGACGCCGACGGAATGTAGAATCGCTTAGTCTCGCTTTTTCGACTAAAGTCGAAGACTCGACAAAAAAAATACAAATCAGATTTCTTTCTGACATACGGGCACACTACGCTTTTTTTATACGCCCGTCAACATTTTGACGGGACGTTTTATGGTATACAAATGTCCGGCGTCCGTCCGTCCGCATGTCGCACTGTAACTTGAGAACCGCTTATCCATTTCACGAAACTTAACATAGTTGTTTCTTATGATGGTTTTCGGAATTTACTCATATTTTTAGTGAAACCATTTGTATTTACACGCATCTTTGTCGGAATTAAAATAAAAACAAAACACTTATAAATATATATATTCCTTTTGTCTCCGTATATCTTACATAAACATTTTAACAAGCTGACCACACTCTTATTTATAAGTTGGCGCACATCAAAGTCGTGCTCCTATGGCAAACAATTTTGTTGCAAAAGAAATGAAACAACAGCAAAATTATTTGTCCTTTTCATCATTTTAAATAAGAACAACACATTAATTAAATATTTGAAGCATAAATATTTTCGATACAATTGTTTTAAATCACTTAAAATAAAAAAGATCGTCATTGTTTAATCAGTTGCTATTATATATGTTATTTGGCACGTGTCAAACGGTTCATTGATTTTCGGCATATCAAAGAAGAACCGGCACTTGTCTAAATAATGTTGAATATCTCGTTTATTTATGATTATTTTTCTGTAAAATTTAAAATTTATGCATTAAATATCAATCTCTAACACGATATATAAAAATAATACATATAACAGCACTCCTTCTATTCCTTAGTGGCATTGTATAGTCAAAGCCTTAGTGCACTAAGGATTCCTTAGCAGTGTTAAGACGTACCGAAAAAAAACAACATCCGTCATTCTTTAATAATCATAGAAGGTTAACAACTAGTTTGTTTCACGGCCGTTATTGAAATTTTTGACAATACCTTAATATTTGTATGTTCCGAAGGCATACTGAATGTTTTACGGGGGGGGGGGGGATCAACCTAGTTAGTAACAACGTACTTTTGTGAATTATTTTTCGGATAATAATCTTTTAGACATACAATAAAAACGGTGTCATTGATAGGCAACCATGAACACAATGAAAAATGAATCCGTGAAAGTGTTCCATGTTTATTCCCTTCAAGTAAAGACTTGTTATGATAATACCATACATTAAACTAATTTATAAAAAAAAAAAAAAAAAAAAAAAAACCAAACAAAAAACAAGATTATATCTTAAACTTGTAAATCCAATTTCAAGTTTTAAAAGTTCCTCAATTAAAAATAATACATGATATATTTGCGTGATCTTATATTTGTTTAATTAAAATAATGCCTTCAAATACATGTATCCACATTTACCCGACAATCTTGTATATTGTATTTTCTCAATGAAATAACATAACGTGCATGTGACCATCAGAAACTAAGACAAAAATGATATTTATAATGGTATTTATCAAAACTTAAATATTTCGAAATATCTAAGTAGCATAGGAATTTGCCAAATAAGCGAAGAATTATAATCTACCTAGGATTTACAACCAAGGATTTGTATAGTTTCTTTTCAATAAAATATTGTTGGTGTTTTTGGCGACTATAGCAACAACATTGCCGTTATTAAATAAAAATATTAAATTTTCGCTATCTGATAATTATAGCCGCGGGTTAAAAAGTTCATTAAAATGTATAATATTATACTATAATGGGCATTTTAGAATGACATGAAGTTCATCTTCAATAGTAGAGCTACAACACATGTTATCTCGTGGACTTCTTTTCTTTCATACTTTCCAGTTTCTATTTTTTTAGTGGAGCTACCCTACATTTAAATATTGCAAAAACACATTTGTTTTTAATTGACAGAATATTTTTAACAAATACCAGTTGGCCAACAGTATATTTTGAAGTCCATTTTCGCTCAGTTGAATAGAAATTCCAATTTTAACTCTTCTGTCGTAGAAATGTCAATATCATGTTATTGTTTGTACGTACAACATGTATCATTATATCAAAATGTGTCAGTCCCAGCCAAGATTCACCGAATAACCACAAAATCTTTACAGATGATAAAATATTTACACAAAAAGTCATGAATCTGTATGAACGTTATGTACGATGAAGTTAATTTTAAAAGAGTCTACAAGAAAGTAAGTATGACTGTAAATTTTATTTAAAGTCGGAACATTCATATATATTATATATATATACATATACTTTAACCGTTCTATAACCGACTATCATATAAAAACCGCAATGTATGAACGTTACACAATTAGAGATGAACGTTTCACAAATGCACGTTATCTGATCTACATCAAATTATACACGATTGACGAACGCACGGTTGAGAATGAATGATTGATGAACGCACGATACACGCACGATACACGGTTAAGAATGAATGTTTGATGAGCGCACGATACACGCACGATACACGCACGATACACGATTAAGAATACACGATGCACGCACGTTACACGGAAAATACACGGAACGATGAATGATGAACGCACGATTGGTACACGCACGATACACGCACGATGCACGCACGCAACACGCACGATACACGATGAACGCACGGAATAATGGTCAGTTTGAATTTTAGAAGGTCTGTAGTATTATTCTTCAATTGCCGAGGACAAGATTGTTTTGATCTAGAAATTGTCGTAATGATTTGACCTCCAAAGGACCTGCGATCCCGTTCTAATTTTTTATGGGTATTGTGGGATACTGATCAGTGAGAACATCAATGCGGGGAGCTCTTTCAGAAACTAAAAGGGTACTTTATTAAACAACAATTGCCAAACAGAAAAAGTACTTAGTATCCTAGTAAAGGATTGAATAACTGCCGAACCATCAAATATCCACATGCTTTCCTCAGGAATGGCTTGCATTTGTTCAACGTCCTTTTCTTAAAGACCACCTAGGACAGATTTATTTGTCTTTACAGGTGTATCATCAACGTTTGCAAGAGACCATGGAAGAGGACATAATTCAAACTGGAGTACCTCTCGTATATCCGACTGGCTAGTCTGCGCGATGACATGCAAGCTACCAAAAAGATTTTTATCTGCTTTCAGTATGATGCTGTACTTATCAACCATTAACTGTTAACCTTGTATTTGCTTTGTTGAAAATGTAAGCAATGATTGTCTTTTGATTAGTTTGAAGGTATAAAAAATTAGAACGGGATCGCAGGTCCTTGGGAGGTCAAATCATTACGACAATTTCTAGATCAAAACAATCTTGTCCTCGGCAATTGAAGAAATTTTTGTCAGTTGGTAGACTAAGACTAATACTAATGCCTGTACCAAGTCAGGAATATGACTGTTCTTGTCCATTCGTTTTTTGAGGCGTTTTGTTATTTGATTTTGCCATGTGATTATGGACTTTCCGAATTGATTTTCCTCTGAGTTCAGTATTTTTGTTATAAGGTCTTTCCACTTTTCCGTGGAAAGACCTATTGGATTTCTTTTGATTATTATTATTATTATTTTTTTTTTCTTCCGCCAACTTTTTTTTTCCTTCGCAGTTTTTTTGTATCGCAAGATGTAGCTTGGTATATGATATCGAACAGTTATTACGCTTTTGTAACTGACACCGCGTAAACAAAATCTTTTCAATGTAAGAGTTATCTCCCCGAACACTGTTTTTCTTGTGATCGCTTAATATTCGCAACCGTATAAGAAACCGACAAATTTATTTACCAAATTGTTCGTTATATCCTCAGGATGATTTGATTTATTTTGACCGAAGCTATCCGGAGACTCCATATAAGAGTTATTTCCCTTTTTATATTTGATATAAGTGATATGCATTTTTAACTGGAAAACCATAAGTGTTAGAGGCCTAGCGTCTTTGTTTTGAGGTCCTTGGTACAAAAAAATGAAAATTAGGTCAAGGTCAAAGGTCAAGGTCATGATTAAATTTTTGATTTTGGCTTGTTATCTATTATTTTCAGAAATCTTATAAGATGTCGACAAAATATTTTCACATAATTGTTAGTCGCGACATGTAGTTACACATAAATTTTAGTCGAAAGGGTACGTAAACATTTGCTGTGAGTTTTTCCCCCTTTTATATCTAATATCAGTCGTATGGTAATATAACTCATTAACAATATAAAGTAAAGACCTAGAGTCTTTTGATTTGAGGTCCTTGGTTCATGACCTTGAAATTGAGCTCAAGGTCATATGTTAATTTAACGTTCTAGATTTTGACCTTTGCTTTTACCTCATATGTATTCATGTTAAAGCTATTAGACTTTTTGCATTAGGTTGCAAGCAGTATGACGTTGAAAAAGCTAACCGGAACTGACCTTTTGTAAACCGGAAGTAGCTAATTTTTGTAATAAATTATTGTAAAAGTATGTAAAACCATATATTTTTAGAATCAGGGTCAATTAAACTATAAGACAGTACCAGAAGTAACATATTTTGAACCGGAAGTAAAACATTATCTCCCTTATTTATATCTTATTGTATAGAAACCTTATATTTTTGGAATCAGCGTACAATAAGTTGTCATTTGACGCTTAAATTGACATTTAAAACCAAATTTTAATATTTTCATATAAAAAAAATCATTACTGGTGAAAAGACCATCAATGGTTCTCTGAACAATTGGTTTTTAATTTTACTTTTGACTTTTGAATAAGCCGTTCATTAATGACATTTTCTGATTCCGACTTTCCCTTTTTATACGCGTTTGGAAGGTCGCACCTTAAGTCCGAAGAAGCAACAGTACCCGAGGAAAAGCCAGATAACTGCTTAAATGTTTCAAACGGATTTGTCCACCTTTGCAGTGTCTGAACCAATTGTAATAGTCAGTTTCTTCTTGCTTCATTTGAGTTTTTCAAGTTCTATTTGTGCGGATGTTTCAGCGTTAACAATTCCTGCCAAATCGCGACATTTTAAAGATATTGAAGCTCTTTCATGTGCATGTAACAACCAACATTTAGTAAAACTTTGATTTTAACTGAAACCAACAATGCCACCTCTTGTTTTTGTATCTCTGTTCAATGTTTGCTCTATTGTTTGGTCAACTGGAGATCTAGAAAATCCATGAGAGCTTCTCTGAACACAAAAACAACCAGATGAAAGATATTTTGCATATGAAGCAAATAGACTGACATGTTACTTTATAAAATAATTTGTCTCACAAAAACAACATACTCGTCAATTCAATGTTTGTTTTCAGTTGCAAATTAATAAGCTAAAGTGCTTATGTGTGCACTCAGGTATGAATATATTATCGACTGAATCGAAGACGGTAATGTGATGATTTCCGGTATTTCACGAGTATTCGCACGTACATATGTTTTATTGAATAATTCATATTTTAGACTGCAAATAGTTTAAGGTAGTTCGGGGTTTAAATTTTCGCGCCGTCTGCGCATAAAGTTGCGCATTGATATCGTAAGTGATGTACATTGTCGTAATTTTCCATAACAGTAAAATATGATCATTTTAATAATCTGTTTTATTCAAATGCATTGAGAAAGAGTTGAATAACTTTTAAATGCAATTTTAAAACTTAATAAAATTTATTCTTACAATTGTCATTGTTGAAATAGTACTTCCGTTCTAAAAATAAATATGAAGCATTTTTTTGACGAAGGAGAAGAATGAAAAGAGAATAACTCACATTTATCGAACACGTGGACTGCTTTTCATGAATACTGTAATGCAGATCGAAATTATAGATAACGATCTTCATTTTGGTAGCTCATACAGCAGTTTCACCATTGTCTTACACTAGAAAAGGTCCGACAAACTGGCGAAAGATGATGTAAACAAATCATGAAAAGGGGGAAATTTAAACTGACAAGTAAGCACTAATGAATTGAATATACAAGTTCAAAGAGCGATTCACGACCACTGAAAAATAACCTTTAAGCGTAAATAAATTTCAAAACAATATCCGTGTCCAACAACAAAACAATGACACCCCCCCCCCCCCCCTTTTCAGGCTGAAAATTAATTATGTATGTAACTAAAGGCATAGCTCATGGTACTTTTATCATGTAATAGATTTGAAAATCTGTGGACCAGAGAAATATGTCATCTGCATAGGGTTCAGACCATTGAGGTTTCTGGGAGAAAAGGTCATGATAAAATTTCATGAAAGTAGGGGATTTATATAATTACATGTATATGCAAACAGAATTTTCTTGTTGTAAACCTGGAGTATTCGCATGTGAATGCAGTTTATTTTGCTAGGATTCCAGTTATAACATTTTTGGTTAAGCATGCAGACTTAAAATTTAGACATGTAAGAATAGAACAAAACGTTAACCCATCAATATAAAAAAGATGTGGTATGATTGCCAATGAGACAACTTCAATGTATCCAAAAGAGACCAAAATGGCACAGACATAAACAGCTATAGGTCACTGTACGGCTTTCAACAATGAGAAAAGCCCATACCGCATATATAGTCAGCAATGAAAGGCCCAGATATGACAATGTACATGATGTACAACAATTCAAACAAGAAAACAAACGGCCTTATTTGTTTAAAAAAAATGAATGAAAAACAAATATGTTACACATAAACAAATGACAACCACTGATTTACAGGCTCCTGACTTGGGACAGACACATACATAAATAATGTGGTGGGGTTAAACAAGTTAGCGGGATCTAGACTGTATAAATTATTTTTAAATATGAATCATTTCATAAAACTACCTTTCTTACCGATGGTCTGGATTGAGGGTCCTTCATTTCATTCCTATCTAATTCTTTATACCATTTATCTCTATTTAATTTTTTTCCATTTTTCTGTACTTATAATTTAACAACCCGTTTTTCTTCATTGTTACATGTATGTCTATTTTCTTTTATATTTACAAATGTATTGTGAACATTTCATGCATTATTCTCTATTCTTTAAATCTTTTCCTTACCCTCCTATACTATATTTGATCCTACAGAATCTTCATGAGAGAAAACAAAACTTTTACTACCTAAACAAGAAAAGCGGTCTTGTCATAAAATGATATTTTTCTAAATTTAAAAGCTTGTTAGGTCTCTACACAGTTATTTCGAAGTGCATTTCTTTAATATGTTAAAGACATTAAATGCAAACTTTTAAAAATTACACCTGCACTAAGTGGGTGTCATATTCTCTTGATGGCTTCAGACATTTTTTAACCTTTTTTAGCTGGTCCATTCATGACCAAAAGTTACAGTATAATTTCAACTCTTTAAATACTTCCTCTTTATTTAAAGGCATATTTTTTAAAGGTGTATGAAAAAAAATTCAAGGTATGAAATCAAATTTATAAAAATGATTATATAATTGATTTTCATGTGGAACGCATTGTAATGTTCACACAAGATATAAAAAAGAAGATGTGGTATGATTGCCAATGAGACAACTATCCACAAAAGACCAAAATGACACAAACATTAACAACTATAGGTCACAGAACGGCCTTCACCAATGAGCAAAGCCCATACCGCATAGTCAGCTATAAAAGGCCCCGGTAAGACAATGTAAAACAATTCAAACGAGAAAACTAAAGTCTTTATTTTGTAAATAAAAATAAAATCAAAGGATAAGAAATTAACTATGTTCCTATCTAATAGGATAGTAGGAACTAACTGATCTTAACCAACTTTGTGTGACCAGAGCTTACTAAATTAAAAGCCTACGGACCAAGTTTCATGGCAATTATAAGATATATGTTATAGACAAAATGTTTTTAAAGACTAATTTGATGTACATGTATCAGACATGTAGAATGTATAATAATTATTCAAAAGTCAAAATTATAAAAAATGTATGAGTATGTGCCTTTTAGCTTGTTTAGTAGGTTTTGAATGAAAAAGGTGTATAACGAGGTGATATTTTCCTGCAATTTAAAACCTCGTGAATGTTTTTGTTGTATAAATAATCCCAGTGGCGGATCCAGAATTTTTCATAAGTGGGGGCTCACTGACTTCCTAAAAGGGGACCCGCTCAGGTCATGCTCCAGTGATTCCCTATATTATTAACCAAATTTTTCCCAGGGCTGCCTCTGAATCCTCCGATATGTTTAAAATGTACTTTAAATAGAAAGGAAATTACAAATGGCATAGTATATTACATGTAATAATTTAATAGTACGTTATGTATTAAAAAGTCTAAGGCCAAAAACACTTGAAATAATTCAGGGTCAATTTAGGCCCCTAACACATACATTGTATTTACATTTAAAAAATGCATACTACAGCTGTAGTTATTAAAATTTGCTTTTTTGGGGGCTGATTTTTATTACATGTAATTTTAGTCTCAAGAGGCATACATGTATATTTGAACCACTTACTTTTCTTTTCTATCCTACAGTAGAAAAGAAAAATAACATGTTAAATACAGCAGTTACAAAAAATATTGTAAAATGCGAATATACTGAAATCTTTAATTTTATGACAGACTTTATGTACATACAATTCTCATCACATTTTTCTTGTTCCATGAAGTTTGCAAGACAAGGGTCCCGACTTTTCATACAACTCATTCTGCAAATTTATCTGTGATAATCTACTTTTCGCTAGATTTAGAGTTCAAACATGATTAATACAAATTGATAAAACCCCTATGTTGTACCAATTTACACCACTGTCCCAGGTTAAGGGGAAGGGTTGTCACCGTCAAACATTTACCCCACAACATTAGTTTAAACAATATTTATTCAGATAAATCAACATTAAACATATTATACAATGAAATAATATTAAGGATTCAGAAACAAGCAATTTGCTTTTACAAATCTGTCTCCCTTTACAGACATAATACACTTATTGAACAATACATAAATATAAATACTGGCATGCTCTGTAATAAATATATGAATATGAAAAAGGTGAAAAAGGAAGAAGAAAAAAAATTCATGAGAAAAATAAAATAAAAATAATAATAAATAAACGTGAATAATTGTAATTTATACAGTGTGAAATGCTTGGGTTCCTATTGAGTGATGAGGCATTAACATCAAGGGTTAAAACGTTTACTTTTAATAATATATTTTTGCACCAAACTGAATAAAATACTATTTTGCTCATCTGAGAGTACCGTTGATCCAAAAAGCAAAGTTTTTGTGTTTACTTGGACAGGAAGAACTGAAATAGAATGTAATAGTTCTTGTCTTAAATTAATGTATATAGGACAAGATAACAGAAAGTGAGTATTTGTTTCTACATCACCACAACGACAATTTGGAGAGTCTACTAAATTACGAACGAAAAGGTGAGAATTCAAAGAACTTGAATCCATTCTTAAGCGAGCATGAAGAATTTGACCGAAACGATGTCCTATATAATAATACGTTGGGACCTTACTATTTTGGGTACTAATTTGTTTTTTGAATAATGATAGAGATTCACATTTTCTTATGTTTAAGTTAAGAGTGTTCCATAGTTTTGTTGTTGCAGGGATGAAATATTCAGAATATTATGTATGTGCTTGTCCCAAGTCATGAACCTGTAATTCAGATAGTGGTTGTCTTTTGTTGTGTCACATATGTTTTTTTTGTTCATCATTTGTACATTAATATGCCTTCAGTTTTCTCATTTAAATTGTTTTTCATTTAGTAATTGAAGGGCCTTTTACAGCTCACTATGCAATAACCGCTTTTGATCTGTAGCTGTTAACTTCTGTGTCTTTTGGTCTATTGCGGAGAGTTGCCTCATTAACAATCAATTATCATACCACATCTTCCTTTTATATTGAAACACAAATATTGACACATAAAAACCTTTCAGATAGAAAGTCAGAATGAGACTTATGGATAAAACATTTTGTAAAATAACAGAGCCCGCGCCACAATCAATAAAATGGTTAAATATAACGACACCTGTATTTGTTGTCCTTGTAGCATGTATCATTAAAATAGTTAAAATTGTGTGGGATAACTATTTATATTATAGTTATATATAGCTGATGATTAGTAAAATATATATGTATATACAAATATGTTTTATGTTATTAAACTAGTTCATATTTTCTAACTACATTAAAGTAGGAATTACATATATTTATTCATAAATATATTATTTATTCAACTCCGTATTTATTTTAACACATGTATATTTCACGGATTTTTCTAAGGCTTCCGATCATCAGCCGCCCAGCCAAAATTTTAAATATTATGATACTCTTGTTAGATGCTTAATTTCAAGGACGGTATATACAGGTGAATTTATCTATAGAAGATTTCGATATCTTTCCCATCTCAGAGAAAACAAAAGAGCATATTACATGTATTAAGATGTAATTACTTAAATATATTCATAGTTGAATCAGTTCGTTTTATGTAATGATAGGTGTTTCTTCGCCTATAGTATGCATTTAGAACATAATAAGGTTTTAACTACATACAAAAGTTAGCTTCCATTAGGGATGGTGATAATAATTAATCCTGGTATTTTATAATATTATTTTTAAAGTTTTATTTATAGGTGATGTTCTATCTATAGCAGACTATAATATGTTATATCAATTAAGGAATACTTGCATTGATTAAACTTCAATATGTAGAAGTTAAGTTAATTGATTGACCTTGACCACTGCAGAGGTTATTATATCTGACATATTTTTGTTACGTTTGTAGGCAATGATAGGTGGCCGACTGAATAGTTTACATCCAGTAGGGTCATTAAGTATAATTGACCAATGTTTTCGTAATACTGATGATAGCTTCCGAATCGAGGGATGGTACTTAGTGACCATAGTTAAAGGGGTGCCCTTGTTATTATATTTCTTTTTATATTTCATTGCATTTTCTCTTTTAGTATTTAAGGCTGAATTTATGCAATTGTGAATTTCGTTGGATGAGTAACCTCTCTCTAATAACTTAGATTCAAAATGTTTGATAACCTTTTCAAGATTAGATTGATTGCTGTTTAAACGTAAATGTCTAAGGGTCTATAGATAAATTCACCTGTATATACCGTCCTTGAAATTAAGCATCTAACAAGAGTATCATAATATTTAAAATTTTGGCTGGGCGGCTGATGATCGGAAGCCTTAGAAAAATCCGTGAAATATACATGTGTTAAAATAAATACGGAGTTGAATAAATAATATATTTATGAATAAATATATGTAATTCCTACTTTAATGTAGTTAGAAAATATGAACTAGTTTAATAACATAAAACATATTTGTATATACATATATATTTTACTAATCATCAGCTATATATAACTATAATATAAATAGTTATCCCACACAATTTTAACTATTTTAATGATACATGCTACAAGGACAACAAATACAGGTGTCGTTATATTTAACCATTTTATTGATTGTGGCGCGGGCTCTGTTATTTTACAAAATTATGCAAGCTTTCTGCGGAGACCCTCCCGTTAGAATCTCTTTGAATGACCTTCGGTCATTCACTGGTGATCCAATCAATGTTATATGGTTTAAGAACATAGGACTCAACGTCCGATTCTTTAGAAATTTAACAAAAGAGCAAGCTTATTGAACAGGATGCGAAAATTCGTGCCCTTCTTATGAAGTTAAGATTAATGACTTTTATTTCCTCTGCTAATTATCAAAATAATATATATAAAGAGAGCCACCTCTTACTTTTAACCATTCTGATTTTCACTATGAACAGAAATCAAGCTAGTGGCTTCGGAGCTCCATTTCTCAGGCCCGCTACTGAATTTAACAGTGACTTGGATTTAGATTTGTCACCTAAAATTCCATCTAGTCAACCTAATCCGACGACTCCTAGTTATAGTGATTCTCCAAATAGGGATGACACATCTGATCCGAATTACCTGGACTTAACAGATAAACTTGATACAGCGGAACTATTCGCTAAGATTAAAGGATTACTAAAAGAAAGGATGAAAACCGTAACTATGAAGGAATCCTTGGTATACTTCAAAAATCTAGATCGTAATCCAGGCTTCCTTGGAATAAGTCTGAGATTTAATCCAAGTTATGCGTCCGATGCAATGGAAGAAGTGTTCAAGCAAGAACTGAAAAAAGTAGAACAGGATGTGAGGAAATCATTCTATGAGAAAATGATATCTCAATGTGACACTATTATGTTAGACTATATGAAAAAAACTCATGAACTATTTAATACATCTATTGCTAAACTGGATATTATGGACCCAGAATCTGGAAAGATCAGAACTGAACTATTCAAAAAGTTTGACACTATGACAACTAACTTCAAGCGCGAGCGCGCAAAGTATGCCGCCAAACTTAGAGCTAAAAAAGAAACTGTGGAGACCGATAAGGACCACTCCGCTCCAAAATATTTCACAAAAGAAGGCCGCGAACGATTCGCAAAACAGAAAAAAAGAATGGAGAGAAAACATTAACTTTTTTTCGTAACTGTAGAAATCCTGTAACATTATACCATCGTGTGCTCGATAAAGATAACAATAAAACATTAATAAGTGAAATGTGTAGTAAACATTGTAATAATTATATAATACTCTACTTGAGTTGCACTAAGATTTGTTACTGATACTTTAATTAAAGATACCACCCACTATTTATCTCTGCTTTTTAATTGGCTGAACTATTTAATGTGTTGGGTTTATATTATTGTCAAAATCATTCTGTTGATCATCAATATGGCGAATAGACGTGCTAAGCGTAAAATTAAGCTAAAGCGATTACAAAATCATAAAAATCGCAGGAAATCTCTGAAGCATAATTATAACCTTGCTTCAGCAAAAAAACATATTAAAAACTTTTCAGATGTCACACTAAGTGACGATGAATACCTAATTTTAGGAAAGGGGTTGAAATTTATCCCGACACCCTCCACTGATAGACTACGAACTAATATCCTCAGGGATTTCAATGGTCTCTGTCGGAAAATGAGATGTAAATTTGAATTAGATAACGGTTATTACAAACCACTACATCCCTTTTACATTAAATCTGTATATACACCTCAATTTGCTAATAATGCAATCGAAACTTATATATTTCAAACAAAGATGGAAATTGACAACTTAAAATTTTCAACACACTATAGTAACTTATCTAAAAACGAATGGAATGCATTAAAATCCCTGAGAAAAAGGGCTGACATTGTGATAAAAAAAGCTGATAAGAACAATAATATAGTTATACTTAAAAGCGATACATACATATCCCAAGGTCTAATGCATATCGATAGCATACATTACGAAAAAATGGAAACCCTAAACACACACATGATCCAGAGCGATGTTCAAGCACTAGTAGAACATCTTCATCTCACTAACGAAATAGATAAGACCACTTACAAGTTCCTTCGACAAGGATTTCAAAATAACAAATGTGGTAGATTATATTTCCTGCCAAAAGTTCATAAACTGTCTGGCAGTATAATAAACAATCTAGAAAACATTCATAATAGAATTACAATTAAGATACCTGGACGACCCATCATCTCACAATGTGGTTCCCCTACAGAATTAATTGGTAGATTATTAGATTACTTTCTCCAACCCGTAGTGAAACGACAAAATACATATACTAGGGACACTACACAAATACTTCAAGTAATAGAAAATACTGTATGTCCTCATGATATAATTTTATGCACCTATGACTTAGGAAGCATGTATACCAAAATGTACTATAATGAACTTATAAACGCCATAGAAAATGCGTACACTGACATGAGACAAAGCGATTATGAAATCCCATTAATCAATAAAAATTATCTTATAGATATACTCAAACTAGTACTATATACTAATGAATTTGAATTTGCCGGAAACCATTTCGTCCAGAGAATTGGTTGTTCAATGGGTGCAGTTCCGTCACCCTCTATTTGTGATGTTAGAGCTTACACATTTATCAGCTCAATCTTGGAAAAATTTCCATTTAATAAACAAGTTATCTTACACAAAAGATTTCGCGATGACGGCTTGATTTTATTTTCTGGAAAATTAGAACAACTTAAAGTGCTATTCGATATAGCAAATTCAGAACATGAACTACTGAAGTTTACTTTTGAATATTCCAAAACGTCTGTTAATTTCTTAGACGTCACAATATACAAGGGCGATCGATTTCAGTCCACTAATATATTAGATACAAAATCCTACATTAAAAAAACCGAAACGTATCAGTTTCTACATAGAACAAGTGCACACCCTATTGGAACATTTAAAGGTTTTGTAAAAGGGGAAACCCTAAGACATTTACGTTTAAACAGCAATCAATCTAATCTTGAAAAGGTTATCAAACATTTTGAATCTAAGTTATTAGAGAGAGGTTACTCATCCAACGAAATTCACAATTGCATAAATTCAGCCTTAAATACTAAAAGAGAAAATGCAATGAAATATAAAAAGAAATATAATAACAAGGGCACCCCTTTAACTATGGTCACTAAGTACCATCCCTCGATTCGGAAGCTATCATCAGTATTACGAAAACATTGGTCAATTATACTTAATGACCCTACTGGATGTAAACTATTCAGTCGGCCACCTATCATTGCCTACAAACGTAACAAAAATATGTCAGATATAATAACCTCTGCAGTGGTCAAGGTCAATCAATTAACTTAACTTCTACATATTGAAGTTTAATCAATGCAAGTATTCCTTAATTGATATAACATATTATAGTCTGCTATAGATAGAACATCACCTATAAATAAAACTTTAAAAATAATATTATAAAATACCAGGATTAATTATTATCACCATCCCTAATGGAAGCTAACTTTTGTATGTAGTTAAAACCTTATTATGTTCTAAATGCATACTATAGGCGAATAAACACCTATCATTACATAAAACGAACTGATTCAACTATGAATATATTTAAGTAATTACATCTTAATACATGTAATATGCTCTTTTGTTTTCTCTGAGATGGGAAAGATATCGAAATCTTCTATAGATAAATTCACCTGTATATACCGTCCTTGAAATTAAGCATCTAACAAGAGTATCATAATATTTAAAATTTTGGCTGGGCGGCTGATGATCGGAAGCCTTAGAAAAATCCGTGAAATATACATGTGTTAAAATAAATACGGAGTTGAATAAATAATATATTTATGAATAAATATATGTAATTCCTACTTTAATGTAGTTAGAAAATATGAACTAGTTTAATAACATAAAACATATTTGTATATACATATATATTTTACTAATCATCAGCTATATATAACTATAATATAAATAGTTATCCCACACAATTTTAACTATTTTAATGATACATGCTACAAGGACAACAAATACAGGTGTCGTTATATTTAACCATTTTATTGATTGTGGCGCGGGCTCTGTTATTTTACAAAATTAAGCAGACTGTCAGCTCACACTTTTCATATGTTGTCACAAATATGGTGTATTAAGCACAATAATAACCAGATGCTCCGCAGGATGCAGTTACATAAAAGCGCAGAGGTAAACCCCTCGTTGCACAATGAACAACTTCTGTCATTTATTTTGCTAAAAAAATCTCTTGGATGGCGGATGACCCGCAAATTTTATTTCAATTTATATAAAATAGAGACATCAAGCTTTACAGTATGAAAAAATGACCAACTTCTGTCATTTATTTTGCTCTTAAAATTCAATCAAAGATATTTTATGCCTGTTTTCCCTATATTTAGCCTATTTGCACTCATTTTCAGAGGTCAAAAAATCTCTTGGATGGCCGGTGACCCCCAAATTTTATTTCAATTTCATAAAATAGAGACATCAAGCTTTACAGTATGAACAAATAGGCAACTTCTGTCATTTATTTTGCTCTTAAAATTCAATCAAAGATATTTTATGCCTGTTTTCCCTATATTTAGCCTATTTGCACTCATTTTCAGAGGTCAAAAAATCTCTTGGATGGCCGGTGACCCCCAAATTTTATTTCAATTTTATAAAATAGAGATATCAAGCTTTACAGTATGAAAAAAAATGAGCAACTTCTGTCATTTATTTTGCTCTAAAAATTCAATCAAAGATATTTTATGCCTGTTTTCCTTATATTTAGCCTATTTGCACTCATTTTCAGAGGTCAAAAAATCTCTTGGATGGCCGGTGACCCCCAAATTTTATTTCAAATTTATAAAAAAAGAGACATCAAGCTTTACAGTATGAAAAAATAGGCAACTTCTGTCATTTATTTTGCTCTTAAAATTCAATCAAAGATATTTTATGCCTGTTTTCCCTATATTAGTCTATTTGCACTCATTTTCAGAGGTCAAAAAATCTCTTGGATGGCCGGTGACCCCCAAATTTATTACAATTTTATAAAATAGAGACATCAAGCTTTACAGTATGAAAAAAAAGGCAAATTCTGTCATTTATTTTGCTCTTAAAATTCAACCAAAGATATTTTATGCCTGTTTTCCCTATATTTAGCCTATTTGCACCCATTTTCAGAGGTCAAAAAATCTCTTGGATGGCCGGTGACCCCCAAATTTTATTTCAATTTTATAAAATAGAGATATCAAGCTTTACAGTATGAAAAAAATGAGCAACTTCTGTCATTTATTTTGCTCTAAAAATTCAATCAAAGATATTTTATGCCTGTTTTCCTTATATTTAGCCTATTTGCACTCATTTTCAGAGGTCAAAAAATTTCTTGGGTGGCCGGTGACCCTCAAATTTTATTTCAATTTTATAAAAAAGAGATATCAAGCTTTACAGTATGAAAAAAATGAGCAACTTCTGTCATTTATTTTGCTTTAAAAATTCAATCAAAGATATTTTATGCCTGTTTTCCTTATATTTAGCCTATTTGCACTCATTTTCAGAGGTCAAAAAATCTCTTGGATGGCCGGTGACCCCCAAATTTTATTTCAAATTTATAAAAAAAGAGACATCAAGCTTTACAGTATGAAAAAATAGGCAACTTCTGTTATTTATTTTGCTCTTAAAATTCAATCAAAGATATTTTATGCCTGTTTTCCCTATATTAGTCTATTTGCACTCATTTTCAGAGGTCAAAAAATCTCTTGGATGGCCGGTGACCCCCAAATTTTATTTCAATTTTATAAAATAGAGACATCAAGCTTTACAGTATGAAAAAATAGGCATCTTCTGTCATTTATTTTGCTCTTAAAATTCAATCAAAGATATTTTATGCCTGTTTTCCCTATATTTAGCCTATTTGCACCCATTTTCATAGGTCAAAAAATCTCTTGGATGGCCGGTGACCCCCAAATTTTATTTCAATTTTATAAAATAGAGACATCAAGCTTTACAGTATGAAAAAATAGGCAACTTCTGTCATTTATTTTGCTCTTAAAATTCAATCAAAGATATTTTATGCATGTTTTCCCTATATTAAGCCTATTTGCACTCATTTTCAGAGGTCAAAACATCTCTTGGATGGCCGGTGACCCCCAAATTTTATTTCAATTTTATAAAATAGAGACATCAAGTTTACAGTATGAAAAAATAGGCAACTTCTGTCATTTATTTTGCTCTTAAAATTCAATCAAAGATATTTTATGCATGTTTTCCCTATATTAAGCCTATTTGCACTCATTTTCAGAGGTCAAAAAATCTCTTGGATGGCCGGTAACCCCCAAATTTTATTTCAATTTTATAAAATAGAGACATCAAGCTTTACAGTATGAAAAAATAGGCAACTTCTGTCATTTATTTTGCTCTTAAAATTCAATCAAAGATATTTTATGCCTGTTTTCCCTATATTTAGCCTATTTGCACCCATTTTCATAGGTCAAAAAATCTCTTGGATGGCCGGTGACCCCCAAATTTTATTTCAATTTTATAAAATAGAGACATCAAGCTTTACTTTATGAAAAAATGAGCAACTTCCGTCATTTATTTTGCTTTGAAAATTCAATCAAATTGTTTTTTTGTCCATTTTCCCTATATTTCCATATAACCTATTTGCACTCATTTTCAGAGGTCAAAATATCTCTTAGATGGCCGGTGACCCCCAATTTTTTTTGCATTTTTGCATTAACAATACTTCAAAGTTAAATTTCACAAAGTATAAGAAAATTCTGTCATTTTTTTTCTATACCCCTGAACTACCTTAAACATTGCATACCGGTCAATTGTATGCCTTAATTTCAACCCAAAAAATCGGATTGTTTGTAATGTAAATAAACATTTTTTTTAAACAA
The DNA here is from genome assembly GCA_019925275.1 of Mytilus edulis. Classification (NCBI taxonomy): domain Eukaryota; kingdom Metazoa; phylum Mollusca; class Bivalvia; order Mytilida; family Mytilidae; genus Mytilus; species Mytilus edulis. The sequence continues at coordinate 4,388,499 of CM034361.1, forward strand.
AAAATCTTCAGAGTTATATCAAATATGACAGTTTTATATCTGTTTTAGTTGTTTAAACCTATAATTTAATTTTTTTTAATCGCTTTATGTTAAAAATTTTAATTAAAAATGACTTAGTCGTGATAGCTAAATGAGGGGACCATTGAAAGGGACGTTTTAAACCTCTTTTGGACACTTTTTTTTAGTCTAACACCTTGTATTGTATCATTAAGATAATGAAAGTAAATTCTATCAAAAAAAATCGCGGTATCCTGGGGTGTAACACAAACCCCTTAACTAGAGCGCTTTTGAAAACTAGCTGATGGACTATTTATTATAATTCAGGTTGCACTTGGATTTTAAAATATCCATTCATTTTTATACGAACAGGTTAGCATACAAGACCCAAATATGTGTATATGTAAACCGCTAGATAAATTCGTAAAATGTAGATAGAAAAGTCAAGATTTATCGACTTTCAGCATAGATTTGTTAACTTCATTTTACAGATCATTATGATTTTAACATTAATGTCAGTCCAAAAATTTGCCGATCTTGACTATCTTTCAGCTTTAAGTTAATAATAATATTCAAGAATACGGCGTTATTATAAATGGTACGGGGAAAGTTGGTACGGGATACGGTTTATACATTTTGCATCGTACCGGTACACCTGTCAAAATGATTTGCAAACACGTGGTTTAAGTAAACTATCTAAAAAAACAAGTTGCTTTAATGATGATCAAAATTTGGCGAAAAAAATATAGGATATGTTTTTGTTTTCGTCTTTAATGTTCTTTATTTGTGCTTGTTAATGTGGGGGGTTACCGATCTGTATGTGTCGCCTATCTTGCCGACACCAAATATTTTCAACTCTGCATTGGCTTGCTGAGGGCAAATGCAACATTATAGTCGATAAATTCATTCATCTTAAAAGCGATTCCCTAAGGTCCGCAAAAAAGATTTCCTTCACGGCCTTTTTTTTTAATTACAATCGATGTTGCTGATGAATTTTGCGGGGAATTTTCGCCGCTATTTATAGCTTTGTCTCATGGTTCGATGAAATGGTCTTATGGTATGATGAAATTATCTTATGATGTAATCAAATAGTCTACTGGTATATAGATGACACCCCGTGATGTAAGAATTATTAGATTGATATTGAAATATGTCTTTATACGATAGTTATATGACATAATAGTATGACAAAATTGTTCCATGTTATATCGAGATGATTGTATAGTATAGAAATATATCGGTAAAATGTACTGAATTGACAACTTGGTATGCGAATGTTGCTTAATGTTATATTAGGATGTCTGTATAGTATAAAATGTATCTTTATGCCATTGTAATATCACATAATAGTTTAGCAAATTGACAAATCTGTATGAAAATGTAGGTCGGCGCTATATCCAGATGTCTTCATAGTAAAAAATATTATCTTCATAACAAAGTGAAATGACAGAATAGTATGAAAAGGTAGCTCCATGTTATGTCAAAGTGTCTTTATAGTTAATAATGTATCTTAGTGATTAAGCGAATTGACAGAGTATTATAGTCAAATGTCTTTATAGTATATAAACGTATCTTAGTGATATAGCGACTTGACAGAGTATTATAGTCAAATGTCGTTATAGTATACAATTGTATCTTAGTGATATAGCGAATTGACAGAGTATTATAGTCAAATGTCGTTATGGTATATAAATGTATCTTAGTGACATAGCGAATTGACAGAGTATTATAGTCAAATGTCTTTATAGTATATAAATGTATCTAAGTGATATAGCGAATTGACAGAGTATTATAGTCAAATGTCTTTATAGTATAGAACATTTGCTTCATGATATATCTCTAACCTTAATGACATGGTTATTCTTATAATAAGGCAGTTGTGGCGTTCCATAGGGGAGGGTTAGGATCCCGCTAACATGTTTAACCACGCCACATTATTTATGTACGTGCCTGTCCCAATTTAGGAGCCTGCAATACAGTGGTTGTCGTTTGTTTATGTGTTACATATTTGTTTTTCGTTCATTTTTTTTATATAAGTAAGGCCGTTAGTTTTCTAGTTTAAATTGTTTTACAGTGTCTAATCGGGGTCTTTTATAGCTGACTATGGGGTATGGGCTTTGCTCATTGTTGAAGGCCGTACGGTGACCTATAGTTGTGTTCTATGTCATTTTGGTCTCTTATGGACAGTTGTCTCATTGCCAATCATACCACATCTTCTTTTTTATATCATAGATAATTTAACACAAAACAGCTTGTGTTTATAAATAAAGGCAACAGTAGTATAACGCTGTTCGAAACTCATAAATCCATAGAAAAAAAAACAAATCCGGGTAACAAGCTTGAACTGGGGGAAACGCATAAAATATAAGAGGAGAACAACGACACAACATTAAAATGTACCACACACAGAAACAAACTAAGCATGAGACAAAATCAGATGAGAAAAATAATATAACATCAAAACTAAATACATAAATTTAAAGATAGAAAAGTACCGTGACACGTCTTACAGCAATGCGAATTCACACTCAAAAATAAGAGGAAACAAACGAAACAGCAGCAACACAACGTTGAAATATTACACACACAGAAACGGACTATAATATTACAATGGCCATATTTCTGACTTAGTATAGGACACTTGTTAAAGAAAAAAATATTGTGGCATGCCAAACCTCCCGCTTTAATGGCAATGTCAAATATAACATTGAAATGACAACATAACATTACAGGACTACAGTACAAACAAATAGGAGAACATATTGGACAAAGAAACACACGAATAATAGCTAAAAAAAGGCACCAGGTTTATAATCTTGATCAAATATCTTAAATGTCAACCTCATTTTTCTCAAAAAGTAGCAAATAAAGGTTTATTTTTTATTAAATTTTTGATTTAAGCAGATAAAGAATAGCCTATATATCTTAAAGGGAAAAATTCTCAACGTCAGAAATAAACTGTTCGATATGCCCTTAAATATTTGGTTATACCTTGCTCATATCGACACGAATTAAAGAAATATAAGTGTTATTCTTATTTTTTACTTGCACGTATCGACAATGCAACTAGTCCAGCATAAATTGTTTTGTCGATATGGACTGCCCTAATTGGCGAAGACCTGCTTTTAGTCATCGTTTGGTCTAGCATTGTTAATGCTAAAGTAAACTTTTTGACATTAACGTTTTTGAACATGATCGTTTTTTTAAATATATGTCACATATAAAACTTATTTATTTGATCAGGTCAAGTCAATTGACTGTCTGTCTTAGGCTAATTTCTTTTTTACAGGTTACAACCACACCTTTGTGTCTTTTATCTTTGTCTTGGCTTTTGTCTTTTAAATATTGTATGACATCAGTATTCCATTTATCTGCATCTAGGTTCCAAACTGTACTTCCACTAGAATTCTGAATATTAATTTGATCTCCACTTTCATATAACCTGTTCAAATAGAAAACAAAAATCAGAAAATTTAAGGTAACGTAAAATAGCTATACACATTGAATTGTTGAAGAAGTATTTTGATTTGTTCTTTTTTATTGTATCCAAAGCGTTTAATACTTGTTATGACTTATAATCTACAAACAACAGGATAAACGTCTTACGAAACTTTTTGAATTAACTAATAAATTGCGAAGTTTTGTTAAGCTTTTAGTGTAGTAATCTCATTTCAGATAAGATCTATTTTGTTGACGTCGTTATGCGAACTTAAATATCTGGAGTGAAGGTTTAGTTTATTGCAAATCAATGGAGCTTAAGTAATTAGACACGCCTATTTAGAACCAAATGACTCATAAATAGAGAGTTTGACAGAAAAATGTTCACATTTACAATTTCAAAACTATTATCACGATTATATTGTGTATCTAATCAGATCATTCAGTGTCGTACAAAGTGAGAGGTTTAAAACCAGGTTTAATTCACCATTTTCTACATTTGAAAATGCCTGTACCAAGTCAGGAGTATGACAGTTGTGTTGTGTTTTGTCATTTGATTTTGCCATGTGAATACGGACTTTCCGATTTGATTTTCCTTTGAACTCAGTATTTTTGTGATTTTACATTTTGAACCGCTACAACGTAGTCGTCGTGTAAACCAAATTTTTATTATGAAATTCAAATGAAAGAAGGTTTCTTTGAAAATTTGTAGTAGTTTGTAGTACTTATAAAAAGTAAAAACACAAAAATACTGAACTTCATTGAAGATTTATGAGAGAATGAAATACAATAGGAAAAATCTGAGACACAGTTTAGGAGGTCAAACTGTGTTGTGCAAGAATCTATAAAATATTTTGGGATGCTATGAATAACAAAGAAGCTAAATTCATTCAAGTATGGACATCACGATATCGCAACTAATTACATAACAATTAATTATGTAATAATTATGTCATAATGAAATTATCACAATTTGAAAGATTAATCACTCTTCTTTCTTTTAGTACCTCATTTATAAATTTTAAAGAAGGATGAGTGGAATTACATCAGTTTAAAGATGTCTGACTTTGGATGAGAAATCTTTGTATTGTGCTACCTTAAGATGATAACTAACGTCAGTACGCAAAATCTATACTTCAAGACCATCTTGTATTATTTGTGAAGTTGATACGGAATATTTATCAACAAGTTCTGGATATCTTCCGATGAACTTTTTTAGAAAAAGGACGAGACGTTCTTTGACATACCCCTAGTTCATCAACTTTCTGCTCAGACACTGGTGACGTTTTACAAAGTCTGAATAGGAGCTGCAAGCTCTTGAATACCTGATAAGTTGGGAAATGTATATTCCATATGCAGGTGAAGTTGGTATATAACTACTAAGGTGGGGGAAATTGATAATTTCAAAATTAAAATCGTCTCTTTTGTCATAGATTCTGGTACTGAGATGACTGTGTATGTCAAATTCGAGGTATAAGTCTAAAAATGAGGCGGAAGAAGCTGTGTCTGTAGTCTCTTTAATTTCTAGTTCTGGTGGGTATATTAATGGAACCCAGTCAGAAACGTTCGGATTGTTAATGGAAAGAACATCATCAATTCTGATCCAATTAGTTCAGAATTATCTTGATAAAAGATGTGCAATTCATTTATGGTATCGGTATTTGTAGCTTTTTTGTCCATGCCTTTGACCCATCGTAAAAATAAGGCAATCGTTTTACATTCGATGTTTACGATTCGAAAAAGACAATGGAGTTACCATATTACTATAACTTAATACGGTGTCGATTTCAAACTCAAAATATAATGAGTAAAAAATACAAAATTGCCTGTTTGCAATTTGATGTTCCTTATATATGCAATTGTTATTTGTTTATATCAGGCTGCGAACTGTTTCATATCAATCCAATTATAATCGTCCACAATTAAAGAGATATGTAAAGTTCTACAGAGTATTTGTTCTGTTCTGTTCTTACATTTTGAAAGTAAGTTTCAGATTTTGAATTCTAAGTTATCTTTTATCTATCTTTTGTTTATGCATTATTTTTCTTTTCCTGCAGTCTCCATCTACTTTTTCCTGATTTTAAATCAAAATCTATCATTGAATCATATCTTTTACATAAAAAAATTGAATACAACACGTTAAATAATTTCTTGCTTCTAATGAGCGCTTTTCAGGATTTATCTTCATCAGGAATGCTCAAAGCTAAACATTTGAATTCCGAGGATGTGTAAGTACCAAAAACAGTTGAAGATGAAGAGCGTTACGACAAAATATCTAAAACTAAAAGGAAATTCATCTAAGGTCAATTTTGCCTGAGGGAGTTGAAACCTTAGTTTCTTTATAATTTCAAAATTTATAAACGGACAGTTTTAAAAAGGTTTGTTATAGCTCATGTCAGTCCCAAAGTACTAACTACTGAGCTAATGATACCCCGGGGACTGATAGTCCAGCAGCACAGGTACAAAATGTATTGACTGAGTGATGAAAAGATTTAAAAGCAACACGTTTAATATTTCATACGTCCAAAGCGCTTTTCTGGATTTACCTTCATCAGGAACGCCCAAAGCCAAACATTAAATTTCAAATAAGTTAATCTTTAAATGTTTGGTTTTGTATAACAAGAATACATTTAGGAACAACATATTTCTCAAATATATGTATATAGTAGAGTATTGATGTTAAATTATAAGAAATAAAACCCGTAATTTGATAGAAAGGAGTGAAATTGTGATAGGTACTTGTGTAAACAAGTTTATGTTAAACATCATCATAGATACCAGCTAGATATTTTGCCTCGCAGTAACGCGCGCATACCGGTAAAATCAAGCTAGTTGGAAAGCTAAATCAAATACAGTTGACGAGCATACTAAAACAGGAATATTTCGGAAATAATATGCAAAATACGACTAGGATCATCTATTCGCGAGGAAAGATAATCATAGTTTGAATAGTGTTAAATTCAGTGTGATAAAAAATCAAAAGAAACAGTTTCGTTGTAGTAATGCAAAGGTAAATTAAGGCAACAGTAACAATTATAAACTTTAAGTTAAAGAGTATTGATGACCCGAAATTACCACAAATATGCCAAATACGGTTATCTCTGTCTGTGATAAGAAAATCCTTAGTATTTAGAATAATTCATACTTTTACAAACAGTAAATCAAAAAAAAAAATGACCATACAATTGATATTTTTGTCAACATCGAAGTGCTGATGAACCACTGAATAAAAATAAGCACGTAAAACAATCAAGGACAGTACATAAAAAGCTGCATAACAGAACCACTGATTGTCTATCACACAAATAGATATTTTTTTACCTTTTAAATTTATCAACTTCAACGTCTTCACCAGCAATACATACGGTAAATATCTGTTTTTCAACATTAACTGTGCTGCTTGGTAAATTCTGTAATATATAGCATTAACATTATTCTTAGTTAATGAAAATGCTTTCATCTTTTATTCTATACAGCAACATTAATGTCAAAAACATTAAATTAAATAAAAAGTCATAATTTATAATTAGAGATTTTGTGTTTATTTAAGTTGAAGCATCTACCTGGATATTTTTTCATATTTCATATTTCTCTTGAATGGACACTTACTATTCAATTGACATGATTTGAAATAATTGAACAGTGCATGGTATGCCATTTTCAGAGGTTAAAATAAAAGTCAATCTGTTTTTCACTGGTATATAAATACAGACAATCGTTTCTTTATAATTGCCAAGAAGGACACAGACATTTTGAGTATAAAAAATCAGGTTAATAGTGTTTCTCTTTTCTAGTGTTTTGTATAGATAAGAACATTGGTTTCCTTATTTGAATGGTTTTACACTAGTAATTTTTATAGCTTGCTGTTCGATGTAAGCCTAGACTCCGTCTTGAAGACCGTACCATGAGCTGTAATGGTTTACTTTTATAAATTGTGACTCGGATGGAGAGTTGTCTCATTGGCACTCATACATAGGCGAATTTCATTCACATCAATTTCACGTGAATTTAAATTCATGTGAATCTCACGTGAAATTCACGTGAATTTCACTACAAACGAGCTTATACGTGAAACTCACGTGAAATCAGTTTTTGTGAGTTTCAAATCAATTTCATGTGAAACTGATGTGAAATTCACATGAAAATCACATTAAATGTTTTCATGTGAAATTCACAAACATTGAACGACAAAATTATTTCATGTCTACCTGTGCGAATTTCAAACGCGCAATTTTCACCAGTACTCAAAACCCTCCTTCCTTGATGGGTGCATTTTACATAGACAAATAAAATCGTATAATATAATCAAAATGAGGATGTTAATTTGATGTATGCCTTTTTGTGCTTCTTCGTTACATTTGTTGTTTTTATAGTGATTAAGATGATAACACAATGTTGACTGCTGTACCCCTATTTTTGACATTTTTACCTATTATGTCTGTTTGTTTTGTTCACGCATCGGTTACAATATAATGGAATTTGATGCGACTGTCATACAAATGAGAGGTTTAGCTAGCTATAAAACCAGGTTCAATCCACCATTTTCTACATTTGAAAATGCCTGTACCAAGTCAGGAATATGACAGTTCTTGTCCATTCATTTTTGATGCGTTTTGTTATTTGATTTTGCCATGTGATTATGGACTTTCCGAATTGATTTTCCTCTGAGGTCAGTATTTTTGTGATTTTACTTTTCACATGAATTTTTAAAATAGAGTAATTCAAATAAAAACATGTAAATTTTGAAATTAATTTAAAATAATGAAAAATATATAAAAAAAAAATTGTAAATGTCACGTGGAATTCCTGTAAAAAATTTCACATCAGATTCATGTGAAATCTCAATTCATGTGAAATTCACATGCAATTTTCACGTGAGCTTCATGTATAAGCTGGTTTGAGTTGAATCTCACGTGAAATTTTTCACGTGAATTTCATGTGAGATTAATGTGAAATTCATGTGAGCAAATTTTACCTGTGTACCACATATAACTATATGACTTATAACTATTTAAAACCTTGATTACAGATATTCGATTCCGATGAGAAAGAATGTATTGTTGTACTCAACATATCGAATGTCTTTTTTTTTGTATTTGAGAAAATAAAAAAAGACATACTTTAAGTCAGACTTCTAGACTTAAAGAAATCTATTTTACTGATTGACATTTTTTCTCAAAGTGGAAAGAATGATATCCTGTTTTGTTTTCATTTTTGGAGATACATTATCGGTTTAATTACTTACCGAACAATAATCACGAAAAAGCTTAAGTATATTATCTTTTCCTTCTTCCTCAGCTGCCTGAAAAGGTGTTTTCCCCCACCTACAAATATCGATTACATAAGATTAATTGAACATTGATAAAGTATATTGTCTGTCTGCTCCCCGTTATTCAAAAGGAAGAGTTGGCAATGTAACCTAAAGCTGAATTGATTTGGAGTCCGTATTTGAATTACGCATACAATGCAGTGAAAGAAAAGAAAATCTTATCAAGCATTAGAAGTTTATCACATATAACCAGTGTGGGATAACTATGCACTATGTAACGGATTTTGTTGAACATTTATAACGTTTTAATACGTGCACATAAGGTTTCATATAGATGGTAGTCATGATATTGCTGAATTATAGGCCACTTAAATTAATTTACTAAATAATAGATAGATGTGATGTCTCTTTTGCTAATGTTTCGATTTTTGCTCCTCTACTTTTTGAAATTTTGCCAGATTTTCGGAATCCTCTACTTTTTGAATTTTTGCCAGATTTTCGGAATCCTCTGGGTTTATCCATGTATTAACATTACAAAAATTTGCCCACTAACCCCTTCTTTTCTTTTCTTATTTTTATTACATATCATTTAAAAAGCCATATTTCAAAATCTTAGGAAAACCTTGTTTTTTTCCATAGTTTTTTTTAAACAAAAAAGGTGCCAATGTTAAGTGAAAGACAAATCTAGAGAGAATTATTTCCCCCCAAATTTTCAACGGCTGATATCTTGAAAACATGCACACGAACCATCCATTTTTTCAGCTTTTATAGTTTTTTCATTTATATTCTTTCAATTTATAACAGTCTTTTAAAAAGCTTGTTATTTTTAAACAGAGTAGCCAACATCCTTAATGGTCTGGAATTGTACTTTCAATATCTGATACATGGTAAATTCGTTCAAGACTAAATTATAATCCTGGTACTTTTGATAACTAATTATAAACGTTTTCAACTATTCATAGTACTTTTTTTTTTATTGTAAACAAACGAAACATGAACAATATATATCAATGAGATAACCGAAAGGTCATTATAAACGAAATATAAAAGCGAGCATACACATTGGAAAAGTCTGTAAACTTTGTACATATGTACTGAACAAAATAAGTTAAATCTCACACATTGCTCACACAGTGTTGTTATTTTTATAAAATCTTATGCGACTGTGGCACAAGAAAAATGTTTAGCTGGCGATACAACCAGATTTTATTCAACCATGGTATTCATATGAAAATGCATGTACCAAGTCAGGAATATGGCAGTTGTTCTTTATTTGTTTAATGTGTTTGAGCTTTTGCGTTTGTAATTTGAAAAGGTAATTTTCGTTGTGAATTCACTAGGGTTTTATTTTGTTTTGATATTTTACTTTTTAAAGGCAAGAATTAGATTCTACAAAATAATATTTTTACATGAATGATTTACTCTATCTACGATAAATGATTATAGATAAACCTGATAAATAGTCCCTGACATTCTCACATTGTTTTTTTTTTTAAAGAAACATCTAATAAAACAACTAAAAATCAAAAGCTGTTTTTTTAAACATGCTTACGATAACTTAGTGGTAAAATAGCACAACAAAAACTAAAAAAAAAATACTGTTTTAATAAAATTGACGGTACTAATTTATTGCACCAGATGCGCATTTTGACAATACATGTCTCTTCAGTGATGCTCGTGGCCAAAATATTTGAAATCCAAAGCTTATATAAAAGATGAAGAGCTATAATCCAAAAGGTCCAAAAAGTATAGCCGAATCCGTGAAAGGAACCAGAGCTTTGCATGAGGGAGATTCATTCCTTAATTTATAATAATTTCTAATATTTTGTAACAGGAAATTTTAATAACACAAAACATCCGTATTTTCATGGCAGTACCGAAGTACTGGCTACTGGGCTGGTGATACCCTCGGGGACTAATAGTCCACCAGCAGAGGCATCGACCCAGTGCACGTGGTAGTAATAAAATTGACGGTACTAATTTTCTTGCACCAGATGCGCATTTCGACAATACATGTCTCTTCAGTGATGCTCGTGGCCAAAATATTTGAAATCCAAAGCTTATATAAAAGATGAAGAGCTATAATCCAAAAGGTCCAAAAAGTATAGCCAAATCCGTGAAAGGAATCCGAGCTTTGCATGAGGGAGATTCATTCCTTAATTTATAATAATTTCTAATATTTTGTAACAGGAAATTTTAATAACACAAAACATCCGTATTTTCATGCCAGTACCGAAGTACTGGCTACTGGGCTGGTGATACCCTCGGGGACTAATAGTCCACCAGCAGAGGCATCGACCCAGTGGTAGTAATAAAATTGACGGTACTAATTTTCCTGCACCAGATGCGCATTTCGACAATACATGTCTCTTCAGTGATGCTCGTGGCCAAAATATTTGAAATCCAAAGCTTATATAAAAGATGAAGAGCTATAATCCAAAAGGTCCAAAAAGTATAGCCAAATCCGTGAAAGGAATCAGAGCTTTGCATGAGGGAGATTCATTCCTTAATTTATAATAATTTCTAATATTTTGTAACAGGAAATTTTAATAACACAAAACATCCGTATTTTCATGCCAGTACCGAAGTACTGGCTACTGGGCTGGTGATACCCTCGGGGACTAATAGTCCACCAGCAGAGGCATCGACCCAGTGGTAGTAATAAAATTGACGGTACTAATTTTCTTGCACCAGATGCGCATTTCGACAATACATGTCTCTTCAGTGATGCTCGTGGCCAAAATATTTGAAATCCAAAGCTTATATAAAAGATGAAGAGCTATAATCCAAAAGGTCCAAAAAGTATAGCCAAATCCGTGAAAGGAATCCGAGCTTTGCATGAGGGAGATTCATTCCTTAATTTATAATAATTTCTAATATTTTGTAACAGGAAATTTTAATAACACAAAACATCCGTATTTTCATGCCAGTACCGAAGTACTGGCTACTGGGCTGGTGATACCCTCGGGGACTAATAGTCCACCAGCAGAGGCATCGACCCAGTGGTAGTAATAAAATTGACGGTACTAATTTTCTTGCACCAGATGCGCATTTCGACAATACATGTCTCTTCAGTGATGCTCGTGGCCAAAATATTTGAAATCCAAAGCTTATATAAAAGATGAAGAGCTATAATCCAAAAGGTCCAAAAGGTATAGCCAAATCCGTGAAAGGAATCAGAGCTTTGCATTAGGGTAGAAAATGTGCATCACTTACTGTTTACAAATTTGTTGATGTGTTTAATGAGAATCATTTAGAAATCCGCTATTGTGTCATGTCTACTCATTTGATATAATTATCAACGTGGAGAACCAAGACGGTTGTCACGTGGAAAGTAGGATTTTGATAACCATTCCAAAGCACACGAGATCACCTCGGACTATTAGTCTTTGGGTTTTGCGTTAATTTTTCTTTATTGTGTTTTATGGTTTGTTCTTTGTGGTTAAATTGGTGTCCGATGTAACCTTAATTATTGCTTCAAAAAGTGTTATCATTCAATATCTGATATGACTAGCACATTTAGATATAAAACAGTGAGTATATGTATGTATTGTTTGCAATATTCGACTACTTATTTTATACTTAAATATGTGTAACTGATAGTATACCTGTCCTTAGCTTTGTTTGCTCCCAGTGCTACACTTTTAATTTTTAATAGGTATTCCACAACGTGTTCTTGGTTATTATTCACTGCTATATGCAGTGCTGTTCTTTTGTCATAATCTGAAACCGTCATATTGTAGTCTGCTTCTTTGTATCTACAAAACATAATATAAGATATATTTTCAAATGATACAAACACAGAGCATGTCCATTGCATTGAAATACGTTTTGTCTTTAAGTAGTTGATCAAATACAATATCAAACACATAAAACAGACGAAGAACAGTTGTCATATTCCTGAATGAATACAGGTATTTTCTTATGTAGACAATGGAAGATTGGACCTGGTTGTATAGCTAGATTAACATCTCACGTGTATGACATTCGCATATAATTACATTATATTGACAACAAAGTGTGAACAAATCCAACAGACAAACTTGGTTAAAATGTAAAACAGGGGTACATCAGTCAACATTGTGTTCTAAGATAATCCCTATGAAAGCAAACATATAAATAACAAAGAGGCACAAAACATAGAAGAGTCGGACATGTGAACGATTTAGACAAATTGATTGCAAACCTATTCCAAATAGATGAAAAGCCTGATGCACGTAATGTGCAATGTTTCTGTTGTCTCCTGTTTAAACACAAATGTACTAGATTATGTTACGCGTTGGGAATTAACGTGATACGTTGGAAAACTGTGTTGTAAATTCGGCTGAATAAACCCTTTTATATCTGATGAAGAAGGTACACATGATGTAGATTTGAAAATTTGTGTTTTTTTTTTCATCACTGTATACGCAAATGGGAAACTCAATTGAGTCCGAAAGATAAATAGTAAACAGTAAATAAAGGGAATTACGCATTTTCATAATATAAATAGTAGTTCAAAACTAAAATTAACAAAAAATACCGAATTCCACTGAAAATTCAAAACTAAAAGTATCATATCAAATGGCAAAACCAAAAGCTCTAACACATAAATCGAATGGAAAACAAATGTCATATTTCTAACTTAGTGTAGGCAGTTCTATATGTAGACATTTGTGTGTGAATTAAACTCGTTTTATATCTAGCTTATCATCTATGACTTGTATGAGAGTTGTTTACAGTTCCAAATGATAGCATAATGAAACACAAGACTAGCCCAATTCCGATAATTCAGGAAAACTTAAAAAACGTTGGCAATATTTTAATATATGTGCAATCATGATTTAATAATACACTGATGCCAACATCCGAAATGTGTTCATTTTTTAAATTCCTTTTACAGTAAAATACCTTATCATTATCCCTGATTCAAATGAAGATTAAAAAGCTTGAAATATTTGAACTTGATAAGTTAAACTAAGGAAAACATCATGTTGTTCCAAACACCGAATAAGTGACAAAACAATCAGGGAACGTTAAGATTGAAACTGTTTCAGAAGCAATGTATCGACCAGTACATAATCTCTTAATACAGATAGTTTACACACGTGTGGAAATGTGTAAAAATTACTTGACAAACAAAATTGTAAACTACTCGACATTATAAAAACAAACTATTTGCCACACAACACTGAGACTTTAGCCTACAGACATTTTGCACAATTCGTCAACAAGAGGAAACGCGCAATCAAATTATCAGACAGCATCAAACACTAATTTAACATAAAAAACAGTCTGATGTCTACAATCATTTTATCATCAAAAATGAGATCCGTATTTAAAATATAGTCTGATTTTTTTTTTATCGTAGTAAAAGAAAAAATAATAAACGTACGCTTTTATTCTACGAATGTCTCCTCGCAATGCACTGTTCAATATTCGAACAATCTTTAAATCCTTGTCTATATTTTTATCTTGTTCTTTCTGAAAGAAAAATATAAAGTTAGAAAGGAAATACGAGAATGATTGTTGTATATATGAATTCCAAAATTCTAAGCAGCTAACCAGCATTTCATTCGACCAAAGATTAGTGTTAACCCTGACTAAATATATCATAAATATTATAATCCATAATTGGATTGTTATTTCTACAAGTTGGACAAGTAATGAATCCGCAGTATTTAAAAAGCGCTGCCAGTGGGAATATGATTATCGCTTAACAATATAGGTTCTCATAGGTGACCTTTTGATGTAGAAAAGATTATAACATATAATGTAATATGAGGTTTACTGCTTATTGGCTATACAAAAGGCAAGATGTGTTCTTTATGCTTCACCGAAATGCCGATTACTGTGGTAGCAACGATTACAATGTACAGAAACAAAGACTGTATTTGCTTTAAAAAAGCAGGATGAGAATTTTGATGAAACAATTGATGGTTTAAACTTGTGAAGAAGAAACGCAGGCAGGATATGACAATACCTCATTATTCAGCTGCACAGTGGTTGGCCTAATACCGGGCAAATCTAAAGAAAGTTAGACAGTGTTTAGCTATGTATAGATCGTAAATGCAGATTCAATTCATTTAAAATATATATATTGGGCTGTGCGTAACGCAGATTACGAATTGCCGCTCTCACTATATAAGTTACCTCCTGCCAACCAGGTTGTTGTTCTAACTCTTCTGTATTCGTATATTTCCTCAGTTTTTCTTCTACTTCTGGTTTGCAAAATTGAGATCTAATAAGATCTTCTGGTCGTTGGCCCCTATAATTTATATGTTGCACTATATATCGGCAGTGATCATATAACAGACACACATAGTAAGCCAAAGCCTCTGATTACAAGTAAAAGATTTGTCATTGAATTAGTATTGTCTTATCCCGATGCATAAAAAATCAATATGCTATTGGACTTTATTTTTTTTCTTTCTCAAAATGATTTTTCAATCCTCATTTATACCAGCATGATTGCTCTCTATGCACAATTTTTGGGTCGATCAATGTTTGCGATTTGTGTTTTGGCGAATATCAAAGTAGAGAGCATTAAAACAAAAAAATCGAAAAATGTAGTAATACTGCTCTACAACAATTAATCTTTGTTGGTAGAACATTTTTACCGTGTTTGAATTTCCTTATTATATCATTGAATCGAATGAATCTTACCTCCATCTTTGAAATGGCGTAACCTTGCACACTTCAATTAAGAATTGTATAGCCCTTTCTTGATTTCGTTCAACTGCTGCATGTAATGCTGTTCGACCATCAGGATCTGATAGGTTCATATCAGTTCCCAACTTATGTAAACTATAAAATATATAATACACACTGTACAGGTGATCTCTTTTGCAATATCGTTGAGTTTAAAATCAAATTTACTTTTAGTATAATTATGTACATGTTAGTTGGCCATAATTATATGGCCTTCCAAAAAGAGGCATTAATTGTCGAAATCCGAATATGGTGTTTAACAAAAACAAAATAGATTAGCACCTTCTGTTCGTGATTTAACATCTTTGCCGCAAGTTTCTTGTTTTCTGTCTGGTATTATATCAATATAAACATAAGTTTTTTTACCTGTTAGTCAAATGCGTTTTGTTATAATATACTTTTTCAGTTTTTTGGCCTTTTGGAAAATGTTATTTGGGCATATGTATATATATATATATCAATTCCACATTGATACCTTATATATTATGTATTGCAGTACAACGCAAGATGATCACTGACGAGGAAAGTTAACACCCGATATCCGAAAGTACTCTATTAAAGAGCTTAGTTTGTCGAGTTGTCTAGCGCGTCCTGTATAGTGCAATGCGATTAAGTACCACGATAACTCAGTATCATGAGTTCGAATCTGTGCGAGGGAAGAACAAAACGCACTATTATTGGTTTGATGTTTTGAAAAATTATATTCATATATATAATATTCGTCTAATACATTATACAGATTACAAATATATCAAGTATTGTGATGGACACAGAGATGTCACAAAATGCGGGGGGCATATATTTGACATGTTATACTCCAATTGGAACCTCAACAACATAATCATGATGGCGGTACTATGTGGCGTAGTTGTTATCCATTCGTTTGATATATTTGACCTTTTGAATTTGCCATATTCAAAAGGAATTTTCGTGTAAAATTTTTCTCGGAGGTATTTTGTTTTGTATCTTATCGTTTAACACTATGTAAAATACTCAACGAACGCATGAGGTTCACAAAAGGAAAAATAATGACTTGTATTTGTCATTAATACGCTGTTATTAAAAATTACGCGATTTTCATTCCAAATAATTTTATTTGTTTATGTCTTAAAGTGTTATAACAAATCATTGCGTACGCGATATAAGTAGTTTCACATCAAATTACAAAATCCATCACGTATGCAGAACATATAAATATTGCATGGATAATGGTGAACAAATACCTGGCAACGGAAAAAAAACCTTTATGGCAATGAGAATCAGTAATATTTGTCACGGATTGCCCCTGTTTTAATATTCAACTGGGTCGAACGAAAGTGTAATGATTTTAACTAATAAAGAGAAAATTTTATTAGGAATTGTGTAGAATATTTGTTTGATTAAGGACACAAGTGTCATAATTATGACATTCACTGATTGAGTCGTTAATTTTTTTTAAATCAACTTTTGTATAATTATTTAGCATTTGACTCATAACTTGAAAAGAAAAGTCAAAAGATTTGTTTAAGCACAAGATGATTGCACTGTTTAACTAGAGGCTCTAAAGAGCCTGTGTCGCTCACCTTGGTGTATATGTGAATATTAAACAAAAGAAACAGATGGATTCATGACAAAAGTGTGTTTTGGTGATGGTGATGTGTTTGTACATCTTACTTTACTGAACATTCTTGCTGCTTACAATTATCTCTATCTATAATGAACTTGGCCCAATAACAATTGTTAAAAATTGACTATAAAGGACATTAACTCCTAAGGGGGTCAATTGACCATTTCAATAATGTTGACTTATTTGTAAATATTACTTTGCTGAACATTATTGCTTTTTACAGGTTATCTCTATCTATAATAGTATTCAAGATAATAACCAAAAACAGCAAAATTTCCTTAAAATTACCAATTTAGGGGCAGCTACCCAACAACGGGTTGTCCGACTCATCTGAAAATTTAAGGCCAAAAAGATCTTGACCTAATTCACAATTTTACCCGTCATCAAATTTGCTCTAAATGCTTTGGTTTTTGAGTTATAAGCCAAAAACTGAATTTTATCCCTATGTTGTATTTTTAGCTGTGGCGGCCATCTTGGTTGGTTGGTCAGGTCATCGGACACATTTATTAAACTAGATACCCCAATGATGATTGCGGACAAGTTTGGATTAATTTGGGCTAGCAGTTTCAGAGAAGAAGATTTTTGTAAAAGATTACTAAGATTTACGAAAAATGGTTCAAAATTGACTATAAAGGGCAATTACTCCTAAAGGGGTCAACTGACCATTTCGGTCATGTTGACTTATTTGTAAATCTTTCTTTGCTGAACATTTTTGCTGTTTACAGCTTATCTCTATCTATAATAATATTCAAGATAATAACCAAAAACAGTAAAATTTCCATAAAATTACCAATTCAGGGGCAGCAACCCAACAACGGGTTGTCCGATTCATCTGAAAATGTTAGGGCAGATAAATCTTGACCTGATGAACGATTTCACGCTGTTAGATTTGCTCTAAATGTTTTGGTTTTTGAGTAATAAGCCAAAAACTGCATTTTACCCCTATGTTCTATTTTTAGCCATGGCGGCCATCTTGGTTGGTTGGTCAGGTCATCGGACACATTTTTTAAACTAGATACCCCAATGATGATTGCGGACAAGTTTGGATTAATTTGGGCTAGTAGTTTCAGAGAAGAAGATTTTTGTAAAAGATTACTAAGATTTACGAAAAATGGTTAAAATTGACTACAAAGGGCAATTACTCCTAAAAGGGTCAACTGACCATTTCGGTCATGTTGACTTATTTGTAAATCTTACTTTGCTGAACATTATTGCTGTTTACAGTTTATCTCTATCTATAATAATATTCAAGATAATAACCAAAAACAGTAAATTTCCATAAAATTACCAATTCAGGGGCAGCAACCCAACAACGGGTTGTCCGATTCATCTGAAAATTTCAGGGCAGTTAGATCTTGACCTGATGAACGATTTAACCCCATGGCAGATTTGGCTCTAAATGCTTTGGTTTTTGAGTTAAAAGCCAAAACCGCATTTTACGCCTATGTTCTATTTTTAGCCCTGGTGGCCATCTTGTTTGGTTGACCGGGTCACCGGACACATTTTTTAAACTAGATACCCCAAGGATGATTGTGGCCAAGTTTAATAAAATTTGGCCAAGTAGTTTCAGAGGAAAAGATTTTTGTAAAAGCTAACGACGGACGACGACGACGGACGACAGACGACGGACTCCAAGTGATGAGAAAAGCTCATTTGGCCCTTTAGGCCAGATGAGCTTAAAAGCGGTATTTGTATATTCATTATAATAGTAAGGCTGAACTGCGTAATTGTGATAAAACAGGTCACTATCATATATGTTAATCAGATGTGGATACTAAAAAAGTCCAAAGATCTTTTAGAGTACATACACTCTATGACTCTCTCAACTTGCAATAGTATTAAAACATTTGACTTTTCTACATGCTACACAAATATTCCCCATTTCAATATAAAAGACAAATGGAAAGCTTTGGTATTAATTTGTTTCATTAAAAGGAATGACGAACGTAGATACAAGTATTTTGTCTTGGGAGGAATAAATCCTACTTTGTAAAGAATCACTCTGATTCAAATAAAAAATATCTGAAACTGACATTATCAATATTCTTGATTTCTTGATTGACAACATATTTGTTACGTTAGGAAGACGTGTTTTTCAACAGACAGAACTTCAATGGGAACCAATTGTGTCCCTCTACTTGCCAACTTGTTTCTTTATTATTATGAGGCTGACTTCATACAGGAACTTCTTAGGAAGAAAGATAAGAAGTTAGCAATATCCTTTAACTTTACTTTCCGCTATATAGAAGATGTTTTCTCATTAAATAATACAAAATTTGGTGACTATATTGAACGAATCAATCCCATCGAACTGGAGATAAAGGTTACTACAGGTACAGCTAAGTCTGTCTCACATATTGACTTATATCTAGAAATTGACGATGAGAAATGGTGGAAAACAAAACTTGACTACAAAAGATATGATTTCAGCTTCCCAGTTGTGAACTTTCCATATCCAGGTAGCAACATTCCAGCAGCGCCTGCATACGGAGTATATATCTCCCAATTGATACGATATTCCCGGGCTCAAATTTTCTATCATGATTTCCTTGATAGAGGATTGCTACTCACAAGGAAGCTATCAAACCCAGTGTTCCAAATGGTGAAGTTTAAATCATCCCTTCGTAAATTTTATGGACGCCATCAAGAGTTGGTTGACCGTAATAGAATAAACGTTTTACAGATGATATCGGATATGTTCCTTACGTCGTAACTGCAATGCCCTTTCCCATGTCACGAATGTGACCTACCGACTATTTACCAGATGTGTTATCACATAAGCAACACGAGTAGAGCAGGATCTGTTTACCCTTCCGGAACACCTGAGATCACCCCTAGTTTTTTGTGGGGTTCGTGTTGTTTAGTCTTTAGTTTTTTTGTGGTTGTGTCTATTGTACTACTATTTGTCTGTTTGTCTTTTTATTTTTAGCCATGGTGTTATCAGTTTTTTTTTCTATCTATGAGTTTGACTCTCCCTCTGGTATCTTTCGTCCCTCTTTTAAGATGTTTAATTTATCCAAATAAATTTACGCTTTAATTTACCGTTGTAATACTGAAACTTCACCATATTCAGCAGCCTTCATCATTTTGAGAACAATCTTATCTTTAAAGGAGCACTGCAACATTATATAGAAATGATAAAATGCGATTAAACTATTTTTCAATTATAAAATGTGTCGTTGGCTATATTTGTTATTTGTTATTTTTATGACAATTGTTACATAAAGGCAGACAAATACACATAGTAGAATGAAAATCCGGGGTGAAGCGTTGTTTTACAGGGGTGGCGGTTGTGAAGTTGACAAAACGATCAAGGTAATTGTTAGTACCAAAATATGTTTTGCACGGATTGGACCGTTTTTGTTTTTGTTTCCGCTTGCCTATTGTTTTGACTCAAGCACTACTGATGAAACGTGTGAAGATGAAAGACACATTTATTTGACTACATTATAAGCTATGTGTTTCAATGAAATGTAAGATATCGTCCTTATTAATGAAAGTTTTTCAAATTTTACCAGTTAAACATAGAAATATGATATTTAAATGTTTTTTTTATAATGACACACTTTATATTTTCTTTGCAAAAGCTGAATGAATCATAAATTTGTTTATGCATGTAACAAATGTATGTGTAGTATATAATATATATTAATCAAACAGTTTTTACCTTATATTTCTGTAAACCTTTTTGCTTATTTAAACGGTTAATTATTTTTTGTAAACTTGGTTTAGGTGCATTGTTATAATTACGTTTCTCGTGCCATGCTGCGTCCTCCGCAGGTGTATGACCTAAACACCTAAAATAGATAATAAAAATTAATACTTTTGGTATCATCTTTGTTTTTAGTCCTTCATCTTTTTGTCTTAGCCGCTATTCTGAATTGTTATGTGTACTTTTAAATGATATGGAAAACTATGAAACATGCTTAAGGACTACTCACAGTTTCAGTCATGCAAAAAACTTGTTTTTCATTTGTGGTGTTAGTTGTGAACAGTTTTAGTCTATATCTTATAGTTTTCAAAGTATCAAAGGAATATTCAAACGCATGAATCAAGAAATAATGAGTAAAATGTGTTAACAACCACAAGTAGAAAAATATGCAATACACAACATAGAAAATAAAAAAAAACCCAAAGACTCAGTACCATAAACCCCAGTAAACCAATAACCGTAGTGATCTCAAATGTGCTCCGCAAATGTAAGTAAATTATGCTGCATAAGTTATCCTTAGCAAAAAACTCCATGTAACAAAAAAATCTCAAACTATTTATCATTTAAAGATGTCGTGACATTTCTGTACATAATAAATTACTATAAAAGTTTGTGCTCCAAATTCTGTCTTACTGCACTTTCGTGAATATGCATTGCTTTTTTTGCCATTATATCATTGTTATAAAATATAAGAAACATGTTAAAATGTTCAGATTCGTCTTTTCCAAACAGGAACTAATACAAGATATAACTCTGTATCAGTTTAGTGTGTTACAAGCACTTCTCAGTAGTACCTTAATGAGACACGCATGTAGTTAAAACAAGATTATCAGAAAATAACATAGATATTCTACGTTCTTAATGACTAAGAGGGATACGTTAACACTAAATTCAATGATTGATTTATCAGGAATGTAATTATGTTTTATGGCGTAGTACAGTTTTCAAATTACGATGATTAATGAAATATCGTTAGAAAAAATCATTACCCCGGCCCGGACGATGCAAACTCATATACACGGATATTGCTAGATTTAAGAGTAGTTCATTCAGAAAATGCTTATGGTATAGCAGTATTCATGCAGCAAAGAAAAGGGACGAAAGATACCAGAGAGACAGTCAAACTCATGAATCAAAAATAAACACCGGTACCATGGTTAAAAATGAAAACGACACACAGACAAACAATTGTGCACATGAAACAGACTAAAAAACTAAAGGATAAGCAACCAAAACCCGAACAAAAACTAGGGGTGCTTCGGACGGGTAAGCAGGTCCTGTTACACATGTGGCACCCGTCGTGTTGCTCATGTTATTACACATCCAGAAAATAGTATAATTCGGTAGGTCACATTCATGAAAGGGAAGGGAACTGCAGTTCCGACGTAAGGAACATATCCGATATCATCTGTGAAAAGGTTATTCAATAACGGTCAACCAACTCGTAATTCGATGGCGTTCGTAAAATTTACGAAGGGATGATTTCAAATTCACCATTTGGAACTCTTGGTTTAATAGCTTCCTTGTGAACAGCAAGCCTCTATCAAGAAAATCATAATAGGGAATACAAGCACGGGAATATCGTATCAATTAGGAGATATATAAACTCCGTATGCATGTGCTGCTGGCATGCTGCTACTTAGAAATGGAAAGTTCACAATTCTTAAGCTGAAATCATCTCTTTTGTCGTAAAGTTTGCTTTCAACCGACCCTCAATGTCAATTTTCAAATATAAGTCAAGATATGAGGCCGACATAACTGTATTTGTTGTATCCTTTATCTCTAGTTCGATGGGATAGATGCATTCAACATATTCACAAAAGTTTAATTATTTAGTGCGAATAAGCGATTTGTCATCACTTGGACTGAACTTAGATTCAATTTTATTTGATAAGTATCCTTTAAGGATCATATATTTAAAAGGAGTGTTTAATATTCGTCTGACACTTTTTTTAAATACTTGCATATGGGCTGTTTCGATAGTTTTGCATTTCATGAGAACATTATCACTAATAAAAGTTATAAGTCTAACGAAATAAGTAATGAAGCTAACAGTGGTGCTTCCTTTGAATTCAGTCAGTTCATAGTATTTGTATAAATATGTATGTATATATATTTATTAAAGGTACTGGTAACATGACGTTGTAACGGTCAAGTGATTGTTTACTATGAACACGTGTGTGTATGTTTATATAAAGCACATGGTGTGTGTTTATGTTCAATTTGATTGGATGGCATATACCCGTAATGCCGGTTTTACGGGCATTTGCGCTCATGATTTTCGTGAAAAGCATGATTAAGTATTACCTATGGGGTTAGTTTGAGAGTTTAAGTTCTTCGGAGTTTGCCTATAGTACAACGTAGCAGCATTCGTTATTGTGATATGTCTTACTCCGAGAAACGTCTCGCTGTCTTGACGGGAAGATTGCTACTCTTTACAAAGACTTGGCAGTTGTCAACGAGAATTTTGCTACCAACCTCAAACAGGAAGTTTCAGATAAACTCAAAGGTGAGGGCAACCAGATACAATTCATCTTTAATAGTGAAATCATTGCCGACCTTGTTAAGCTCCTGAAGCGTATCCCTGATGAAGATGCTGCATGTCTTAAATTGGTATCTGGTGCAGTCCTTAAGGTTAAGAAGCGGAATAAACTCATCCGCATTGCAGATAAATCTCCTACAGGATTGAAAACCGTGCGTGAATATGAGAGTGATGACCTTGCCTCCGATCCAGAAGATGAAAAACGCATTCGTACTGCAGAAACCCTGCTTGGTGTTACGGCCAGAAATCGCCTTTAAATTGTAGCCAACAAAAGACACAAATCTATAATGAAATTTAACGATATTTATTATACAAAAGTTTACAAGAAGTATTACACCAATATTACTGTCAACTTAACTGTCAAAATATGAGTCCAATCTTTTATCTTTATCTATATCCGTATCCGGAAATCTTCTCGGAATCCAATCTGAATATTACGTTCACTACTTAGGTCACAATTCAGTGTTGTTTTTAAAATAAAAATGTCAATCCAAATGTGGTGAATACTAATGTCTATCGATGTCTCAATCTAAGTCTAAAAGTCTAACTCCAGTGTCTGTATATATATAGTTGTCAAGGAAAACTCTAGAACATTCTAGAAATTGAAAGTCCTAGAAAACTATATCGGAAGTTTCTGGAAAAATGTAGAAGTTTAAATAACGCATCTTTTCTTAGGATCATTCTGGAATCGTTATGTAAGTAAAATGGAATGTTCCAATAATTCCATCAGTATCTGTGATTGTTCCAGTGATTTCTAAATGCACAGTTCTAAGTTTATTCTGTAAACAACTATTAGGCCACACAACAGAAATTATACCAACATAGATAAATATAATAGTTACAATATCATAACATTGGTCACTGTCGAAATCAGTAACCCCTCCTCTTCAGTACAAAACCAGCTGTCACAGGGACAACAAGGCAACAGATTTAATGATAAGTATTTTATACTACTTTTCTAAATGGAAGCAATCTTTACGGACAGTTTGAACTGTTTATGTCACATGCAATATATTTTGATAATATTGATATTTCAAATACTATCAAACATGGTTACGTTATTCCTTTTTTTGCAGACTCCTACATCTATGTCATTTAAGAATAACAAATCTGCTAATGTCCATTCTAAATTTGTGAATGAAGCAATTTCTGAATTACTTAATATCGTGTGTGTTATTGAAACTGCATTTCAACCATTTGTTGTACATCCGCTTAGTAATGCAGTTCAAAGTTTGTTAAAAAAATGTCTGATTTTGGATTTAAGTGAACTGAATGTTTTTATTAAATAAGAAAGAATAAAATTTGAAGACAGGAAAGTGGCTTTAAACTATTTCACAAAAAAATGCAGTGAATTTAAGTTTGATCTCAAGTCTGGTTATTTTCATTATGACGTATGTACTAAACAAAAAACATATTAGGATTTTGTTGGATCAATAAATTTTACTGTTTAACAGTGTTAGCTTTTGGTCTGTCATCTGCTCCATATCTTTTCACTAAATACTTACGTACAATTGTAAAATATTGGCGAGAAAATGGCATAGATATTGTACTTTACTTAGATATTGGACTTGGAATGGGTAAAAATAAACAAAAAGACTCCGAATGTTCATCTTTTGTGAAAACATCTTTATTAGAAGCAGGTTTTTTAATTAACATGGAAAAATCTATTTTTTAACCATTCCAATGTTTAGAGTGGTTAGGTTTAGTTTGGGATTCGTCAGATTTTTCAATAAGTTTATCAGATAGACGAATTGAAAATACCCTTACATTATTGGTTGATGTTTTAAATAACTTACCTTATTTCACAGCACGTAAATTGGCTCAGATAACGGGAAAGGTAATTTCTATGTGTCCAGTTATTGGTAACATAACTAGTTTAACGACCCGTTATTTACATTGGGCTATGGAAATCAGAGTAAAGTGGGATTTAAAGTTAGTATTTGAATGTCCTGATTGTGTATTTAATGAGCTCACATTTTGACTGAATAACATTCAAAGATTGAACAGAAAAAAATTAGTAGGTTATTCTCTTCCTCACGTGAATGTATATTCTGATGCTATTAATGTAGCTGCCGGTGTTTACTCGATAGATATTGACTCTAATATTTGTCATCAGATGTGGACTTTACAAGAGTCCTTAAAGAGTTCTAGATTGGAGAGACCTTCAAGCTATTTTGTTGGCATTGGTGTCGTTTAAAAACCGTTTCAATAAATGTGTTAAAATGGCATACAGATAATAATAACTGTGTTTTCATTGTCCAGAAAGGACGTGCAAAAGTACATTTAAAAGAGATAGCTATTAATATTTTTAAGTTGTGTTCTGAATTGAATATTACGTTAGATGTTGTTTGGATCCCGAGATCTGAAAATATTAAATTTGATTATATTTCAAAAATGATTGATATAGAAGGCTAGGGGAATAAGCATAAAACATATATTAGAATTTTTTTAATTTGTAGATGATATGTGGGGTCTGCATACTGCGGAAAGGTTTGCGAGTAATTTAAAAAAAAAATATTTACCAAGGTTTAGTTCTCAATTCTGGTTAAATATTTTAAAACCCCTAGAGGTGGGTTAAATATATCTACTTCAACCAAGGATTTAACAGAGGGTTTAATTTAACCACAGGGTGAACAACAGAAAATAACCAAGGGTTAAAATTTAACCAAGGGTTTTGATTTTTAACCCTTGGTTAAAATTTAACCGAGAGTTGAACAACTGGGTCGACAGGTGTTGAAGCAGTTGATGCGTTCACGCAAAATTGTAATAATAAAGTTAATTGGATTGTCCCTTCAATTTCTGTTGCCTGTAGAGCATTCAAACATTTGATTGTATGTAAGGCTATAGACACTTTGATAGTTCCAAAGAGGCATTCCTCGTTATTTTGGATAACGATTTTTAAAAAGGGTTCGCATTTGCAACCATATGTTATTGATGTTTTAGAATTTCAACCAAATCAGAACATTTTTATTCATGGTATGAATAATAAGTCCTTGTTGGGATCTTCTGAATTTGTTTCTAGTGTGTTAGCTATATAATTGAACTGAGTTCATGTAAGAATATACGACAAGGCTGTTGAGCAAGGTCGCATGGTAAAGACAAGGCCAGTATATATTTGTTTAGGGTCCAGCTGAAGGACGCCTCCGGGTGCGGGAATTTCTCGTTACATTGAAGACCTGTTGGTTACCTTCTGCTGTTGTTTTTTCTATGGTCGGGTTGTTGTCTCTTTGATACATTCCCCATTTCCATTCTCAATTTTACAATATAATGGCAAGGCAGTATGTTGATGACAAGGACACATTTAATAGGCAAGGTCTCACTTGACATGGCCAGTGTGAAAAATAAAATATGGCAAGGTAATTTAAATATATTTTAAGCTAGTAGTAGTATAGTAGATTATATGTCTATTTCATATGCACGTTTTTCAGATATTTTTTCATGTTGAGTATGTAAATCCTTGCCTTAGCCAGTCGACAAAGATTTGTCATCTTTATTTAATTGCCTACCTGAGTTCTGTCTGCGTTCGAAGACCGAGAATACAAAAAAAAAATATTCATATGCATTTAACAATTTCTGTAAGTGGTGTAATACCTATTCTTATGTTAAACCTTTACCATCTTCAGATTTTTATGTTTCATTTTACTTAATACACCTATCAAAGACATTTAATTCGTATACTAAGGTTAAAGAAATATATTATTCCATAAGCTGGGCTCATAAACTAGCTGACTATCCCAATCCGTGTTATTCACATTTGTGTATAACGGTTAAAGAAGGAGCTCATAGAAAGATTGGACATGTTATTGTAAATAAAAAAGAACCTTTACACCAGAAGTACGTTGATTTTGTTGAACGAAGAATACTGCTTTCTCAAAAGTTGCTAGATAGGGCTATGAATCAATCAAATTAAGGTCATCACTCAAGAAATTTTACGGTCGCCATCATAAGCCATTATGACAAAAGTGTGTCAGAAATCATATCTGATATTCCTCCTCAGTCATAATAACTTTCCATCATTACCGAACTGAACAAAGAAATAACACACGACGGGTGCCATATACGGTGCAGGAAATGCTTACCCTTCCAAAGCACCTGATTTCACCCCCAGTTTTTAGTGGAGTTCGTGTTGTTTCTTATTTATTATTTATAACTGTTGATGTAAATGTCCTTTTGTTTTTTGAGTCTTACTTTGCGGTATGGGCTTTACTCATTGTTGAAGGCCGTACGGTGACCTATAGTTGTTAATGTCTGTGTCATTTTGGTCTTTTGTGGATAGTTGTCTCATTGGCCATCATACCACATCTTCTTTTTTATATTTGTTTACTCTTTGATTTTGATTGTTATTGTCTTTAAGGAAAATTGTTATCAAATATGGTCAAGAATGTAACTATCTAATAGAAATTAGAATTTGTTGTATATGTCTTATTAGCTGTGCAGGGTTTTTAAGGTTTCCGAAATTGTAAATTTAAGAAGATTTGATTTAAAATTAACTGATACACATGTCTCTTTGCTCAAACAGAAAAGCCAAAATAATAATTTTAGAGAAGGCACACAGGTTTTAATTTCTAGAACAGATACACAAACATGTCCTGGTAGTATGTTGGAGAAATATTAATTATTATCCAATATTGCCTCGACATCTTCAGATTATATATTTAGATCCATGTACTTATGTAAAAAATCTAAGTCTTGAAGACTGAGAGGTCATAAACCTTTATCATATTCATGAGTAAGAGAAATTATATTATCAGTTCTTGAATCTATCGGTTAAGATAATTCCAAATTTGGATTACATTAGCTTGAGATCATATGGAGCTACTGTAGCTGCATCAGCTGTCATTCGTGATAGATTATTTAAAAAGCATGGTAGATAGGCTCCAGATAAAGCAAAAGATGGCTTTGTAAGAGAAAATATAAAAGAACTGACAGTGTCTAAAAGTTCGGGAAAATAATTTTCATAAATATACTATATATATGTATTATTCTTTGTTCAGATATGCTTGGTTTCTTTGTCTTTCGAAAAACTGCTACACCTGTAGGCACACTTATCCTATTGATGTGTTGTTTTATTTATCAAATAATTTATATTCGTTTGAGCTGGCGAATTAGAATATAAATAAGTTAAATCAGTATTAGGTCGGCAACTGTTCTAGATGAAATGACAAAGAAGACCGGATGGTTAAATGTCAAAGAATGATTGGAGTTGTATGCGTCCTGACACTCTCTGAGGCATACAATGCACTCCCTTCCCATCCTGTTGAGAGGTGGTAATACTTATTAATGTATTTTAGCATTTCATAAATCAGTTTGTCATTTAGAAGGTTATAATATACTCATTAAGAACATAATATAAAACACTTTGAACTATATTTATATATTTATAGATATCAGAAAATGTGCTATAAGTGCCAATGAGACAGCTCTTAATTCAAGTCATAATTTGTAAAAGTAAACCATTATAGGCAAAGGAACAGTCTTGACTTGGCTGATATCGAACAGTAAGTGATATGAAGGGCCCCAAAAATAACTAGTGCAAAAACATTCAAACGGGATAACCAACGGTTAAGTCCATTATGCATGAATATAACATTAATACGCTTTAAAAACTGACGGTCGCACCTGGGCAGCACTATTTCAGTTTATAACTCAGAGAGCCTCATGACTCATAAAACTACAATCATTCTACGACATAACCAAGGTAAGTCACGTTTAATTCTAGGAATTATATTACATGATTTCATGCCAATTATGCAATATCGCATATATTGTGAAATTACAACTTCTTATTTGAATTTAAAAATAACAAAAAATCAATTAAAGGGAAAAGAGAGTTAAGAAGATTTAAGCATTGTACATGTGTCTGATGTCTGGTTTCTGACAAAATATCGAACTCCAAGGAAAATTAAAATCAGAAAATCCTTTATCAAATGTCAAAATCACAAGCTCAAACACCTCAAAAGAATTGAAAATAACTGGAGAAACGCATTCTCGTAATTTTGATTTTACAATTTGTTTAGTCGCGGGTTTTTATTTCTGGATATTAAGATTGGGATAGGTCCATTGTAACAGACAGTACGTTGACTATTATAGGTGCATGCATTCACATCGTTTCATCAATGGTGAGTAATGGTCTCCCTAGTAATAATTCCACATCATTCTAAATCATTTTGTATGCAAAAATACAATAACCAATGAGAATAAGGAATGCATAACTCTTGAGTTTAAACATCAACTAAGCAGATTTCTTTTATAAATTACCTGTCTTTTCTTTCGAGATAGCCAGCGTTGTTTTTTAAAAGGTATTCGACTGCTTTATGGTGCCCTCCGCATGCAGCTAAATGCAACGCACTTCTTGTGTCGTAATCTGTATCATTTATATCAATGTATTTTTCACTCACTATTCTACAATCAAAATCAAATAACATATCAATTCCATGACAGATAGAAAAAGAAAAATTTCACTTTACTGAATGTCAGCTATAATAATACAATCAGCTATATCTGCAATGCTCACCATACATACAAGACTCAAGATTGTGTAAACTAAACGCGCGGTTTACGTCAACTTATCACTTGAGTATAAATATGAATAAAACAATAAAAAAAAAATTGATGAGAATTCAAAAGGTATCATGAAACACAGTTAAGGACTCTTTGGTGAGAAAGTTCAAACTTTCGGTTAACTAGATTGCATAAAGTCGTGATATTTGTATGCGTACTGCAATGATTGATGGCTCAAACCAATACTTTATATCACAGCTATTGTACCTTACACTTATACCAAGTACTGTTTAATATCAAATCGCCTTTTACTGACAAAATGTCTTCCCGTACAAATCGATTTGACCACACAATTGCCATAGAAGTATAGTACAGTATAATAGTGATATTGACGGAAATATGGCTTTTATTTTTTACACTGCTGTTTATTTTAGAAGATTACTATTCAAAGTATGATTCAAAGTGTACCAACTTGAAATACACTTAAGATAGGTGGTAATTTCTCACCATATTAATTGAAAAAGGGGAGAAAAAACATTAATATAATGAATTTATAGAAAAATTGAAAAAAAGATGTAACAAAATATTGTTTCTTGTGTGCTTGTAATTTAAAAAACATACAGATTTTTGAAATGAAGGTATAGGCAGAGACAAGAAAAAAATGGCAGACTAAGGTATAATATCCTACAAACTGTTTAACAACTCTAGGTTGTACTGACAAGTTAACACTGGGCCATCGAAATCTGGATTTGTAGTTCCGTCTAGTTAGGTAGCCGAGTGGTCTTGAGCGATCGACACAGTACAAACGGTGTTTTCACGATATCCACATAGTTCTAATTCCGGCGAATAGAAGAGCAAAGAGGAAAATGGCAGTTGATTGAAAATGATTTATTAACGAATTCCTCTGTATAGTTATAATTTCAATCCTTTCCAGCTTTGTACCACATCTACTTTACCATAGTTTTGTTTTGTTTCTACCATTGTTGATAAAAAAAAACAAACCCAATAACAATCAATCAATTCAAAGTAATACACGCAACTGATTATTTTAGGCATGCAAACAGTTTCATTTAAAGAGCATAAACCAACTGTTTTACATACTTTGTGACAGCATGCATAATGACGAAAATTGTAAATACAAAATATATTCTACGCAATTTTCCCCTAAGTTTACTTAAAATTGCGGTATTGAAAAGGTTTGTGGAACTGTGTATAATTAACCACTGCATCATTCTATCTAATACAATTACCTTTTCAACTTTTTCATATCACCATCTGAAGCTGCTGTTAGTAATTTGTAAATCTGTAATTCGTAAAGCTCATCGTACACACTTGGGGGCTGCAATATACAATTAACAAATAAGCTTCCAAATTATTACACTGATCATTCACTCCATAGTTGAAATAAAATAAAACATATAAAATAATCATCATATGGAAAGAAACCAAAGAGGTTTACTATGCAAATGTGGAAAAAAGGGAGAAAGACAAAAAAAAACATACAAAAGTAAAACGATTAGTTACATGGAAAAGCTTTCAGAGTCAGTTATTGGGCAGAAATGTAAAAATAATTCTAGGGAATAAATATTAGAACCAGTTAAATGGCAGAACTGTTAAATATCAGTCACAAAATGAACTGTCAGAAAATGTTGTAGGGCATAAATGTCATATTTAATTTAGACTAGAAATTTCACAAACTGGTCTGAGGCAGAACTGTATAAAATGTTCTAAGAAAGAATCCGTTCAATAGTAGAATAGTTCTTCATGACGTCAAATAGAGCAGCTGTTAATCTTTAATCATGATTTAGAACAGTTAGTTAGATTTTCCATGTTACTTATATGTTATATAAACAGTATTAAATAGTAAAAAAAAAACCAACATATAAAACAAAGAATATGGGGTATCTATGGTACAAAAGCAGTACATGTTCAGCAAAAAAAAATAAATAAAAGAATACACAGAAAGAAAATAAACAGGACTTGTACGCTATTATTTGTCTCAAAGTCACAAACAGAAAAAAACCAGGAAAAAAAAAAAAAATGATATTAAAAAGATAGACAGAATTAAATTAAAAATTGAACGATACTTGTATAAAATATTATTAGAAAGGGTGGTGCAAAACTCTCTTGATTTCGAACTGTTAGAATCTACACTTTTATTGAACTGTTCAAATCAATTATAGAGTAAAATTGTTTACAAATTCTTAGATTAGAACTATCACTATCAGTCATTTGTAACAGCTTCTGTCAGAAACTGATCAATAAGTGTAAGTAGAAGTGTTATACTGACTGTTCTAAATCAGTTTTACTGACAGTTAATGGCAGATTTGGAGAGAGAGAAAAAAACCAGATACGAACTATATGTCATAAACAAAATAACTATACCTTTACTAATCGATGCGTGGAAAAAATGTACACCACATAGACATTACCTAAAAAAAATTATTTATAATTAATTTATTCTATTACTTGAGAACGATCGAGAAATACATAGCGAGGTTACTAGAGCTGTATATGCGTTAGCTGAGCTGTTACTTTTATATCAAAATTACATGTTACTACACGATTTGCAATAGTGTATATAAACAGATACTATTGTTGTATGTTGTGTCTTGTATAGTATTATTTGTCTGTCTGTCTATTTCATATTTATCCATAGCGACGACAGTTTATTTTCGATCTATGATTTTGACTGTCACTCTGATATCTTTCGCCCCTCTTCTAATCAATCAATAACGGATCACTGAAACAATGCACACTCATATAAACATTTCTTTTAAACGATTGTTGGTAAAAATGAGTAAACGTACTCATGAAAGTTTAGTTTATAAATATTCTTAACTTACCCAATACTACACAAGCCACTAATAAAGAAACACCAACTGCTACTGTATTCAAATTGTGTTCCACAAATATGACGGCAATAACTGCAAAACGGAATTGATTAGTTCATATACAAATTTAATAGATCATTTACTTTAATTCCTAATTTTGTTTTGTAACGGGATTTTCACTAGCCATGCACATACAATCATTCAGGCAAATGGTTTAAAGTAAATACAAAATTTGACAGAACAAAGTATAATACTAATATTATAAAATACATCAGTTCTAAAAATCGTATTTGTCAAAATTGGATATGGTTAAATATATTACATCTGTAAATCAAAAAACTAACAAGACCAAAGTGAAATAAATTATAAAAAAACAATGATTAAATATTAATGCAACTGCTTCATAAGTACATGCTATACATACATGATGTGTAGATCATCATCAACCATTAATTATTGAAAATTATAGCACTTTCAAATGTTAACACCTTTTACTAAAAATACAAGAAATGTCAGTTCTATTTGTTAGAGATCTAAAAGCAATAAACACACAGGTGAAATTGAAGACTTATGTAGAATATACATGACGTTTATGTAAACATAAGCTTGAAAAGGAGACAGATACATATAACATATTGGATAACAATGGACTCTGCTGTTATCGAATTAAATTTACTTCACGTAGCACAACTACACATAGGATATTGAATAATTTTGTTTATCCATGAAATTTTTGGTAAAAATTTTATCAAGACATTTAGAATTTAAATTGACTTTTTTTCAATTTTTTTATGTTTTTTATTGTGATACTTTGAACGAGTAAATAAAATGGCCTGTACTCTATTAATAAATAATGTATTTGCGAGACATTCTATTCACAAAAATGTTGGCTGAATGTTCATACAGTATAATCCTTAGTTTCAATCGATATTTCGACGTTTTATTATTATAATTTCTATATGTATTTGCAGACTACATGTTTTATGATTTTAATTTTTACTTTACAAAAATAATGTTTGAATAGAAGAATTGATAGGCTGTAAATGACTGTTATTTTACTGTCTGATACATGTGCAAAAACGTTTTGAAACGAACAAAGAAAAGTTAAAAAAAAAACCAATCAACAGACTACAACACACTTAAATGACACAACAT